>CM068958.1:135003610-135014648 GCA_035128595.1 Eptatretus atami
TGCAAAACATTTAAACAGTGAAACAAAGATGCAGATTTGCATAACATTTGAACGGTGCAAAAAAGATGCATGCTCAGTTTGCTCTTGATTTGAACAGTCAACAGTGCAAAAAGACACAGTGTTGTATTCGGTAGTTTTGCAGGTTGCATACATTTATATATTTCCATGCCTAGGTTATGCTACCTCATAACAATCAATAACTACCTCCCCATTTACAGCTGATTACCACCATTCTGCCATGCCAGGGTGAAATGTAAATAAACTGAATTATTCATTTTGTGATAAATGGTACCTGTCAAGTTGTGGGACTAATATAGGACAGCAATTGAAACTAGATCAGACTTCTGAAGTTGAAATTGTTATTGGATGAAGGAAGAAGTGGGAGATAAAAGAACCTGAGCAAACTTTGAACAGGGAAAATTGGTTATGGCCAAGACTGGGTCAATGCGGCATATCCTGAATAAACGGCAAGATGTTGGGTGATGCTCGCAGTGCAGTCAGTGAGGTGAGTTACCGTAACCGACAGATGTCCGAGGAGAGAAACGAACTTATGTGAAGGGAGAGGGATGGTTGTGAGGTGATAACGTCAAGGCTCATCGATACAGCCGAGGCAACGAAAGGCTGATCGTCTGGTTCTGCCGTATCCTCGACAGAGGTTTATGTGGACAGCACAGTTCAACGAAACATATTATTTATTTAAATGTGGTGGCATTGGAGAAAGTGTGTCACAGTCCATAGTGATTCGCACTCCCTGCTCTGCAATTATCGGGATGGCGTGCCACACCGGTCAGTGCCATGAGGTGATCCTGCCCAACCAAATCCGAAAGGGCTAACATGGGCACCGCGATGCAGTTACGAAAGCTGGAGTGACCTTGGAGCATGGGACGAGAGATCGCAGTCATAATGCGTGAGTCCCGTTTTCTTTTGTTTATATTTTCGATGGCCATCTGTTGTAAGGTATCGTGTGCATATACCTGGAATGATGGAACTTGTGAAGGATGCACTGAGTGGATAGACGGTCATAAGAGACGGTGAGGGAGGTGTGTATGGGGCTGATGTGGCATGTAAACTATGTTTGCTGGAAAACCCTGTGTGCGGCCATCATGTGGAAGGTCAATTTATACACATGTCACTTCCTAAATGATTGTTGCAAGACCAGGTACACTTCATGGTAAAGCTATTCGTGATGGCAGTAGCCTCTTTCAAGTCAGATACTTGTGCCTGCACAATTCACACAAGTTTTTTTTTTTTTTTTTTTTTTTTGGTTCGGGAAATGGTTTTGAGGAACAATGGATGAAGTGTTCACGGTGTTGCCATACTGGCCTCCAAGGTTCGGAGCAGATTCACTATACCGATGGAGCAATGTCCTGGAGGGATTAGTGCTGGACAAAAAGTCCGATTCCAGGCTAGCTCCACTATAACTTACCGGACTTGAAGGATCTGCTGCTAATGTTTTGTGCTCGATACCTACGAATCTTTGAGAGAGGGGATCTTGGAGAGTTATGCTGTGGGTCGGCGTTGTTTTGGAGTGGCCGGAGACCAAAAAGAATATTAGGGCAGGTGAGATAATGTTTTTGTGTATCACATTCAAGTGTGTGTTATAATAAAAAATATTCTTTAACAACTACAGTGGACACTAAAACTGCGGCTCCGGTACCAGATGGAAGATCCTATGAAATGTGCTAAGACTTAGCGGACATGCGACATGTTGGAGTTTGGCGTTCCATAGTACACTGCATTTTGCAATGCGATATATATCCTGTACGGTCGTCGCTGCTCCAGCTAATGTTGTAGCTGCTATCGCTGTGCAGTGCACGGATGTATATATATATTTATATATAAAATATATATTATATATTAATATATATTATATATGATCTAATATACAATATAACTATATATACTAATATTATGATGATAAATAATATATAATATATATATATACATGTATATATTATATTTATCACATTCGACATAAATATATGGGCGCCGCAGGAGGAGTGGATTAGGAGGGACACATCGGCATTTTGGAGTAAAGCACTATTTTAACCTTACTACATCGAGCTCTTAATGCATCATATATTAAATGTCGCTTTAATCATTCTCTCTGGGGCTCATATATATTATAGGTATATAATTATTATATATAATACAACTAAACTATACTATAATCATACATATATGAGATAAATAATAATATATATATATTACAATTAAAATATATAGTTATACTAAAAATATAATACTATTAGATAATATCGAACAATTACCTCAGATCACCTTTATAGAAAGCAGACATTAATTATACATAGCATCTACCACATATATATATATATATTATATATATAGTATATATTATTGTTGTAGATTTTCGCCCTTCGGCGTGGGGGGCGCTTTTGGCTAAATGGCGGGCAGCGCTGCACCGAACGAACAATCCATGTGTCGGGATAAAGCGCTGAAACCAGCTAGGGTGTAGTTACGAACTATCATAAATAACCAGCCAATCTTCTGTCCAGGCGACAATGGAGTCAATCGCAGAATTGTCGATACGGTCACCCCGCTTCATCGCGGTTCTCTACGGCCTCCGGTTCTATCGCGGGTTTCCCTTGACGTAATATTTTTTTCTGCGGATTCCGCCGGTAATATGTATATAAATATAAATTATTTTAGCTAAATTATAACGTGTGGTGCTCGACCAGTTACACAACGCACGAGACAAAGTTTTCACTATACAACGAATATTTCTATCGTAAGCCCAAATGCCTGCACTTCGAAGTTAATGAGGCAAGGAACGGAAGCACCAGAGAAGGATTCCAGGATGACTCAGGAGAGTTAGGTAAAGTGCCGATAAACTATAGGCGAAGGACAAGGTTGCCGCCGTCTGGGAAGAAACTGATGCAAGCACAGACCTCAAAGCTACGCAGACATAAATAGGCACCTTCAAACCACGTCAATACAACAGCGTCTATAACATCCTCAAACCCACCTAACTGCAAACCCCGACAGACACAACAGTCGATGCTCCGGACTCAACCCACCACTGGCCACAATCCGATCCAAGACAGTGATCTCTCGGGATAATAAATCAAACCAATTTATGGCCAAAGAAAACAGTGATCTCTCGGCACCTTAAATAAACCAAATACTGAGACAGTACTATCGATCTCCGACGTCATAACACATCATGCAAGCCGACAGAATCGATTCTCCAGCACCAGTAACCCAATCACTGCAACGAGAAAAGAATCGATTTTTGGGGAGGCGTCCATTCATCGTGATTTTCACTTAGCGCGGGAGGTTTGAACTACCCCGCAATACTGTATACCTAATATCGGCAAGGGACGAATGCCGGGGATTTATAAACGGGGACTGCCAAAAGATCGCTTAGCAGTGTTCCAGTATCGATTAGCAAAAAGCAGCCGTGGACCAGATGTAATACTCTATCCTTATAAACAACGCTAACATTAACCGAAGCCCCCATGCATCAAAATGTGAGGAAAGGGACCAACGAGCAGGTGACATTTAAAATGGGGAATTTATTCCATAGAGGGCATGCGCATGAATGGGGGGATGGGTGAAAAAGACACGAGCAAAAATCCAGCACGCACGCTACGCATTAATAACTGTAAAGCAAATAACACACAGGCACATTAACGTATATACTACTTGTTAGATGGCCACAATCACACGTACGCACACAACACAAGAAATGGTGGCTGATGCTTTAATAAGGATTCAACTCGGAGGGTCGATGAGCTAACCTAGAACCTATCTCGGAACCTTCACCTCGTTGGTCTTCCAGTACTCGACCCGGCTCCAGCGAGAGCTGAAGCTGGATATCGCATGACGCGATCCTCCGAGCCTCCAGCGAATCCTCTCGGCGCTTTCTGAAATTGCTGGTGAGACGAAGCGACGATTCCTTCCGCGATGCGTCGCTTGCCCGAAGAACAACTCCAAATGAGCTAATGGAGTCGCACAGCCGGTAAACAAGCACAGAACAAAATAGCTCCACGAACTGAAGGAGAGCCAGCGAACCGGAGGCGAAGTAGAGCGTAAAACACGCGCGACTTCGCAACTGGCGCTCTCTCTCGATGACAAACAACCAACAAGTCAGCGCCGAGCAACCAGCTTCTTTCGATGAAAAAGCAAGCGACTCTCTTCGACGAACCAAAGAGAAAGCAACCGAGCAGCAAACGAAGGCCTGCTGAAAAACAAGCCGAAGCAAAAGTCTAAAAAGCCTCCACCCTCGCCAAGCAGCACTGAAGGCCTGCTAAGGAAAGCCAAGCCGAAGCAAAGCCTTCACCCTAAGATGCCATAGCAGAACACCCGAAGGCCTACTAAAAGAGCCACCAACCGAGGAAAGCAGAGGTTCCCTTTTTTATTCCATGGCTCCCTCCCCCGCCCTGCGGTGAAATACACCCGTCAACACGTGTGGGAGGGAGTTGTTTACGTCCGTGATTAGACGTGGAGGGTTTTCTTCCTCTTCAAGAGGGGGTCTTCCTTTGTGTTGTGATGCTCGCAATATTAAATTAAATTCACAGGATTTATCGATATAAAGCAATGGAAGGTGAGCGTATTCTAGGGTACAGGCATTATCGACATAATGAGCTAAAGGAACCTGTATGTTGAGTGAGATGATTCCCAAATTCGTATCAATATATATATAATAATATAATAAATATTATATAATTAAAACTATATATATGTTGGCGGATACGGGGGTGGGGGATTGACGACTCTTGGGGGCCAAAACGTTTACAGATTCGGCGCACCACTACAGCGGGTCTCCGGGTTTACGTGCTAGCGGCGAGGCCTCGGGTTCACGCGTCTGCAATCGAGAAAAACTGTACCTGGACCTTACCAGTGTGGGGAAATACGTTTACAGACTGGGGTTGTCAGATCCGAGCGTTTCTGCAGTTACGCATTTTGGGGTTTAGATCAATAACGATCGTTCCTCGACGCGAGTTGACACGAATTAATCAAGCGGCAACTTCTAGAATCAGCAAGATTTATTGGGGACATCGGGAACACAACACAAGCAAAGTATTCAGCAATGTTATTATCAAATTCATACCGTTCTTAACTTCGGGAAACTACGATTTAACGGGTTTCGAGGGGGACTAACGAGATATACCTGAAACAACATGCAGACAAACATAGAACATGCAGAGACAAGACAGAGATTGAGTAATGTTTTCATGGACGAGAGAAAGTTAAAAAGCACGATGCGTTGTACAAGTGGATATCCACGGATTTGAGCCCCAGCTCGAGCACGCAGTGCAAATGGAGTCATGCTCCTTTGTCGCACCCCACAGCACACTGCTCTGCGCGTCAGACCCGCGAGTCAATGCAACCAGAACGTCAGGTTGATATGGGTTTTAGCTGGGTTTCACAAGGTCCGCATACAAGTCAGGCCGGGCTGTTACCAGACAAGCAAATTGAGTGCGGGCTCCGCAGCTGGTCATGGGATTCCAAGACGTCCGCGAGCGTGAGGTGAGTAGGGTGACGTCAGAGGCTCGTCTTTCCTCTCTGCTTCCCGCGCAGCTGGCTCGTAAGCGCGACTGCCATCAGAAATCGCGCCTCGACACCCATCGTTTCTCTTGCTTCGCCGGCGATGCTCGCTGAAGCCGACTGCTTAACCCAGATCGCGCTCGACCCGTCGTTTCTCTCTGATTCTGGGGGCGCACGTCGCTCGAAGCCGACTGCTTAAACAGCAGATCGGCCCTTCGACATCTGCGTTTCTCTCTGCTTCAGCGCACTCGCCTTGAGCATGCTTTAACAGTCATCGGCGCCTCGAACCCCGTCGTTTCTCCTTGTTCGGGCCACGTTCCCTCGAGCCCGACTGCTTCAACCGTCTTCAGTTTCTTACTATTTTTCTTTTCGGGGCCGCCTTTACGAAGCCGGGACAACTCTCCTTAGTTCATTTCTTTTCAAGGGCTCCCCCTCAGCACGCTGGGCGGAGTCCGGCACGGAGAGGAAGAAGAGACCAACTCTCGATCCCCACCAACGGACGAACAATAAATACGCTCTTACCCACTCCGACACACACTGTAACGTAAATTACTCGAAACTGGTAAAACATGCATTTATGGTGATCTGGCTAATCCCTATATTTAGTACCGACTAGTGCGGCCGTAGGTGGCGTGCCCGTAGGTGCGTGGCCGTAGGTGTGGCGGTAACGGAAAAAAAAAAAAAACCTGGATTGGGGATTGTTTATCAATGATATGGGACAATCCGATTAAATGGCAATAATTGGTACGACTTGGAAGCACTGAGAACGATGAAGAAGAACGAATCAAACTTGTGAAAAGGCACATTGACTCAGGTCCAGAATATTGTCATTCAATCAAAAAAAAAAAAAGAGGAAAAAAAAGAAGCATTGTGACGTCATAGGCACCTGTGTCTGTATTGGTTGAAGTATATGGTCGTAACTTGAACCGTGCATCGTAGTGGTGGGCCCGTAGGTGCGGGCAGTAGGTGCGGGGCACGAGGTGGTGCGTACGTACAGCTTCGTTCTTCGCGTCTCGGAAACAGACTGATGGGCATGTTTAATTAGATCGGACAACCGTAATAATGGCCATAACTTGGAAACACGGGAAACCAATACTCAGGTCAGGTCAATTGTAGTCATAGTTAAACGAAGAAGAAGAGAATTGTGATGCGCTCTCTCTCGCCTCTCTCTCGCTCTCTCTGCCTCTCCTCATCCCCTCTGCCCCCTCCCCCCCTCCTATCTCGTCCTCTCTCCTGCCACTCTCCGTCCCTCTCTTATCGCCCCTCTCTTGAATGTGCATGCCCTATCTCCTCCTCTCTTCGCCTCTCTCACCCTCTCCCTCCTCTTTCGCCTCTCTCTTGTAGAAGGTATTCAAAATTTACCAAGCACAACAATTATTCAACTTGGAAGAAACAGCTTTCATACCCCTTGGAAACAGCTTTCGCCTTGGAAAAGTCAAACCTTGATATTAATATTTGAACCAATTAATTAAACCTTGGGAAAAACGCTTCAAACTTGGAAAATGGATAACAGCTGAAAGGATGCAGAACTGATAAAATCTTGAAAAGCATATCAGGTCCCCAGCGTCGATTAGTGACGTCATACCAAATGAAGAAGAAGAAGATTGTGACGTAATTCGGCAAAAAAAATTAAATCTATAAGTAATAACATATTGTGACGTCATTGGTGATCGTCATAGCAGTGTCTGTCATTGTTGAAGCCGTTTTGGTATTATTCGGTTGACAGACAATTATGGTGTTATTGGTTGACAGACATTGGTCATTGTATACGTATTATTTTTTATTACTGCAATTTGTGCTTATTATTAATTATTAATTAATATGCGTTTATCATTATTCTGAGATATCGTTTTGGGAAAAAATGGCATGATAAGGTGGACGAACTCAGCTGCAATATTAACATTCCAACACTGAAAAAAAGGAATAAATGGCTGTAATTGATACGCCTTCGTCCGATTAATATCAAACTTGAAAAGGCACATCGGGTCCCGGCAATATTCTGGCAAGTTTAATCAGATCGCTGGTGGTTGTCAGAACGGCGGTCGCAGACAAGACCACACACACTACACACACAACCACAAAGATTGCTGATATAGATAGATTACTAGGCATTTCGAAATATATACAGGGGGCTGCAAAAGTGGTATATCATAGATTAATACCAGTATATGTTCCATTTAGCTCAAGGAGAATGGTTAGGACAGCACCAAGTCTGCAGAGTATGGTCAATGGTATGGATGTATGTATATGTATATATGTAATATACGTTTGTGCGCACGTTTTGTTTTTTCATTAGCTGTATACTACTTTTGAAGGCCTCTGTAAATATACAATATAGATGTGGGATCCGGGGTGGTGCGGATTCTCACCCGGTCTAAGTCGCACCTCACCACACGTCTCCGGGTTTATAAAGCGCCGGCTAGCACAGCTGGAGTCACGCGCTTCAAGTGCGATCCAACGTAATCTTGTACCTTGCCAGTTAGGAAATAGAACCTGGTTACAGACTGGTTTGTCAGAATGCAGCGTTTTTCTCTAGTCTGTAACATTTGTGGTATATGCCAACGAACGGATCGTCCTCGACGCGACACGAATTAATCATAGCGGCAACTTCAACGAATTAACCAGATTTATTTGGAAATCGGATCACAACACAGCAAATTAACGACAATGGTTTTATTAACAATCCAACCCGTTTTAATAAGAAACACGGTCTAACGGTTCGAGGGGTTCGCTGACCGAATATGCCTATACAAACGGGCAACAAGAAAACGCATGCGCAAACAAGACAGAGTACTTGGTGAAGGTTCATGGACGAGAGGACAGTGTCAAAGCACGAATTGTCAAACAGCGGATGTCACGGATTCGAATCCGCCGCGATACGTGCGGGCGATAATGGAGCTCGTCCTGCCTTTGCCCTTTGCGCACGGTCTCCGGTGCTCGACCCGCTAAAGGATCGACGATTGTCAAGCCGTTATCTAAGTCAGCAACAACCAGGCTGGCTTTCTCCAAGACAGGCCAAGTCGCGGGGCGAGCTCCGCGGCGGATCGAGCAAACTGTCGAGCGGTGAGGGAGTAGTACCGCAAGAGCTCGTGCGAGACGCCGCGACTGTCGATCCTCCCGTAAGAGTCGATCTCGAATCACGTGCGGCACCTCTCAAAGCGACTGCATTTTTGTAACGGCAGATTGACATGTCCTCTTCGTTCGCTCTGCTCCAAAACAACGTGCCCCTCGAGAGCGACTGTTTTCCGAAACAAACTGAACTTTTCATGAAAGCTTGTTTCCTCTCTCGTTTGCCAGTTCGAGACACAGCATCTTTCCTCTCACGACTGCCGTTTCCAACTGAGAATCCTTTTTCTTTTCGTTTTCCTCGCTCGTCACGTGGTAGCAGTCGAGCAGCTTTGCGAAACGACCAAACTCCTCCCTTCACGACTCCTCCTCTAGCAAGCCTCTCGTCCAGCCAACTCTCAGCACTGGGGGGTCTAATCGCGCGTGCAGAGGAGAGGAAGAAGAGGAGCCCTTGGCCACCACATGACGACATAAAAGCCTTTACACAACTCCGACAACATAATAAACGTCTACTTTACAACAACTAGTAACCTGCATTTAATGGGGGATCTGAACTAAATCCTATATTTGTATCAATAGGGCCATTCCGTAAACAAATAATATATATATATATATAATATATCATATAATATATCAATATACACACAGCACATATCATATAATCAGCACAGACATATATAATACAGTACAATACACATATATATTACAGAATATATATATACATATATACTCAGACATATATGTATACATACACATATAACATACACATAAGAAATTACAGAATACATATATAATATATATATATACATATATATTTACGACATAATTCATATATATTATATATAAATACAACAGACATACATATATATATATATAACCGAAGACATAATATATATATATATAATAAAGTATATATAATATAATTATTATATATATATATATCCACATTATACAATGAGAGAAACGCGAATTTTGTTCCGTTTTGCGATGTAAATCGTATCCTCCTGAAAGTGCAGGTATTTAATTTACTATCGGAATGGGGCTCGATGTACTTTTCGTTATGAAACTGAACTATTATCTAATGTGAATTTTGTGGTGAAAATGGGCAGGACACACCAATATCTTAGAAGGAAGTAAAACGTTACCGCACTTTCATTGAATAAGAGTAAAACGCCTACAACGTTCATTGTGAAAATTGTGATTATCGACCAGAAAAATAGTTTCTTTTATCATGGAATGAGCAATGAGTTTCTCGCATTCCTTCAGGTGATATTTTTTTTTTATCTCTGACTTTCATTCATAACCATCCCTTACAACGATCTTATTTGTCGACACAGAAGAAGAAAAGCCAAAACTAAAAAGCCAAAACTACAAAAGATGCTTACTCGCTTGCTGCCTTTAAGCTTCTAAAGCCAGCAGCTTACTGTTCAAAAGTGCAAAACATTACAGGTGAAACAAAGATGCAGATCTTGCATAACATTTGAACGGTCAAAAAGATGCTGCTATTTGCTCTTGATTGAAACAGTCAACAGTGGCAAAAAGACACGTGTGTATTCGGTAGTTTTGCAGGTTTGGCATTTGAAAAGTAGAATGAAGATGCAGGTGGTTTTGAATTAGGCTAAGTCAATTTGCTCTACAGCGGATACGGCGCCGACCCCCTCTGGAATTGACAGAACGTGCGCGGTCCGCAGAGTTTCGCGGTGGCTCAATGGCCTCTACCGCCGTTTGGCTATATTACAGGCTGAAGGTTCGCCGTGGAATTATAGCACGGAGTTATACCTTTTTCATTTCTACGTTTGCCGTAGCAATTGACAGCGAAAACAAAAGAAATGGAAAAATAAATAAAGTTAACGTCCACTCGTTCCGTCCGTCTGGCGCACGTTTCGCCTTAGGCCCTTGCGTCGCTTTGCGGCACTTGCGTCTGCCTGAATAATATGGCGCAGCAGGCCCTTAAGGTCAACGGTGAATCTAATTCAAAGACCGTACGGCAACCCCACGTTTTCGGTTCCAAATTTTAGACCCAAGGCTAAGTCACATTTTGCTCTAACGGAAGGATGGCGCCGTCGCCCCTCTGAATGACAGAACGTGCGGCGCGCAGAGTTTTCTGAGGTGCTCAGGGTGGCCCTCGCCGTTTGGCTATATTTTAAACAGGTGTAAGGTTAGCCGTGGAAATAACGAGTAGTTAAAACTTTTTCATTCTAGCAAATGCCGTAGCCAATTCGACAAGCGAAAAAAAAATGGTAAAAAAATAATATTAACCTATTCGTTACCGTCGTCTGCCGACGTTCGCCTTATGGCCCCTCGGTCGCTTTGCGGGCCCTTGCGTCTCACTTGAAATTCTATGGCGCGCAGGAAGCCCGTCAGGTCAACTAGTGCGACATCAAATCAAAGACCGTACGGCAACCACCTACGTTTTCGGTTCCAAATTTATAATATCCGCGTGCACTCCCCGAAAAGAAAA
>CM068958.1:135014673-135025942 GCA_035128595.1 Eptatretus atami
ACATATGTGACTGCTACATTGTGTGACCGTGGAAATACTGCGGCCGCCGTATAATTGCTAATGGCCGTAAGATTTTGGAGACCCCACGGCCGCCGTGGCAAATGTGACTTAGGCCTAAATACGCCGTGCGGCTCCACGAAAAATAAAAACATATGTGACTGCTACATTGTGTGACCGCATACATTTATATATTTCCATGCCTAGGTTATGCTACCTCATAACAATCAATAACTACCTCCCCATTTACAGCTGATTACCACCATTCTGCCATGCCAGGGTGAAATGTAAATAAACTGAATTATTCATTTTGTGATAAATGGTACCTGTCAAGTTGTGGGACTAATATAGGACAGCAATTGAAACTAGATCAGACTTCTGAAGTTGAAATTGTTATTGGATGAAGGAAGAAGTGGGAGATAAAAGAACCTGAGCAAACTTTGAACAGGGAAAATTGGTTATGGCCAAGACTGGGTCAATGCGGCATATCCTGAATAAACGGCAAGATGTTGGGTGATGCTCGCAGTGCAGTCAGTGAGGTGAGTTACCGTAACCGACAGATGTCCGAGGAGAGAAACGAACTTATGTGAAGGGAGAGGGATGGTTGTGAGGTGATAACGTCAAGGCTCATCGATACAGCCGAGGCAACGAAAGGCTGATCGTCTGGTTCTGCCGTATCCTCGACAGAGGTTTATGTGGACAGCACAGTTCAACGAAACATATTATTTATTTAAATGTGGTGGCATTGGAGAAAGTGTGTCACAGTCCATAGTGATTCGCACTCCCTGCTCTGCAATTATCGGGATGGCGTGCCACACCGGTCAGTGCCATGAGGTGATCCTGCCCAACCAAATCCGAAAGGGCTAACATGGGCACCGCGATGCAGTTACGAAAGCTGGAGTGACCTTGGAGCATGGGACGAGAGATCGCAGTCATAATGCGTGAGTCCCGTTTTCTTTTGTTTATATTTTCGATGGCCATCTGTTGTAAGGTATCGTGTGCATATACCTGGAATGATGGAACTTGTGAAGGATGCACTGAGTGGATAGACGGTCATAAGAGACGGTGAGGGAGGTGTGTATGGGGCTGATGTGGCATGTAAACTATGTTTGCTGGAAAACCCTGTGTGCGGCCATCATGTGGAAGGTCAATTTATACACATGTCACTTCCTAAATGATTGTTGCAAGACCAGGTACACTTCATGGTAAAGCTATTCGTGATGGCAGTAGCCTCTTTCAAGTCAGATACTTGTGCCTGCACAATTCACACAAGTTTTTTTTTTTTTTTTTTTTTTTTGGTTCGGGAAATGGTTTTGAGGAACAATGGATGAAGTGTTCACGGTGTTGCCATACTGGCCTCCAAGGTTCGGAGCAGATTCACTATACCGATGGAGCAATGTCCTGGAGGGATTAGTGCTGGACAAAAAGTCCGATTCCAGGCTAGCTCCACTATAACTTACCGGACTTGAAGGATCTGCTGCTAATGTTTTGTGCTCGATACCTACGAATCTTTGAGAGAGGGGATCTTGGAGAGTTATGCTGTGGGTCGGCGTTGTTTTGGAGTGGCCGGAGACCAAAAAGAATATTAGGGCAGGTGAGATAATGTTTTTGTGTATCACATTCAAGTGTGTGTTATAATAAAAAATATTCTTTAACAACTACAGTGGACACTAAAACTGCGGCTCCGGTACCAGATGGAAGATCCTATGAAATGTGCTAAGACTTAGCGGACATGCGACATGTTGGAGTTTGGCGTTCCATAGTACACTGCATTTTGCAATGCGATATATATCCTGTACGGTCGTCGCTGCTCCAGCTAATGTTGTAGCTGCTATCGCTGTGCAGTGCACGGATGTATATATATATTTATATATAAAATATATATTATATATTAATATATATTATATATGATCTAATATACAATATAACTATATATACTAATATTATGATGATAAATAATATATAATATATATATATACATGTATATATTATATTTATCACATTCGACATAAATATATGGGCGCCGCAGGAGGAGTGGATTAGGAGGGACACATCGGCATTTTGGAGTAAAGCACTATTTTAACCTTACTACATCGAGCTCTTAATGCATCATATATTAAATGTCGCTTTAATCATTCTCTCTGGGGCTCATATATATTATAGGTATATAATTATTATATATAATACAACTAAACTATACTATAATCATACATATATGAGATAAATAATAATATATATATATTACAATTAAAATATATAGTTATACTAAAAATATAATACTATTAGATAATATCGAACAATTACCTCAGATCACCTTTATAGAAAGCAGACATTAATTATACATAGCATCTACCACATATATATATATATATTATATATATAGTATATATTATTGTTGTAGATTTTCGCCCTTCGGCGTGGGGGGCGCTTTTGGCTAAATGGCGGGCAGCGCTGCACCGAACGAACAATCCATGTGTCGGGATAAAGCGCTGAAACCAGCTAGGGTGTAGTTACGAACTATCATAAATAACCAGCCAATCTTCTGTCCAGGCGACAATGGAGTCAATCGCAGAATTGTCGATACGGTCACCCCGCTTCATCGCGGTTCTCTACGGCCTCCGGTTCTATCGCGGGTTTCCCTTGACGTAATATTTTTTTCTGCGGATTCCGCCGGTAATATGTATATAAATATAAATTATTTTAGCTAAATTATAACGTGTGGTGCTCGACCAGTTACACAACGCACGAGACAAAGTTTTCACTATACAACGAATATTTCTATCGTAAGCCCAAATGCCTGCACTTCGAAGTTAATGAGGCAAGGAACGGAAGCACCAGAGAAGGATTCCAGGATGACTCAGGAGAGTTAGGTAAAGTGCCGATAAACTATAGGCGAAGGACAAGGTTGCCGCCGTCTGGGAAGAAACTGATGCAAGCACAGACCTCAAAGCTACGCAGACATAAATAGGCACCTTCAAACCACGTCAATACAACAGCGTCTATAACATCCTCAAACCCACCTAACTGCAAACCCCGACAGACACAACAGTCGATGCTCCGGACTCAACCCACCACTGGCCACAATCCGATCCAAGACAGTGATCTCTCGGGATAATAAATCAAACCAATTTATGGCCAAAGAAAACAGTGATCTCTCGGCACCTTAAATAAACCAAATACTGAGACAGTACTATCGATCTCCGACGTCATAACACATCATGCAAGCCGACAGAATCGATTCTCCAGCACCAGTAACCCAATCACTGCAACGAGAAAAGAATCGATTTTTGGGGAGGCGTCCATTCATCGTGATTTTCACTTAGCGCGGGAGGTTTGAACTACCCCGCAATACTGTATACCTAATATCGGCAAGGGACGAATGCCGGGGATTTATAAACGGGGACTGCCAAAAGATCGCTTAGCAGTGTTCCAGTATCGATTAGCAAAAAGCAGCCGTGGACCAGATGTAATACTCTATCCTTATAAACAACGCTAACATTAACCGAAGCCCCCATGCATCAAAATGTGAGGAAAGGGACCAACGAGCAGGTGACATTTAAAATGGGGAATTTATTCCATAGAGGGCATGCGCATGAATGGGGGGATGGGTGAAAAAGACACGAGCAAAAATCCAGCACGCACGCTACGCATTAATAACTGTAAAGCAAATAACACACAGGCACATTAACGTATATACTACTTGTTAGATGGCCACAATCACACGTACGCACACAACACAAGAAATGGTGGCTGATGCTTTAATAAGGATTCAACTCGGAGGGTCGATGAGCTAACCTAGAACCTATCTCGGAACCTTCACCTCGTTGGTCTTCCAGTACTCGACCCGGCTCCAGCGAGAGCTGAAGCTGGATATCGCATGACGCGATCCTCCGAGCCTCCAGCGAATCCTCTCGGCGCTTTCTGAAATTGCTGGTGAGACGAAGCGACGATTCCTTCCGCGATGCGTCGCTTGCCCGAAGAACAACTCCAAATGAGCTAATGGAGTCGCACAGCCGGTAAACAAGCACAGAACAAAATAGCTCCACGAACTGAAGGAGAGCCAGCGAACCGGAGGCGAAGTAGAGCGTAAAACACGCGCGACTTCGCAACTGGCGCTCTCTCTCGATGACAAACAACCAACAAGTCAGCGCCGAGCAACCAGCTTCTTTCGATGAAAAAGCAAGCGACTCTCTTCGACGAACCAAAGAGAAAGCAACCGAGCAGCAAACGAAGGCCTGCTGAAAAACAAGCCGAAGCAAAAGTCTAAAAAGCCTCCACCCTCGCCAAGCAGCACTGAAGGCCTGCTAAGGAAAGCCAAGCCGAAGCAAAGCCTTCACCCTAAGATGCCATAGCAGAACACCCGAAGGCCTACTAAAAGAGCCACCAACCGAGGAAAGCAGAGGTTCCCTTTTTTATTCCATGGCTCCCTCCCCCGCCCTGCGGTGAAATACACCCGTCAACACGTGTGGGAGGGAGTTGTTTACGTCCGTGATTAGACGTGGAGGGTTTTCTTCCTCTTCAAGAGGGGGTCTTCCTTTGTGTTGTGATGCTCGCAATATTAAATTAAATTCACAGGATTTATCGATATAAAGCAATGGAAGGTGAGCGTATTCTAGGGTACAGGCATTATCGACATAATGAGCTAAAGGAACCTGTATGTTGAGTGAGATGATTCCCAAATTCGTATCAATATATATATAATAATATAATAAATATTATATAATTAAAACTATATATATGTTGGCGGATACGGGGGTGGGGGATTGACGACTCTTGGGGGCCAAAACGTTTACAGATTCGGCGCACCACTACAGCGGGTCTCCGGGTTTACGTGCTAGCGGCGAGGCCTCGGGTTCACGCGTCTGCAATCGAGAAAAACTGTACCTGGACCTTACCAGTGTGGGGAAATACGTTTACAGACTGGGGTTGTCAGATCCGAGCGTTTCTGCAGTTACGCATTTTGGGGTTTAGATCAATAACGATCGTTCCTCGACGCGAGTTGACACGAATTAATCAAGCGGCAACTTCTAGAATCAGCAAGATTTATTGGGGACATCGGGAACACAACACAAGCAAAGTATTCAGCAATGTTATTATCAAATTCATACCGTTCTTAACTTCGGGAAACTACGATTTAACGGGTTTCGAGGGGGACTAACGAGATATACCTGAAACAACATGCAGACAAACATAGAACATGCAGAGACAAGACAGAGATTGAGTAATGTTTTCATGGACGAGAGAAAGTTAAAAAGCACGATGCGTTGTACAAGTGGATATCCACGGATTTGAGCCCCAGCTCGAGCACGCAGTGCAAATGGAGTCATGCTCCTTTGTCGCACCCCACAGCACACTGCTCTGCGCGTCAGACCCGCGAGTCAATGCAACCAGAACGTCAGGTTGATATGGGTTTTAGCTGGGTTTCACAAGGTCCGCATACAAGTCAGGCCGGGCTGTTACCAGACAAGCAAATTGAGTGCGGGCTCCGCAGCTGGTCATGGGATTCCAAGACGTCCGCGAGCGTGAGGTGAGTAGGGTGACGTCAGAGGCTCGTCTTTCCTCTCTGCTTCCCGCGCAGCTGGCTCGTAAGCGCGACTGCCATCAGAAATCGCGCCTCGACACCCATCGTTTCTCTTGCTTCGCCGGCGATGCTCGCTGAAGCCGACTGCTTAACCCAGATCGCGCTCGACCCGTCGTTTCTCTCTGATTCTGGGGGCGCACGTCGCTCGAAGCCGACTGCTTAAACAGCAGATCGGCCCTTCGACATCTGCGTTTCTCTCTGCTTCAGCGCACTCGCCTTGAGCATGCTTTAACAGTCATCGGCGCCTCGAACCCCGTCGTTTCTCCTTGTTCGGGCCACGTTCCCTCGAGCCCGACTGCTTCAACCGTCTTCAGTTTCTTACTATTTTTCTTTTCGGGGCCGCCTTTACGAAGCCGGGACAACTCTCCTTAGTTCATTTCTTTTCAAGGGCTCCCCCTCAGCACGCTGGGCGGAGTCCGGCACGGAGAGGAAGAAGAGACCAACTCTCGATCCCCACCAACGGACGAACAATAAATACGCTCTTACCCACTCCGACACACACTGTAACGTAAATTACTCGAAACTGGTAAAACATGCATTTATGGTGATCTGGCTAATCCCTATATTTAGTACCGACTAGTGCGGCCGTAGGTGGCGTGCCCGTAGGTGCGTGGCCGTAGGTGTGGCGGTAACGGAAAAAAAAAAAAAACCTGGATTGGGGATTGTTTATCAATGATATGGGACAATCCGATTAAATGGCAATAATTGGTACGACTTGGAAGCACTGAGAACGATGAAGAAGAACGAATCAAACTTGTGAAAAGGCACATTGACTCAGGTCCAGAATATTGTCATTCAATCA
The DNA here is from genome assembly GCA_035128595.1 of Eptatretus atami. Classification (NCBI taxonomy): domain Eukaryota; kingdom Metazoa; phylum Chordata; class Myxini; order Myxiniformes; family Myxinidae; genus Eptatretus; species Eptatretus atami. Next base: position 135,021,054 of record CM068958.1, read on the forward strand.
AAAAAAAAAAAAGAGGAAAAAAAAGAAGCATTGTGACGTCATAGGCACCTGTGTCTGTATTGGTTGAAGTATATGGTCGTAACTTGAACCGTGCATCGTAGTGGTGGGCCCGTAGGTGCGGGCAGTAGGTGCGGGGCACGAGGTGGTGCGTACGTACAGCTTCGTTCTTCGCGTCTCGGAAACAGACTGATGGGCATGTTTAATTAGATCGGACAACCGTAATAATGGCCATAACTTGGAAACACGGGAAACCAATACTCAGGTCAGGTCAATTGTAGTCATAGTTAAACGAAGAAGAAGAGAATTGTGATGCGCTCTCTCTCGCCTCTCTCTCGCTCTCTCTGCCTCTCCTCATCCCCTCTGCCCCCTCCCCCCCTCCTATCTCGTCCTCTCTCCTGCCACTCTCCGTCCCTCTCTTATCGCCCCTCTCTTGAATGTGCATGCCCTATCTCCTCCTCTCTTCGCCTCTCTCACCCTCTCCCTCCTCTTTCGCCTCTCTCTTGTAGAAGGTATTCAAAATTTACCAAGCACAACAATTATTCAACTTGGAAGAAACAGCTTTCATACCCCTTGGAAACAGCTTTCGCCTTGGAAAAGTCAAACCTTGATATTAATATTTGAACCAATTAATTAAACCTTGGGAAAAACGCTTCAAACTTGGAAAATGGATAACAGCTGAAAGGATGCAGAACTGATAAAATCTTGAAAAGCATATCAGGTCCCCAGCGTCGATTAGTGACGTCATACCAAATGAAGAAGAAGAAGATTGTGACGTAATTCGGCAAAAAAAATTAAATCTATAAGTAATAACATATTGTGACGTCATTGGTGATCGTCATAGCAGTGTCTGTCATTGTTGAAGCCGTTTTGGTATTATTCGGTTGACAGACAATTATGGTGTTATTGGTTGACAGACATTGGTCATTGTATACGTATTATTTTTTATTACTGCAATTTGTGCTTATTATTAATTATTAATTAATATGCGTTTATCATTATTCTGAGATATCGTTTTGGGAAAAAATGGCATGATAAGGTGGACGAACTCAGCTGCAATATTAACATTCCAACACTGAAAAAAAGGAATAAATGGCTGTAATTGATACGCCTTCGTCCGATTAATATCAAACTTGAAAAGGCACATCGGGTCCCGGCAATATTCTGGCAAGTTTAATCAGATCGCTGGTGGTTGTCAGAACGGCGGTCGCAGACAAGACCACACACACTACACACACAACCACAAAGATTGCTGATATAGATAGATTACTAGGCATTTCGAAATATATACAGGGGGCTGCAAAAGTGGTATATCATAGATTAATACCAGTATATGTTCCATTTAGCTCAAGGAGAATGGTTAGGACAGCACCAAGTCTGCAGAGTATGGTCAATGGTATGGATGTATGTATATGTATATATGTAATATACGTTTGTGCGCACGTTTTGTTTTTTCATTAGCTGTATACTACTTTTGAAGGCCTCTGTAAATATACAATATAGATGTGGGATCCGGGGTGGTGCGGATTCTCACCCGGTCTAAGTCGCACCTCACCACACGTCTCCGGGTTTATAAAGCGCCGGCTAGCACAGCTGGAGTCACGCGCTTCAAGTGCGATCCAACGTAATCTTGTACCTTGCCAGTTAGGAAATAGAACCTGGTTACAGACTGGTTTGTCAGAATGCAGCGTTTTTCTCTAGTCTGTAACATTTGTGGTATATGCCAACGAACGGATCGTCCTCGACGCGACACGAATTAATCATAGCGGCAACTTCAACGAATTAACCAGATTTATTTGGAAATCGGATCACAACACAGCAAATTAACGACAATGGTTTTATTAACAATCCAACCCGTTTTAATAAGAAACACGGTCTAACGGTTCGAGGGGTTCGCTGACCGAATATGCCTATACAAACGGGCAACAAGAAAACGCATGCGCAAACAAGACAGAGTACTTGGTGAAGGTTCATGGACGAGAGGACAGTGTCAAAGCACGAATTGTCAAACAGCGGATGTCACGGATTCGAATCCGCCGCGATACGTGCGGGCGATAATGGAGCTCGTCCTGCCTTTGCCCTTTGCGCACGGTCTCCGGTGCTCGACCCGCTAAAGGATCGACGATTGTCAAGCCGTTATCTAAGTCAGCAACAACCAGGCTGGCTTTCTCCAAGACAGGCCAAGTCGCGGGGCGAGCTCCGCGGCGGATCGAGCAAACTGTCGAGCGGTGAGGGAGTAGTACCGCAAGAGCTCGTGCGAGACGCCGCGACTGTCGATCCTCCCGTAAGAGTCGATCTCGAATCACGTGCGGCACCTCTCAAAGCGACTGCATTTTTGTAACGGCAGATTGACATGTCCTCTTCGTTCGCTCTGCTCCAAAACAACGTGCCCCTCGAGAGCGACTGTTTTCCGAAACAAACTGAACTTTTCATGAAAGCTTGTTTCCTCTCTCGTTTGCCAGTTCGAGACACAGCATCTTTCCTCTCACGACTGCCGTTTCCAACTGAGAATCCTTTTTCTTTTCGTTTTCCTCGCTCGTCACGTGGTAGCAGTCGAGCAGCTTTGCGAAACGACCAAACTCCTCCCTTCACGACTCCTCCTCTAGCAAGCCTCTCGTCCAGCCAACTCTCAGCACTGGGGGGTCTAATCGCGCGTGCAGAGGAGAGGAAGAAGAGGAGCCCTTGGCCACCACATGACGACATAAAAGCCTTTACACAACTCCGACAACATAATAAACGTCTACTTTACAACAACTAGTAACCTGCATTTAATGGGGGATCTGAACTAAATCCTATATTTGTATCAATAGGGCCATTCCGTAAACAAATAATATATATATATATATAATATATCATATAATATATCAATATACACACAGCACATATCATATAATCAGCACAGACATATATAATACAGTACAATACACATATATATTACAGAATATATATATACATATATACTCAGACATATATGTATACATACACATATAACATACACATAAGAAATTACAGAATACATATATAATATATATATATACATATATATTTACGACATAATTCATATATATTATATATAAATACAACAGACATACATATATATATATATAACCGAAGACATAATATATATATATATAATAAAGTATATATAATATAATTATTATATATATATATATCCACATTATACAATGAGAGAAACGCGAATTTTGTTCCGTTTTGCGATGTAAATCGTATCCTCCTGAAAGTGCAGGTATTTAATTTACTATCGGAATGGGGCTCGATGTACTTTTCGTTATGAAACTGAACTATTATCTAATGTGAATTTTGTGGTGAAAATGGGCAGGACACACCAATATCTTAGAAGGAAGTAAAACGTTACCGCACTTTCATTGAATAAGAGTAAAACGCCTACAACGTTCATTGTGAAAATTGTGATTATCGACCAGAAAAATAGTTTCTTTTATCATGGAATGAGCAATGAGTTTCTCGCATTCCTTCAGGTGATATTTTTTTTTTATCTCTGACTTTCATTCATAACCATCCCTTACAACGATCTTATTTGTCGACACAGAAGAAGAAAAGCCAAAACTAAAAAGCCAAAACTACAAAAGATGCTTACTCGCTTGCTGCCTTTAAGCTTCTAAAGCCAGCAGCTTACTGTTCAAAAGTGCAAAACATTACAGGTGAAACAAAGATGCAGATCTTGCATAACATTTGAACGGTCAAAAAGATGCTGCTATTTGCTCTTGATTGAAACAGTCAACAGTGGCAAAAAGACACGTGTGTATTCGGTAGTTTTGCAGGTTTGGCATTTGAAAAGTAGAATGAAGATGCAGGTGGTTTTGAATTAGGCTAAGTCAATTTGCTCTACAGCGGATACGGCGCCGACCCCCTCTGGAATTGACAGAACGTGCGCGGTCCGCAGAGTTTCGCGGTGGCTCAATGGCCTCTACCGCCGTTTGGCTATATTACAGGCTGAAGGTTCGCCGTGGAATTATAGCACGGAGTTATACCTTTTTCATTTCTACGTTTGCCGTAGCAATTGACAGCGAAAACAAAAGAAATGGAAAAATAAATAAAGTTAACGTCCACTCGTTCCGTCCGTCTGGCGCACGTTTCGCCTTAGGCCCTTGCGTCGCTTTGCGGCACTTGCGTCTGCCTGAATAATATGGCGCAGCAGGCCCTTAAGGTCAACGGTGAATCTAATTCAAAGACCGTACGGCAACCCCACGTTTTCGGTTCCAAATTTTAGACCCAAGGCTAAGTCACATTTTGCTCTAACGGAAGGATGGCGCCGTCGCCCCTCTGAATGACAGAACGTGCGGCGCGCAGAGTTTTCTGAGGTGCTCAGGGTGGCCCTCGCCGTTTGGCTATATTTTAAACAGGTGTAAGGTTAGCCGTGGAAATAACGAGTAGTTAAAACTTTTTCATTCTAGCAAATGCCGTAGCCAATTCGACAAGCGAAAAAAAAATGGTAAAAAAATAATATTAACCTATTCGTTACCGTCGTCTGCCGACGTTCGCCTTATGGCCCCTCGGTCGCTTTGCGGGCCCTTGCGTCTCACTTGAAATTCTATGGCGCGCAGGAAGCCCGTCAGGTCAACTAGTGCGACATCAAATCAAAGGACCGTTACGGCAAACCACCACGTTTTCGGTTCCAAATATTATAATACCGCCGTGCACGCTCCCCGAAAAAAAAAACATATGTGACTGCTACATTGTGTGACCGTGGAAATACTGCAGCCGCGCTATAATTTTAATGCCGTAGATTTTGGAGACCCAATCGGCACGTGCGCCGAAATGGCTAGGCACTAAATACGCCGCTGCGGCTCCCACGAAAAATAAAACATATGTACTGCTACTTGTTGTGAGTGGAAATATGCGCAGCGTAAAGC
>CM068958.1:135043334-135066132 GCA_035128595.1 Eptatretus atami
TTGATCCCCAAAATAACTTTATGCCTTAAATGGGCGGGATTTGTTGTGCCTGGCACCACTTGTTATCATTGTGATCGCTTGTTACTGTACATACGTGCTCTAATTGTTTTACACACACCCCAATAGAATTGTTGAATCAACTTGGTCTTGGCTCATCCTGATTGCTCATGACGGTGCCATCTGGCAGCGAGGGGGAAATCTGTTTGAAATAGAGATTGGCATGGTCATGAACCACCTAGAGTTCGGTGACATGCAAACACTGGTTGCTCGGCCAGAATACAAGATCTTTCCTGTGTGTCGCCTTGATGCGTCACTCACCCAGCACAGAGATTCCAATTGGCACGGTAACAAGACGTTGGGTGCAGGCACCCAACTGGGAATCTCTGCGGTGGGGGTGCTGAGGTGGTCACTACGTAACTTGCTGGAAATGGATTGGGCAACCGAACCAACTGGGTGACCGTAACATTATATATGTACTTCATTATAGTATGTTACATTATAATATGTGGCAGAATGGTGAGAACATTTGCTTTGAGTCTGGGCGGTTGGTGTTTCAAACCCAGGCCGAGTCATACCAAACATTTTAAAACAGTACATGCTGCTTCCTTGCTTGATGCTCAGCATTTAAAAAGAATAGAGTACAGACAAACAACGCTGGGGAGGGTTCTCACCCAAAATGTTGCTTCACCCTCTTTCCCACAGCAATTGGCATGCCCCTCTCAACATGCTTTTGATTAAATTCATTATTATTTCTGTTGTCTTACAGTGGATGAGAAATGAACATCAACCTTGAACCAGTGATGTAAGATGCAAGGGGGAGTAGCACTTGTGATAAAAATTAAAGGCTGAGCACTACAGTTATGTGTTCTTCATTTGATATCCCTATCCATAAATATTTAAGAGAATTTTAAAATGAAAAGAGAACTGTTGAAAAAAAAATTAATATTTTATTTTCTGAGCTTGGCGTTCTGTTTGGGTTAAGCCAGATAGGAATGAGGTTTCTTTACAGATAACATAAAGCACGCAAACAGACGTACTTTTTATCCCTTAAAAGGGAAAAGACGTGAAAACAGTCCACACCATGCCAACTGCAGGCAGAAGATATGCCAACACTGCCTTCATTGTGTCCATTCATTACTTACTCATCTTGTTTGTGAACAAAAGCTAAAATGCGCCAGCCGTCAGGATGGTAAGATTCGTATTCGTATTCTGGTGTTCTGCCTGAAGCCAGGCTCAGTACTGCCCTAGCAGTTTTGTGGCAAGTGTTAGACTGGGTGGTTTGCCATTGCCTTCCCAGCAGTAGCTAAGGAAAGAAGTTGGAATTTGGTCATTGTGCCGGCGATATTTCGCCTACTCTTCGCAAAGGACACCGGAGGATATTTAACGTCCACCAACTCATGCTGGTGCCTGTGAAACACCGGGATGACAGTTTATAGCTGGGTCGAGATTTAAACCCGTGCTAGACAGCTGAGAGGCGAGCGTGCATACCTCTCGGTCAAGGGCTCTTGGCCAACCTGTCAGCCCAATGGTAAGATACAATTATGCAAAAACTCAATTTCTCGTCATGAAACCAAAGGCCCCAATTTTTCCTCCACAATTCTTCTTGAATGAGCAGTGAAACGTTTTTGGAAAAAAAAATTCACAAACTGGCTGGCCAGAAATGATAAAACATTTGAAGTTGCAGAATTTATAATTTACGCGAATGCTGCCGATAACGTGTGTCCTCTTCAAGAAAGACATCATGGAATCTTCAATGTCCACAAACGACAAGTGCTCACAGATGGGTTCTCCTGCTTAAGGTCCTTCCTTTGTATTGGTGCACACATTGATGCCATGCTTTGCAATGGAAGCACCAGAGAGACAGTTTATATCTGGGTCAGGATTCAAGCATGGGCCCAGCAGTCTGAGTTGAGTGTGTATACATCAAGGCTATCCAATATATATATATATATATTTGCTCTCATTGAGGAAGACAAAGAAGGTTTATTTGGCCGAAAGCTTGTCAGCATAAAGTTTGCCCAGAAGCGACGTCCGTGACTCATTTTATTTCTTCCTGTTTTATACTTTATACAAATGAGACACCCGACCCTTAGTGTGGAGTTTCTTCTATTTCTCACAATATATACATATATATACACACACACACAAATATGTTGTCGCGTCAGAGGTGTCCGTTAACACAGACTGCTCCAAGCCAGGACTATAAGACCCCCGTGGATTCTGAAACGGTGTTTGGTTTACTGCATTCAATCTTACAACTACTATCCCTCAAGGACCACCCAAATGGCAGTTGAAATCACAGAACTGTTGGAAAGCATCCGTAAATGAAAATAAAAATAAATTAATTAAAAATGCATTAAAAAAAATTAATGCAGGTGAGTGTCCCAAGACAATGGGGAAGCATAGTTTGTTATTGCTTACAATGTGTAAGCATACCCCACTAGTATGTATATATATATATATATATATATATATATATATATATATATATATATATATATATATATATATATATACATATTTTGTGTAAGATTGGGGCGGTTGGGATGACACATTTTTAAAGAAGAAGGCGCTTCCAACCAAAAGCAAAAACTCAATCGACTCCGCTAATTTGAGCAAAAAAGCGAGAGCAGACCCGGTCTCAGGGCAGCGTTTCACCGGCTTCATCAAGCACAATAGACCCCGAGCCTCGGCACGTGTCCGGTTTTTATTTCGATACAACCGCTTATTTGCGGTCACGTGCTGGTGCTCGAGGTCAAATGGAGGAGTGCTTTTTATTTTTATTTTGCAAAAGCAAAAATATAAAAACAAAAATAAACAAAAGCAAAAAAAAACAAAAAGAGCAGATGTGTGTGTATGTGTATGTATATGTGTATGTATGTATATATATAAAAGATTTATTTACACTAATACAATTCAATATTTTTAATATGACAGAGTGAAATGGCAACTTCACCTGCAATTGCCCATATTGTTTTTTCACAGCTGGTTAAAATCCTATTAATCCTTATGGCATGCTTATCCTTTAAGGCGTAATACAGCAACTCCCTCACATATTCGGCAAACATGCACAAGGATATCGCCAAACCTTTGAACATACTCTGGAAATGGCATGTTCTGGAGAGAAAAGCATGTATTATTTGGTGACACACTTGGTAATGATAATAAAGGAGACATTGTGTTCAACATGTTGACAGATACCTATTCTTGGCAGAAAGGCAGTCCGTGTCGAGACGAGAGGATCAACTGCGGTCAGCAATGAAAAATGTAATACCACATGTTACACGAGCATAGGTTGCGTGAATATGGCAGGGGAAGGGGCCTTTCAGGTCACATGCTTTACAAACAGGCATTTGTTCAAAGTACAGAGCACATGAGCGACGTGCCCCTATCTGACTTACAGAAAACATTACTTGCCTACCATTCTCACTTCCTGACCCATGCCCGACAAACTATTTACTCACTGCACACACCATCCTTCAGCTCTCTTTACCTTAACTCTGCAAGAACCTTGCTCGAAAAAAATGTGGTGCACGCTTACTTTTTCAATTGAGCTTGAATTATTTTCATTTTTAGATCCTCGTGGAGGATCTCTAAGTCTTACTCACGTTGTTGTTCTTCATCTTCTTCTTGTGGCTTATTTTGTTTCACAGCCTACAGTTTTCATCGAAACTTCCTGAAACTTGGCATATATATGTAAAAAATACCCTGCGCAGACAGTAACCATCTCCGATTTTGAAAATTCCTCCTAGAAAAAAAGTTATGAGGTCAAAATATCTCCGCTAATGGAAATCGCTAAAAAATTATCTCCGAAACTAGGCAAGCTTTTTGATTCTGTTTGCGGGAATCGAACAGGGCATTAGCAGAGATGAATTACCGCACATATGATACATCACTATGACGTCATAATCATTTTTTATGACGTCATTCCTATTTTTGACATTTTTTGTTTCACAGCCCAGAGTTTTCATCGAAACTTCCTGAAACTTGGCATATACATGTAAAATACCCTGCGCAGACAGTAACCATCTCTGATTTTGGAAATTCTTCCTAGTTATTTTATCAACAAATGAGAATGATTAATGATTAATCTGCACCATTAAATCAATCATATTGTATAACGAAATCAATACATACAAATCTTTTTAGATCCTCGTGGAGGATCTCTAAGTCTTACTCACGTTGTTGTTCTTCATCTTCTTCTTGTGGACTTTTTTGTTTCACAGCCACAGTTTTCATCGAAACTTCCTGAAACTTGGCATATATATGTAAAAATACCCTGCGCAGACAGTAACATCTCCGATTTTGAAAATTCCTCCTAGAAAAAAAGTTATGACAGTCAAAATATCTCCGCTAATGGAAATCGCCTAAAAATTATCTCCAAAACTAGACAAGCTTTTTGAATTCTGTTTGCGGAATCGAACAGGACATTAGCAGAGATGAATTACCGCATCATGAATACATCACTATGACTCATATCAATTTTTATGACGTCATTCCTATTTTTTGACATTTTTTGTTTCACAACCCAGAGTTTTCATCGGATCTTCGTGAAACTTGCCATGTATATGCAGAAAGCCCACGCGCAGGCAGTAACATCTCCATTTTGGAAATTCTTCCTAGAAAAAAGTTGACATCATATATAGCCGTAATGGAAATCGCCTATACCATTATCTCCGAAACTAGGCAAGCTGTTTGAATTTTGTTTGCGGGAATCAAGCCGGGCATTAGCACAGATAATTTATCGCAAACCTGATACATACAATGACGTCATATTCGCTTTTTTATGACGTCATCATTAAAAGGACGAGGATCTTAGCTCATTTGAGCTTGTTGGGATCGTAATGAATCCGTGTGAATGTATTCGGTGGGATTGAAATGTTCCGGTCGATGCGAAAGACCGCTGCCAGGAAATGGGTTTGTAATGATGTGGCGATGTTCACAGCACCCTTGTTTTGTTTTTGTTGTATGAAAATGTTTTCATTTGATTCCAAGCAGAGAGCAGATGTAAGATGCACAAACAAACAAAAAAGTCAGTGGAAGCAAATGAGACCACCAAACTGTCTGCAGTTTTCTTCTTCTTCTTGCATACAGCAGCTTGGCTGCCAGGTCGCTAACATTTTGTTGGGGCACACCTATACCACTGATGCTGTGCCCCTATAACCAGTACACTGGTACTCATTTCACCGACCTCAGAAGGATGACAGGCTGAGTTAACCCCACCTGGTGTTAATACAGCAGCCAATGGGGCTCAAACTCAGGACTCTAAGATCCCAAGCCAACCACCCGAACCACTGAGCCAACACCAGGCTTCTGTCTGCGGTAAACAGCAGTAAAGTTCTGTGCCTTGGCCTCCTGTTGCAATACATTAGTGTTTGAGTTTTCGTGTTTTTTTGCACGAATCAACTTTGTTGCTCATAACCATGAGAAAGGTGATTATTCCAAAAATATAATGGATCTGTCTTGACACTATTCTTAGCTACTTGGGGCAGGTAAGTCGCTCTCCTCGACAGGAGATTGGAGTTCAAAAGCTTCACGAACTAAATTTGTACGACCTCGTTGAAGTTCGCAATCAAAATAAACATCATTCATCGAAAGTTTACTCCATGACCTCGAAGCTAATGGAACTAGAACTTACACGAACTCGAACTTTTCTCAAGTTTGGCTCACCCCTACATCCTCCTTGAGGGAGGAGGTAAGCAGCTCATATAATGCTGTGATCTGTTCAAATGATATCGTGAGATCCGTGATCTCCGCTTGTGAATCCGCGCAGACACGCCGACAAGCTTTAACAATCCTGTCAAAGGACAGCCCTGTCTGTGGTGCAACAATCTGCTTCTGAAGCACCAATTTAAAAGTTTGTGCATGGACTTTAAGTCGGGAATTGAACATCGAGGAAACAGCTCAGAGGTGAGCACACTATCGGAGAGCGATACTATTGTCTGTTTTCTACATTATGTCTACTTTTTCCTTTGTACTCACTCAAACCTCTGAATGTGATGGTTATTGACCTTTGTATTATCATGTTTATTTTACATGAACATAATAATAATATTAAAGATTATCAAGGAGATGAACATATAAAATGGGTCGTTAACTTTTTGCTATTTTTGCTGCTCCTCCCGAATCACCTGGCTGATTGTTCTGAAACTTCAATACAAGACGGTTTCCCGCACAATCACTCGGTCTTCAATTTTTGCATTTCGGATCATGGGGGCTTCCGGAGGTGGGGGGTTATCTTCCGAAACTTCGGATCCCTACTCACCCATTATTTACCAACCGATTGCTCTGAAACCCGATACAGCCCTCATACTCGATGGTGCTGCGGGTTTCCTTCCTTTCAGTTTCGTGTAAACAACAATAGCGACTGTTTAAAAAGGTAATCATAGGTGTTTGTGGTTTATAAAAAAATTTTAGATCCTCGTGGAGGATCTCTTCGTCTTACTCACGTTGTTGTTCTTTGTGGACTTTTTTGTTTCACAGCCGACAGTTTATCGAAACTTCCTGAAACTTGGCGTATATATGTAAAAATCCCTGCGCAGACAGTAACCATCTCCGATTTTTAAAATTTTATTTATTCCATTTTATCTCCAAAATAGACAAGCTTTTTGAATTCTGTTTGCGGAATCGAACAGGACATTAGCAGAGATGAATTACCGCACATATGATACATCACTATGACGTCATATCAATTTTTATGACGTCATTCCTTTTTTTGACATTTTTTGTTTCACAACCCAGAGTTTTCATCGGATCTTCGTGAAACTTGCCATGTATATGCAGAAAGCCCACGTGCAGGCAGAAACCATCTCCGATTTTGGAAATTCTTCCTAGAAAAAGTTGACGTCATAAATCCGCTAATGGAAATCGCCTATACCATTATCTCCGAAACTAGGCAAGCTGTTGAATGTTGTTTGCGGGAATCAAGCCGGGCATTAACACAGATAATTTATCGCAAACCAGATACATCACAATGACGTCATATTCGTTTTTATGACGTCATCATTAAGAGGACGAGGATCTTAGCTCATTTGAGCTTGTTACTTCTGGAAAGGATTTTCCACGAAATGACACAATGAGCTATTTATACACATCAACACATTGTCGTGACATTTCCCAGATTTTGGATTCAGCAAGGGTCTGAACTGCAACCTCAAGATATGATCGTCAGCCCACCCCACTCGGGGATATTTTTATGTTAACATGCTTCATTGTAAGTTGGAAATGGAGACATATTGTTCAAGTTATTTCTTCACATTTTGAAAGCAATGCATTGTGGAATAATCCTCGGCAAGCACCAAACTCACACTTTACCGTCCAACTGTTCAGCTCCTTTCGCACGATATTTGTATCTCTCTCTCTCTTTCTCTCTCCACTGCAGTTCCCTTCATGGAAAGGAAATACATGGAAAGGAAATACATGGAAAAGTCATCACCGGCAGCACACAGGACATTTCACCCAAGAATCCCATTCATCGTGATACTTTAACCCAAGCTGTTCAAATCGTTAGTCAAACTAACAGTCTTAATACTCTGATCTATAATTAATCATTGGGTCCCACTCATAGCAGGCAGCTCTTACGCTCATTTTCACTCTGTCCCACCTATGGCAGCACTTCTCATCCACTCATTTTCACTGTATGTCGACTACAACAGCACTGCTCCTACACTCAGTTTAACTCTTTAAAATTGCACTACCTCTGTGTTATCCTGTCAAACACAATATTACAGGAAGTCAGCCGGCTTTGTGTACGTGCTGCTCCGGCGCATGCTCCATACCTGACCTGACTACCTGACCTGACTGGTCGGCCTTCCTATGTAGAGATGTCACAGACACTCCATACAGTTGGTTTTATGCAACACAAATCCTCAAAATAACACACAAACTTATAAACCTACCAAGTACCTTCCACTACCAGTCATCGGTGGCCAGGTTTTACATGTAACAAATATGGGTGTTGATGGGTGGGGGACGGGGGCGATAAGTGAGGGACGGGAGGTAAGTGAGGGACGGGGATGAGTGAGGGACGGGGAATATGGGTAGGGATGTGTGTGGGAGGGCAATGAGTGGGGACGGGGAGGTAAGTAGGGACGGGGAGGTAAGAGGGACGGGGGGATGGATGGTGGGGGACGGGGGGATGAATGAGGGACGGGGGGATGGATGGTGGGGACGGGGGCGATAAGTGAGGGATGGGAGGTAAAGAGGGACGGGGGGATGGATGGGTGGGATGAATGGGTGGAGGACGGGGGGATGAGTGGAGGATGGGGGATAAGTGGGGGACGGGGGGTGAGATGGGGACGGGGCAATGAGTGGGGGATGGGGTGATGAGTGGGGGAAGAGGACGATAAGTGAGGGACGGGAGGTAAGTGAGGGGGGGATGGAGGGTGAGGGACGGGGGGGATGGATGGGTGGGGGACGGGGGGATGAGGAGACGGGGGCGATGAGTGGGGATGGGGCGATAAGTGGGGGACGGGGGATGGATGGAGGGACGGGGCAATGAGTGGGGATGGGGTGTATGAGTGGAAGAGACGATAAGTGAGGGACGGAGGTAAGTGAGGGACGGGGATGGATGGGTGAGGGACGGGGGGATGATGGGTGGGGGACGGGGGGGATGAGTGGAGGACGGGGCGATGAGTGAGGACGGGGGAAGATGGGTGAGGATGTGTGTGGACGGGGGGATGGATGGTGGGGACGGGGGGATGATGGAGGACGGGGCGATGAGTGAGGGACGGGGAAGATGGGTGAGGGTGTTGTGGACGGGGGGATGGATGGGTGGGGGACGGGGGGATGAGTGGAGGACGGGGCGATAAGGGGGACGGGGGGATGAGTGGGACAGGGGGATGAGTGGGGACAGGGGATGAGTGGGTGACAGGGGGATGAGTGGGGGACGGGGGCGATGAGTGGGGACGGGGGAAGATGGTGAGGGATGTGTGTGGGACGGGGAGTTAGCCTTTTTAAACTGGAATTACATGGGTACCTGGAAGTATTGGAGATAGAGGGTATCGGGATGTTGGCCAGATTTTTTAGGTAGCTTATCAAGAAGGGTGATTGTGCGCCTGTGTTCGGAGTGTTGTCTGGGGGTCTTGTCAAGGGGTGGTGTGTGATTTGTGTGTTTCTCACCCAAGAACCGCCTTCGCCCACACCTCCACCCGGGGAAGAAGAAAAAAAACTGCAAAAAAAACATTTACACTTTTCTTCTTTATATAAATTGGTCTGGTGTTGCTATAGCGCAGGCATGATGGGCCGAATGGCCTCCTGAGTCGAATTCCCTTGAGTGTCTGACGCAGGAGGCATTCGGCCCATCATGCCTGCGCTATAGCAACACCAGGAGTCGGTTCATTTAGCAAGCAGCTTGATTTAAAGGAGGGGAGGAGGAGGAGGAGAGGGAGGAGGGGGAGGAGGGGGAGGAGGAGGGGAGGAGGAGGGGAGGAGGAGGGGGGGGAGGGGAGGAGGGAGGAGGGGAGGAGGGGAGGAGGAGGAGGGGGAGGGGAGGAGGAGGAGGGGAGGGAGGAGGGGAGGGGGAGAGGAGGAGGGAGGGGGGAGGAGGGGGAGGGGAGGAGGGGGAGGAGGGGGGAGGGGAGGAGGGGGAGGGGGGAGGGGAGAGGGGAGGAGGGGAGGAGGGAGGAGGAGGAGGGGGAGGAGGGGAGGGGAGGAGGAGGAGGGGAGGGGAGGAGGGGAGGAGGGGGAGGAGGGGAGGAGGAGGAGGGGGAGGAGGAGGGAGGAGGAGGAGGAGGAGGGGGGAGGAGGAGGAGGAGAGGAGCGAGGGAGGATGTTTGCATGTTTACAGATCTTGAAGAATTTCGATGAAAAGTAGAAATAACAATAAAAGTATGAAATGACACTTACATGTGGTGTTTTCAGCGCAATAATAAACTTTGACACCAAGAAGAAACTTGGAATTAAAAACGCCCCTTTTATTAATTAAATTATTTCAAAAGAACGTGGTGTAAAGGAGGTCGGATGAAATGCTCAGACATGCCACACACACACAGACACACACACACACACAGACACAGACACACACACAGACACACAGACACACAGCACAGACACACACACAGACACACACAGACACACACAGTCTGGAGAGTGAACACAGCATCGTCGAGCTACAAAACTGACCACCCCAAAATATCCCATTTGTAATTCTCTTCCTATTCTGTTCAGACAACTTAACTCAAGTTACATGGTTCAAGTTCAGTAGGGAGTTTAAACACCAATGTACTTCATGTTACAGGGAGAAGTACAACACGAGTCAAATGTTCACAACTTTAAAGGATTCCACAAAATGAGAATTTCAAAGTAAGCAAAATACCTCCACGTCGGTCAATGAACCAAGAGGGGGCGGGACATGCTTGTCATCACCTGGGGTGGGCGGGACATGCTTGTCAATCACTGGGGTGTCTGGACCATGCTTGTCAATCACCTGGGGTGCGGGACATGCTTGTCAATCAGCCTGGGTGGGCGGACCATGCTTGTCAATCACCTGGGTGGGCTGCATGCTTGTCAATCACCTGTGGCGTGGACCATGCTTGTCAATCACCTGTGGGCGGGACCATGCTTGTCAATCACCTGGGTGGGGGGGACCATGCTTGTCAATCACGGGGCGGGACATGCTGTCAATACCTGGGGTGGCGGACCATGCTTGTCAATCACCTGGTGGTGTGGACCATGCTTGTCAATCACTGGGGTGGGCGGACCATGCTGTCAATCACCTGGGGGATGTGTGCACGATGTCTGCGGGTGCGGGGCGGACCATGCTGTCAATCGCGGTGGGGGACCATGCTTGTCATCAGCCTGGGGTGGGCGGGACCATGCTTGTCAATCAGGTGGGGTGGGCGGGGACCATGCTTGTCAATCAGCCTGGCGGTGTGGCGGGACCATGCTTTCAATCACCTTGGAGTGGCGGGACCATGCTTGTCAATCAGCTGGTGGGCGGGACCATGCTTGTCAATCACCTGGGGGGGCGGGACCATCGTGTCAATAACAGCGTGCGGGGGGCCGCGGACCATGCTTGTCAATCACCTGTGGGTGGGCGGGACCATGCTTGTCAATCAGCCTGGGTGGCGGACCATGCTTGTCAATCACCTGGGTGGGCGGGACCATGCTTGTCAATCAGCCTGGTGGGCGGGACCATGCTGTCAATCACCTGGGGGTGGGCGGGACCATGCTTGTCAATCACCTGGGGGGGGCGGACCATGCTTGTCAATCACCTGGAGTGGGCGGGACCATGCTTGTCAATCACCTGGGGTGGGCGGGACCATGCTTGTCAATCGGCCTGGGGTGGGTTCTCTTGGGACAAAGCTTGGGTGGGAGAAAGTTCTCCATTTTTCTGTTCTCCTTCATTAATTAAAGCATTTTTTAAAAAAGTTCTCAATTTTTTTCTACCTCAGAAACTTCTCCAAGTCTCGCATCGCACAGAGGCACAGCCATTCCCCTCAGGTTCTTTTCCAAGGAACGTCCACGAGCTTGCTGAGCCGATCCAAGAAACAATCCTTATCCTGGATTTGAACACATCACACATTTTATTTCACCCCGATCTCCTCAGCTTTCTGAGGCATCTGCGTACCGAGCAGTTTGGGACGGATTACGAAATCTTCTTCTTCTTGTTGTTAATGGTGTTTTCAGAGCTACGAAGCTCTATATACTCCACACACCGAAACACTTTGGCTGGAGCAAACAAGTCCGGGACACTTTATACTGTTTGACCGGTTTCTTTTGTAAATAGTAAACCCGATTTGAAAAGCAGAGGGTCCTTTTGGCTTAATCGGAACAGTGTGTCTGGTACACCTGACCAGCTGATCAACATGTACACCTGACCACCTGATCCCCGTCTCTCAGGTAGAGTGCAGAAGGCACGATCTGGCTCCCCTGCACGCTGGACTGAGGGCATTGTGTGAAGAGGTGTTCCAAGACCTCGGGAACCTTACACCGCTCGGAGACTCACTCTCTCCGATGTAAATAGGAGTTCAGTGTGAAACTTCAAAATCATGATCTAGCGGACATGTGGAATGATCTACCGGACATGTGGAATGATCTAGCGGACATGTGGAATGATCTAGCGGACATGTGAATGATCTAGCGGACATGTGGAATGATCTAGCGGACATGTGGAATGATCTAGCGCATGTGGAATGATCTAGCGGACATGTGGAATGATCTAGGCCGGACATGTGGAATGATCTGGCGGACATATGGGAATGATCTAGTGGACATGTGGAATGATCTAGCGGACATGCGGAATGATCTAGCGGACATGTGGAATGATCTAGGCGGACATGTGGAATGGTCTAGTGGACATGTGGAATGATCTAGTGGACATGTGGAATGATCTAGCGGACATGCAGAATGATCTAGCGGACATGTGGAATGATCTAGCGGACATGTGGAATGGATCTAGTGGACATGTGGATGATCTAGTGGACATGTGGAATGATCTAGCGGACATGCAGAATGATCTACGGACATGTGGAATGATCTAGCGGACATGTGGAATGATCTAGCGGACATGTAGAATGGTCTAGTGGACATGGTGGAATGATCTAGTGGACATGTGGAATACTAGCGGACATGCAGAAGATCTAGCGGACATGTGGAATGATCTAGCGGACATGTGGAATGATCTAGCGGACATGTGGAATGATCTAACGACATGTGAATGATCTAGCCGGACATGTGGAATGATCTACGGACATGTGGAATGATCTAGCGGACATGTGGAATGATCTAAGCCATTCTAGCGGACTGTGGAATGATTAGTGGACATGTGGAATGATCTAGCGGACATGTGGAATGATCTAGCGGACATGCGGAATGATCTAGCGGACATGCAGAATGATCTAGCAGACATGTGGAATGATCTAGCGGACATGTGCAACGTACATTTTAAATTTCAACCCAATCGGCCACAAGGTCTGGCAGCTATAATTATTTAATTATTTGAATGTGAGAACTTTTAGAATTTTGTTATTTTTTGCACGAGACTCACTTGGCTGCGCTCGCATGCGCTTGAGGGGACAGGAGTAGCAATTCAATTGATAATGATGATGGCCCCAGAAAAATGGTCAACTGTGTACAAAATAAATCGATGGAACATGACCTGTTCCTCGGTCCATAACTCATCAATCCCACATAGTAGAGAGACGTATGGGGGGGCTTCCTATTCCTCGGGGGAGTTCCGGTTTAGCCTGTGGACCCAAGGTGACATTTCCCGCACATTTATTGCTTCGTATTCAGGTAATTTAAACGCCAATTCAATTGATAATGACAATGTCCCCAGGAAAAAGGACGAACTGCATACGCAATAAATAGATTGAACACTTCGTGTTACTCTGTCCATAACTCATCAGTCCCGGGTTGTATCGAAGCCAGACGTCTTGGTACCCGGTCATCAATGGCAGCATTTATAAAGTGGCAGTTCTAATTACGTTTCTTATTAATTACACCGGTATATAAATTACGTAACACCACCACTATATCTTTTTCTTGTTTTGTTAATGTGACTCCGAATTAGATTAGAAAGTTTTGAAGGGCCCAGAGGGATTGGGGTTTCAAAATCTTCACCGAGTGCATGTTTGGCTGTCTGATCTCAGGCCCCATTGCCTCCAATTCCCACGTCGGCAGGGATACAGCACAGGTCAATGACCGTGCCCCTCCAATTAGCCATATTAATAATGTGAAGGACCTCAAGAACCGGGTCGAACCGACATCCAGACTGTAGGGACTCCAGGGCCTTCAGACCACAAAGTCATTCTGAAAATATCGCTGCACTGAGGGAGTTGCAGTCAATTATCCTTTCGACAGCCAAAACAATGGCAAATTGCTCAGCCGAGAATACTGAAAGATATATAATTATCAGAAAGCCTAACAGATTTTAATATCACCTTGACGTCTGGAAAGCAAAAAGCAGCCACTGTTCTCGCTTGTGCAGCAACATCTGCATATGTGC
Organism: Eptatretus atami; assembly: GCA_035128595.1. Classification (NCBI taxonomy): domain Eukaryota; kingdom Metazoa; phylum Chordata; class Myxini; order Myxiniformes; family Myxinidae; genus Eptatretus; species Eptatretus atami. Next base: position 135,057,283 of record CM068958.1, read on the forward strand.
TCCGATTCCCTGTTCAAACGGCACACAATTAACGAACCGACACCTCACCTCAGACCCTCACCATGCTCACCAAGATGCTACAATCCTCACCATAATTACCACAACACCTCCGACAATCCCCACAACAACCTACGCTCCAACACCCTCACCGCAGACGCCACAGCATTTCCCCCACCTCACTATAACTGCCGTAACCGCTATCAGCTCCCTGGACGCTCACAACAATCATTGAGGATGCCGGGAAATGGGGAACATAGCAGGTGCCTGCGAGTCAGAACAATTTGGTGCATAACTTGAAGCGTAAATATGCCGTGGGACTCATTCGACGATGTCTGGATAGCTCAGGTGCTCCACTAAATAACAATGCTCAAACGGAGACTAGCACATGTTCATGGCTAGAGGATGCTCCTGAAAAGCTGTGCTCCCTGTAAATAAATTTGCCTTGTCATAAATGTACCCAGATCGTTTGTCATTTCCTCCATTGGTCCAGCATGGTCCGCACATTAGCAAGGCCGGGAAGTTATACCCACAAAATTTGCTCATTAGCCGGTGTGTACTTGGCAGCTCCGCTCGGCTGTGCGTGATACAGTAAGTAACGCAAGTTTGCATCGAGGGTGCGATTCCCTGATAAGGCGACCGTGTGTTCTGAGCTAAACGGTCGTCAGACGGAGGACACTGACAATGTCCCCAGGAAATTATTGGCGTTTGCGGTCACTCGGTCAAATTATTGGCGTTTGCGGTCGATTAGCGACCTGCCACGACACAAACTTATTCGTGAGTCCGGGGAGAAACCACGTATACCTCCTCCCCCCCGTAGTACCCCCGCAACCCTGGGGTGGCAACGTCACTTAACACCTCGCAAACATATTTATAGTTACAATCAAAATCGGTACAGTAGGTAAATGTGCATTTATTAAATTCGGCAAAAACTACAGCTTGGATCATGTTGCTGAACACCCAAAGTACATTCCCCACATATGGCTTAATGTGATGGAAATGTCACCAACCAATGGCACCACAAAACCATTCAACGCTGATATAATCTGACTGCACTTTATCCCTTGCTATTTGAATTCAAACTGAGCTTCAATACCTGCTGTTCTATTATATATATATGTTGTTCGTCTTTCGGCTGCTCCCGTTAGGGTCGCCACAGCAGATCATCCGTTATGATCCGCATACTGATTTGGCATAGGTTTTACGCCGGATGCCCTTCCTGACGCAACCCGACACAGGGATAAGGATTGGGTTTCGCCATGATTCCGGCTGCCCTACACCCTCTCATAGCGTGGCCCGGCGCAGAGCTCCCGTCCTCAAGCGATCCTCCAACCAAGCCTCCGATAGCCGGATTACAGCGCGACGCCACTACACCCGATGTATATATATATATATATATATATAATATATATACACACACACACAGGTTGCTTTGAATTATGGGATAATATGTACATTTCTGTTGGGGGAGTTTGTTTCAAGTGTGTGTGTGTGTGTGTGTGTGTGTGTGTGTGTGGTGTGTGTGTGTGTGTGTGTGTGTGTGTGTGGTGTGAGAATGTTGAACTGCTGCAGCTTAAATAAGTTTTCCCTTCACCTTATAAGTTGCGACCCTCTGAGTCAGACGTGTGTGTGTGCGGTTTCGTCTGGGAATGAATCATTGCATGATGAAGTAATCGGCATTCCCAGCCCTTACCCAGTTCTCTTACAGGACTCACCATTCCCTTGTCTTTGTTTCATCAAACTACCTCTCTCAGTGCTCACTCATTCTATCGATAATTCACTATCGCTTTTAAAATAAGTAGAAAAAACACTGGAATGGTACTTGGTACAGCACATCCTAGCTCTGCCAACCTGAACGGTTTTTGTTTTGTATCCCACTGACTGATACTGATGTTCCGGATCTGGATCCATACCTGAAACAAAATCGGATCTGCTTGTTCTTGTCACCGACGCAACTAATCCACCAAGTTTTGTCATAACTCTGCCACAACTTTTTGAAATATCCTGCTATATGTCGTTTTTTACCCAATCCCGCAACAGTGAAGAATGACTTTGAAATTTTTTTTTTAAATCTCGAATCCAGATCCAGATCTTCACCAAAATCTAACCATTTCCTCCTTGTTACACACCCAACCTGTCCACCAAGTTTCGTCCGAATCTGTCGACAACTTTGAGAGATATCCTCTTCACAGAAAGCAGAGCAACGAGCAAGACGTCGTGCACAGCAAGATACTTGCGGAATCCTAAAAACAAATTTGACCATAAAAATAATTTGTGGTTGAATTCAGTGACCTGATGTGAGAATCCTCTTCAAATTTCAAGTCAATCGGATGAAAATTGAGGATTTTAGAAATTCCACCCAAGTCGTTGACCTTCCGGCCGATTCAAACGGCAGACCAAGAAGGAACCCAAATAAGTAAAACAGCAAAGATGGAGTAATCAGGAGGAACCTGGATGGGATTCGGGTTTCAGCTGCAACTACACAACCCACGAATCCAGAGGCGAGGCCAAGTGAGCCTTGCAGAAAAATTTCTGCAACAAATCACTTCTCCCGAGAGAGATGGATAACGAAAGAGAGGAATGGAGAGTAAATGTGATGAAAGAGAAGAAAAAGCAAGAATTCCAATGAATCTAGAGAATCGTGAAAGAATTACAAAGAGGTATGAAAGAGACAAAGAACAAAGATGTTGGACAAAGAAATTAGAACCAATGTTGAGCTCAAAAATTATGGGTGGTTGAATTCAGTGACATGAGATGCAAACCCCGTTCAAATTTCAAAAATTTCTTTTATAGTCAGGTTTTTTACATCGCCAACAAATCTCCTTCGTTCTTCGCTCATCGCCTCAGCTCCGACTCCACCCCTCGTCCAATCAGGAAGCTCATCACCTCAGGGCCGGCTCCGCCTTAGCCAGATGTAGTGTTCGGCCCGACCAATGAGGGGAGGCCACTGGTCGCCCGACAACCCCTCGTCCAATCAGGAGGCGAGTAGCCGGAGGAGAGGGGAGAGTAGAGTGGTTGTCAAGACCAGTGTACTGCAGTCATCGTGGCCTATTGCTTCTGGTCTGGCGCGGTGGCTTGGTCTCGGTCTGCGGTCCTTCGCGGTGGCTCCTCGTGGCGGTGGTGGCCGAGCAGCCAGGGTCGTGGGCCTGTGGAATTTGGGACGTGGGTTCGAGCCCCACCGTGGTGGTTGGAGTTCGGTGTGACCGCACGAGGCGGGAAGGTACCCGGCCAGGCTCTGTTCCCCCAGCTCACCTTCCCTCTGGGCTGAGGGGCCGAATAAAGACCCACGGGGTCCATTTCTTTTGGGTGTGTGTGTGTGTGTGTGTGTGGCGCCAATCTGACAAGTAGAATTGTTAAGTGCTTTTCGTTCATTGTAAATTGCATTTCTTTATTTGGATAACTCTGCTCTGTGTCTCCCTCCCTATTGTAAATAAACATCTGTTAAATGTTCCAGTTCGTTGCCTGTCGTTTCTCCCATTGACCCAGCACGGTGCTATTGAGAATTAGGAGCCATGTGCCGTAAGTTGTCGTTTGGACCGACGGACTCTGGTAATTCCGCTCGGTTACACCGGACCAAGTCGCTAGAGCGACCCGGTTCGACAGAGTCCGTCGAGGTGTGACCCCCGGTAATTTGACAACGTGGGTACTTAGGTATATTGAAATTTGGCAATTAACCCTACCCCACGCCGTCGAAATATTGGCGAGCACGGTCCGCTAAGGGACCCGTGACCTTTCGGACTTATCCGAGAGTCGTGACCTAAATTCCGGGGTGTTCGGTGGAGACGACCCTACTTCTCCCCCTGGTGGTCATTTTTCGCCGCCGAACCCTGGCCCACAACAATATATCATGATATTTCGAAAAGTTATCGATGGATTATGACAAAACTAGGTGGACGAGTTGGTTATGTGCCAAGAACAAGCCGATCCGATTTTGGTTCAGATCCGTAACCAGATCTGGCCCATCAGTGGGATACAAAACGTAAACTGTTCTGCATGGCGGAGGTATGCGCTCCACTGAGTGCCGTTGTAGTTCTTGAAGTATCAATGTTTAAGGCATATTAAAGTCTTAAATAACAGATTATAATCTTGGAACTTTATCTTATTTATTACATTTTTGAGAAAGAAATTGAAAATCTTTCCGGACTTTTCACCAATCGCCAAACAACAGTACTTTAAAATTTTTTTAATACATCTCGGCATTCATAGGTGATAACAAATGAAGGTAAAATTATTTACTACTTCACATTGTGGAGATGTCTCCCCTATCTTAGGAACCTGAACATGAGCACAGTAGTTTGGAGAATTTTTTTTCAACCCCTCTATCACATTGGTAGAAATAACCAACTCTGATTACATATATAACTAGAGGGGGAGCACTCGGGAGAGTGCAAAACCTCCGCCGCCAATACTGCTGGGTCACTCAAGTGAACCTTATATCTTATTCATTAAATATGATGTCAACAGTGCTGACAGTTATAGTTTCTTTCTCCAGCATTTTTTTTTGGGTGTGGGGGGGGGGGGGTTGGAAATCACTTAAAACATGTAGAAATGCAAAAAAAAGAAATCGAAAATTGTGAAAAAAAAGTTGCAAAAATTTTTATTCTCTAACAATTTTTTTTGGGGGGGGGTTGGAAATCACTTAAAACATGTAGAAATGCAAAAAAAAAAAAATTTTTTTTCTCTAACAATTTCTTTTTGGGGGGGGGGTAAAAAATTTTTTGGGGGGGGGTTGGAAATCACTTAAACATGTAGAAATGCAAAAAAAAATAAAAAAATTTCTCTAACAAATTTTTTTTGGGGGGGGGTAACAATTTTTTTTGGGGGGGGGGGGGTTGAAATCACTTAAAACATGTAGAAATGCAAAAAAAAATTTTCTTATTTGGGGTGGGGGGGGGTAACAATTTTTTTGGGGGGGGGGTGGAAATCACTTAAAACATGTAGAAATGCAAAAAAAGAAAAAATTTCTCTAACAATTTTTTTTTGGGGGGGGGGGGACCAAGTCCAAAATTTAATGGCATGATCCTTGGACCATACCTAACCCCCCACCAAGTTTCGTCGAAATCCGTCGAGGAGTTTTTCCGTAATACTGTCACAAACAAACAAAAACAAACAAACACACAACCAAACAAATAAACCAATGTCACCCTTAGGGTGACCCGTATCTTGCCAAAAGGTGACCACGTGTGACTTCTTTAAGGTCACACTGAGGTGAACAGAGCTGCTATCCACCAGGAGCGACTCCTTGAGGAATATCTGCCTACGAGAGATTCCGATGAGAATCGTTCCACAGAGTAACCATGAAAAATATGCGTTTGCCTCATAAAGTCACCAAATGACGTCATAATGTCTCAAGCTTGACATATCTAGAAAGCACTCATCGAGTTGTTCAATTTGAGGTACTACACGATATGGTTCCTAAAACTTGAAAATTAGACCTTGGGGTCAAATATGTTTGACCTTAGGCGTTAACCATGAAGGTCAAGGCCAATCGCCACCAAAAATTAATCAGCTGAGCGCCAGACCATGAACTATATTCCATGAAGTTTGAAGACGATCCGATCAAAATTACTCCAAAAATAAGGGTTTTGTGATTACCCTGATTTGTGACAAATGACCTTGACCTTTGACCTTGACCTTCAAAATTTTATGGCCTGAAAGGGACCTCTATAGGCCTCTGATATGCGAAGTTACAAAAATTTCCAATGAAAACTGTGGTCTGCAGAATTATTTTTCGTGATACTGACAAACAAAAAAAAACAACAAAAAAAAAAACCATACAGACTGACTAACATATCTTGCAAAAACTTCGTTTTGGCGAGATAACAAACAGAAAGGGGTGAAAACAGTAACCTCCGATCTTCGATGGCGGAGGTTAACTAGACCCAGGTCTGGGGTTTCTGACTTGTTACATTGTCATTGCTCTGGCTTTTATCGATTTGACTTTTTAAACAAATCTCAGAAGAATCAGGGCTGAGCCTCAACCTTGATGGAGTTTCTCGCATCGTGATCTCTTCACACTGGTCCCTGACGCAATTTGCTTGTTGGTGGAATCCTCGGAGGCTGAAATTTGGAGCTCCTTTCTCTGCTTTCATTGACTCCTGCTCCCACACCTCAGGTCCCGTTGTGGTCACTTGTCGTTGGGCATCATGTGACCAGCTGGACGACCCTATGCAGCCATTTCCCTGCCCTGATGCCCAGTTGTTGCTCCTCACCTCAGAAATACAAAGTTCTGATGCTTGTCTTCGGTGGCTTTGTGAGCTATACCCATTGTCCGCAATGGACATCGCACTGTTCCGGCGAGTGAAATGGCAGGAGAAGATCGTGAGGTCAGCAATATCAATGGTAAGGGCCAGACTGCATAAAGCATGTGAAAGCCACAGTGAATATTGACGGCTGGCAGTGCCAGTAATGATACACTCTGTACGGCCACCACATGCAGGGCTTTGACAAAGAAACGATGCAGTTGTTGGAACACCCGGCCCTCCGTAGGCCATATATCGTAGCCCTCCAAGCACAGCTTCAGTGATTGTCCGGACCACAAGCTGCCAGCCATATATTGCAGTGAAACGCAGCTCAGTGTTGTTAGCCAGCAAGGCTATGGCATTTTGGTGAGAAGCTGTTGAAAAAACAGGGTTGCTGTTTACTCTTCTATCAATCTCACATCACCGATCTCAGCATCGTAACAATTCACAAGGGGGATACCTAAGATGCTCATGAACTCCAAGTTTGTTTTTTAACCTAAGTTTTGAAATATGCATTTTGTCATTCATACGAGGCATCATCTATCACATTGTAATCACACAGAGAAAATAGATCAACTCACTTGACCTTTCGATGAAACCTATTCCTTCCAGAACACAAAGAAACCCAGACACAGGAGGAAGCCACTCGTCCCACCAAACCCGTGTCCTCTCAACCTTCCCGACAACCAAATGACTCATCACTATTCCTGTACCTTTTAACTCTGATTATGTCACCGTTCATCTCAGTGAAAAAAAGAAATCCTTCCAAATACAGGTAACATGTTTTGGCCACTGGTCCTTTAACTATCTCCAACCTCCACCTTCTCCACCATAGTCAGATCATCATTTGAAAGGATGTCTAACACTTCACTCCCCTTCATGGGCTTATGTACAAACTGGCTTAAAAAACCCCCCAAAAAACAACAATCCTGGACTACATAAAGACATTCTTCATCTACTCCACCATTTTCCTATTCCTGGACCCAATATATCCCTGGCAAATGAAAATCCCTCATAAATCAATGCTCTTCCCTAACCAAATGCTGTTCTCAATTCCTCATGAAGCCCTCTACCCTGCTCGTTCCTCACACTTGGAGCCCGAGGAAAGCATCCCGTGACGTGCAATACTTACAAATGTATCGCATGTCATTTTATAATAAACTCGCAATAAGTTTGTCTCTTACTTTCTGTAATCTCTATTCCACACACAATCCTCCACATCAATTCCCTCCTCAAGGTCACTCCTTCATCTCAACACAAGACTGTGTTGTTGTTGTTTTTTTACCCAGATTGCTACATCTTGTTGTATATCAGGCTTATAGAGGAAGGCAACGGCAAACCATTCAGCCTCACCCTTGACCATAAACTGCTTCAGCAGCACCGACGCTCTGTTAAGGATATGGTCCATTGATGATGATGATGATGATGATGATGATGATCACACATAGCTACAACTTATCGCCTTCTTATGCTGTGGCCTCCAATATCTCTCCTCATCAAACCATGCCTTGCTGACTGCAACTACAATCGTATTCTCTGACTAATTTAGTTTCAAGCTTCTCCATAATATTGAAACTCCCGGTGTTGGCGTATAATTTATTTTAACTTTTCCCTTTCTGTCATTTTGTATCTGCCTGCCGTTACCAATCATGTTTTCAGTTGCAGTTCCTCCCTTTCTTGCCCTGCACTCTTGTGTAGCCCCCAAAAAATTCCATAATTTCCTCCTCAATTTCCACTGAAAACCTTGCTGCGCCATTTCTGTTTCGCCCGTGACCAGCACAGCATAGCAATACACGCATATACATACACACAGCATACAACGTGCTGCACATACACGCATGAGGAGAGTTTGTTTACCGCATGGGCTGTGCCTAATACGTACCCCCAGACAGTTTGCTTGAAAGAAGGAAGAGGGGAGGAGGGGGAGGGTGATAATTTTTGTTTATTTTGATCTTCCTCTTAGTGTGTTGTTGTATATTATTCGGAGTTCAGCATCGTAAAAGGCTGTGATGAATATCCCATCAACATTCTCCCCCTCCTCGCTCCCTGAATGTACAGCTAGGCCGGTATCTATACACTGCCAAATTGTATTTTTTTCCCCATTGACAACAACCGTTTTTTTAGCTCGCCTGTTCGAAGAACAGAAGCTATAGCGATACCCCGGCGTGAGCATGAGCGTGAAAATGTTAAAATTTTTGGTGCAAGTTATTTCCTTTCTAATGTTTTTATCTACCACACTTTTTACTGATTACAATATACAAACACATATATTGCTTTAAAATTATTGGATCAGACTTCACTGCAATGCTTTATAAAAAATATTATTAGACTAGTCTTTTAAAACGATAAACGTTATAAACAGGCGAGCATTGGGTGGCTTTGACACCAACTCTCTGGTATTATTTTATTTTAGCAATTACACAAATATTGGTATTCCCATCAGCGAAGCGACGGGTTTTACATTCTCTCATTCTGAAAACACTCCCTTTGCTCCAGAAATGATTCCCATTACATCCTAACCCCCAACTTCTAGCTGCAAACACCATTTCTCGAAGCCTGCAGGTTGACATCTATCGCTCTACTTAAATTTTCTATTCCCTTTCACTTTGTC
>CM068958.1:135066142-135087323 GCA_035128595.1 Eptatretus atami
AAATCTTTGAGGTAGGTGCCATGGCCCAGTGTTTGAAATTCTCTGAGTCTGACAAGCATTTGTAATGGCTATTTTTTTTAACATCTTATAGATTTTAAGTTCCTTTGTATCCTTCGACAAGGTACATAACACAGGATGCCTCACTGGAGTCTATAAAATTAGTATCATTAGCTAAAAGTGTAACGGTAAATATCCAAGTGCATTCAAAACGCGCAGAAATTTGGAACAGCCTTGCTAACTACTCAATGCCTCATTATAAATTTTATTATAAATATAAACTCAGTTTTTATTATAAATCTTAGTACTGCACAAAATTGGATTTAGAACTGCACAAGTAGGGGTCTACTGCACGTTAAAAAATAAACCTGCTTGTGAGTATAAAACGATTTTGTCGTGACAACAGCATCAATTTCACCTCACCTCCTCTATTCTTACGTTGCGCCAGCCGGTGAATCAGATGAGCAACAAATATGCCACACGGTAGTGCCACAGCCACTAGCTGTAAGCGCTCGAAGCGACACAATGGAATTGGCTCGAGCTGTGACAAGCAAGCAGCTGCACAGCCAGCCTGAAGTCCAGCACAAAGTAGTTTTGGTGGACTTGGACCTCCCTCGGCAACTCCAGGACTCTCGGGAAGCACCCAAATCCGTGCCACGAGTAAAACGAACCAGAACTTGCCTATGGATTAGAGGCCAAACAAAATGCAGCTTCACGACCCGTGGGTGAGCACAATATTTAGGGAAGAAATTAAAATGAATGTTGCAATGGGATGCTTTCAGGAGACGTACATAAATTATTCAGCTCCAAACAGATAACCTTAATGCCCTAAATGGTACTATCAATAATAATATATATATTCAGATATTTCAATGGGGGAACTAAATATGAACGGATCTGTTCAAAATTGGATGAATTATATTTGTTTATCTGCACGGTATATAAAAGGAGCAGAGTTTTTCTGTCCGTAACACTTTATTCTAAAGATTTTCTACTGTCATACAAATGGAACTGTTGGAAAGGTAATAATATACTTACTTGGTTGAAAGTTAATAAGTGATTTACTGGGAACAAAAATCAGTTTCTTTAATCACAAACTTGCTTGTTTTAAAAGCCCGTGCTTCTAGGAGGACGATGAAGCGAGACCTTGACCTTTAATATAGAGGTTCCAAAAGTAACATTTATTATTATACGACAGCAGGAACCCTTCACAAGGACACGGGAGGAGCACACAAAAGGAAATACAGTAATACCTCTTGAAGCAACATAAAATATATAAAAGTGCACAGAAGCACACAAACCACAACAACCACTGACATGGCAACTATTGGGGTTGCCTCTTCCTGGTGGTTGTAACCCCAATGCAAGAAAGGGGCCAAATTTTCCCCACTCTTCCCTGCTGCCTGGATTTGTCAGGACAGCGTGATCATGGTCAGTGCACCGATAGGTCCCCAATGGATCACCCCACTCCCTCTCATATTCCACACGAACCCCTCACACACAATCACTCAAATCACCACTCACAAACGCATCACATATCCACAGTTATTTTTACCTCTTTTCGGAGTGACCTTCCTCCCCTTTCTCCTCCTCAAAGACATATAAACTAACCTGGAGCCCACCACGATATACATTTGCTCAACATGTAAAACTCACATCACCAGCTCCTGGGCAGGAGGGGGATCCATAGAAATTACAAAGATGATAAATACAATTCCTACTCAGCATTTATTATGTGGATTGAATAACAATTGGAATAAACGTTCACTTGTGAAAATTCCGTTTTCAAATTCACAATAAAACCCTCTCCACCCCGGAATGTCTGTGAGCGAATGAAGAACACTTCTGGCGAGCACAAGTATGGTGAAAAACTTCAAGTGATAAAGTAGAATCCACAATCAGCTCACATAAGAGACGTCGTGGGAAAAGCGATACTTCTCTGGGAATCAGTCCAATTCGACAGGAACTAAAATTGAGCTCCCCACAAAACTGAGTCCTTCTGTCCTCCTCACTGTTTCCTGAGACATCATTCTCCCTCGATGAAGATTGGCCGAGAAATAAGATAAATCAACTCACTCTTGGTTGTATTTGGGGAGGTTGGGATTATACATTTTAAGAGGAAAACAGTTGCATCCAACCAAAAAAGTAACTAGATCTACTCTGCTAATTTAGTAATAAACAAGCAAGAGCAGACTCAGTCTCAGGCGACATTTCACTGGCTTCCCAGCAAACTTCCTCAGGCCAATAAACCCCGAGTCTCGGCACGTGTCCACTTTTGTTCGCGAGGTGACAATTCATTTCGGGTCACATGCCGGTGCAATTGGTCAACTGAGAAGCGTTTTTATTTTGTGGAACCTCCAGGAACAAACCAAATCACATCATCGATGGTCTGCTCTGCTCTTTTTATTATTTACTCGTGATCTGATATTGTATGTATGGGGGTGTGTGGGTGTGGATGCTCGTTCTTGTTTTGTGTTTCCAGGGCACAAACATGGCTGGGTTCGTGTCCGGGTTGGACATGGTGACCTACGGGTTGCGTGATAGGTGGAGTTTCCGTTGGGTGTTATACATATTATGTAGGTATGGACCCAGCCACGAAAACATGCAAAGACAGGGTAACTCATGCAAATGAAAGTTTCACGGCAGGGTGATTCATCAATGTGTGTGCCGCCCCTGAGATGGACTTTAAACAGGCATCCTGTCTGCTGGCATTAGTTGGTGGACATAAAATATCCCACGGTGTGCTTCGCTAAGCGCAGGCGACCTATCGCCAGCACCATGGCCAAATTCCAAATTCCTGCACTCACCTGAGTTGAACATCAAGACTGGCTCGCCGGTTCATGAAAGACTTGGGCTAAGATTCCCCCGGCCACCCCCAGAAAAATGTGGAAATAATTGTAGCTGCTAAAGAAGAATAATTAAGTACAAAAAAATTCCAATAAACAAAACTTCGTTTTCGACCCCTTGTCCAAGAAAGTGTTCTCTGGGCAGGGAGAGAAGAAGGCAAAAACAAAAGCAAAACACAGGCAAGCTTACCTTATCAAACAATTGAACTTAACCAAATACAAGATGAAACCCATCCATTGACCCTGTCCCCCCCCTGCTCCAACCGTCAGCTGAGTCAAAAACCCAATTTTGTAACTACCTAGTCAATTGCATGGGTTAGTTGCCCTCCAAAGCACACATCTCAAGTCGCAAATGACGGAGTGGAAGAATGCCAAATAACCACACAGGAATACCAATAAACATTCCCATGCCATCATATGCGTGGAGGGGGTATATCAGTGTGTGCGACTGTGCGTGCCGTTAACGTAGAGCAATGTGCCAAAACAATTGATTCCTTTGGGCCCTCCCTTGACCTCTCGCTTCCTAGCACCAGAAGAGCTCCTTTCACTGTGCACCCCATTGGAGAGGAGCACCCATATGGCACACCTTGGCCTTTTCATTGCAGCCAGGGGTCTTCCCGCCCCGTGGCTGATCGATCCAACACTCCTCCTGGCGGGTTCTCCATCCTAGTCACTTGCTGCATCACTGGGGGCGACGGATCGCAGTACTCGATCACTCACCTTAAGAGCCTCATCACCTGTGGACACGCAGCACTACCCCACCCACAAACCTTACACGCAATGATCTCTTGCAAGCTGCCATTCATTTCTATCTTCACCTGCATTACACGAGAATGTGTGTTCTTACCTGACATGACCTGCATACATGCTAATCACAATCAATACACAAGAAACACGATCATGGGTGGAATTCTGTATTTCACAACAATCATTTTACCCCCTTCCACCCTGTCCACGTGATTGGTTCTCATGGCCACTCTTGAAGTTACCCATACCAATTCCCCAACTCACCTGCATACCCCAAAAGCAAAGCACGGCGAGTCGTGACAATAGTAAAAGGTAAATTTAGCTTTTCCAAATACTGCTGGGGAGGTTGTTCAATACCAGCAATGCCTGCTGCAGCCAATCTTCTCATTTAAACAATTTCAATTAAAACCCAGGGCTCTCTTCCCAAATTGAGACAATTAAATCAAGGCGGACAATTTGTGCAAGGTTATGCAGGCCTTTCTCAATTACTCCATAACTTTCCACAGATGCCACACAGGACAACCGAGGCTCCAGTGGGCAGCACTCATACCTTGTCCTCACAAGAGGGACCCGCATCCATTGACAAGCCCAGCATGGCAGGTCGACTTAGGCTGGCTGTCGCGGAGCCGCAGGGAGAGACTGCTAGACCGCATGCCCGGGCGGTCACCTCAGCCCCTTGGTGATGACACCAATGCGCGGCCCACAACACCTCCCCTAAGTGGTCCTCACGGCATACCCTCACATGTGCTGGGGAGGGACCACCTCAGTCTAACCCCTTCAGGGTCCAGTGATGGCACCGATCCGAGACACATGCTGGGACGATGCCCGGTAGACAGGAGATGCCACACAGCACCAGACCCCCTCCCCTCCACCACCCCCACCCCCGTAGTGCCCGAGTCATACCACACCTGTGGTCAGACCCTCATCAAAATCCCACCATTGCAGCTCCCCAGCAGCTTGGCACAACCCAATTTCCCAAGGGGGCAATATTGCACGAGGCCGACCACCTGAACCTCCCCGCTCCCCTATACCGGTCCGAATCCTACATCCCGGGAACCAACTCCCTCCAAGGTTGCTTTAAAATTAATTTAAATATAATTTTACTGGCCTTGCATTTCCAATCGCGGCTGCATATAATGTTTTTCAGGCTTTCTGCCCCTCCCTGCAGCCGCTGCTGTCCTCGAGCCTCCAACTCTTTCAATTCCCCATTGGCACGAGCAGTTGGCTGCTCATGACTCACAATGCCGATATTAGCACAAAAACATTCATCAATATCCAATCGGGGCTCCATCTGACATTTTCACAATGCCCTGTCCTATTCTAATCACACAAAAATGTTCAACCCTTCCCAGTAGTCGTTAAAACACACCCCGTGCACAGCCAGTTGACAACTGCATTCAGCGAGACGACCTCCAGAGGGTCCACCCAAACACACCAGATCCCAGCACGACCTTCAACGCCAGCTCCCACAACTCAAAGGACCAACCTCACTTGCATCCGTGCGGACACGCTCACCAGAGGTCTGACCTCCCTTCCACACTGAGCAGATTCACCTGCTGCCCCACACGTCATAGGTCCCAACCGCCTGGCTCACCGACTCAGGCCCAGCTGTGGTCACGTACACCATAGCTGGTGATGCATCACACACTGGCTATCCCAGGCACAGCAGAAGGACCCCTGCAACATTACAACGTGTACTCGTGAGCACCCCCCCCCCCCACAAACCATGGTGGTTGCTTCGCAAATCGTAGGTACAGCCATCTGTAAGCAGCCATCACACTTCAGTACTGCCCTTGATATTAACTCAGCCTTTGAATTATTTGGTCCTTTCAGAGAGAGGGAGAGAGATTTCTCAGGATTAAAAGACACATTCCAAGTGTTTGACCAGCTTATGATTTTATCAAGGTCTGAAGAGAGGGAAGAGGCTGCTACCAGTCTGTATGAAGGATGATGGATGTCATGGCATAGGGTAGAGTCATCAGCAACGAGTGAAATAGGATTTTCCAGAGAGTCAGAGAGATCATTGATGAATATTAGAAATAGGATGTGACCGAGAAAGCTGCCTTGGGACACTCCAGCCTTGACCAGGAGAGGAGACGAAAGGATTCCGTTGGGAGCCACATGTTGGCTACGACAGTGGATTAAGTCAGTCATCCAAGAATGCAGGTGGCCTTGAATGCTGTAGGTAGAGAGTTTGCAGAGCAAGGCACGGTGCCAGACTGTATCAAAAGCACGAGATATGTCCAGAGAGATGGCTCTGATGTCATGTCTGTTATTGAGGACTTCCATCCATTGTTGGGAGACGTGAAGCACATGTGCAAAAGCAGATTGACTTGGGCTGAATCCAAATTGATCATCTGGGATGAGATCATTGGAGACAAGTAGGGATTTTCGGTCAAATGTGATCATTGATTCCATGACCTTGCTGATGATTGGAAGCAAGCTAATTGGTCTGTAGATCAGGGGATCATTTTTGCACCTTTTTATGTCATGTGGCGATGTTGACCGACTTCTAAGTAGATGGAAGATGACCTAGGGCAAATTATAAGGTGAAAATGGTGGAGACGGGGAGTGCAAGAGCAGCAGAGCAGGTTTTTAGGACGCGTGAGCTGATGTCGCCTGGATCATTTGCAGAATCAGAATCGAGGATTGCCAGAAACTTCTCCACCTTCAGGTGCAAAAGACAGAGTCCAGGTGCAGTCAAGTGCAACTGAGTAGGGTGGATACAGTGAGCGAGGGGTTGGGGGCACAATATTTTGAAGCAAACACAGAATTGAGGCATTCGGTCTTCTCGGGAGCAGAATCGGCTGTGGTACCATTTGAAGTGGGGGAAGGGATGGAGGGGGAACGTACACCAGAGACAGACTTCAAAAGGCACCACCAAGTTTCAGAGGAGGGAAACAAATTTGAAAGTTCAATCGTGACGTTGGACAGATGTTGTTTTCTGGCTTTCTTGAGAGTGGAAACACTTGTTGCGGGTTTTGTTAATGATCTGAAGTTGCCCTCATTCAGATTTGCCTTCCATGAGAATGCAAATTCTTTCAAGGCAACTTCCTTACCACAGAATTCAGTGTACCAAGGGTGGGAAGAAGGTAAGAAAAATGAAGATGAGATGGGATGAATCTGTGAATAGGAGAACACAGTTTTCTGAGGAACAATTCCCAGGCTGAGTTAATATCATGGGCGTTAGATATAGGAGACCAGTCCTGAAATGCAATGGCTGTTTGAAGTCCCTGCCAGTTTGCCTGAGTGAACTGTCAGATTCGCCAGCACTGAGGCTGTTCTCTGAGAGTATAAACAATATAAAAAAGATACGTTGTCTTTCACAAGCACATGATCAGATGAACCAATTGCAGCAATGGAAGAGCACAACACATTGGTGGGGAAGTTGGTCAAAACTCAAAACCAAAGCTGTTTGTCATTGACAGAAACCCAGGTGGGGAAGCTTCACAGATTGAGTCAGTCCATTGGAGTCACAGAAGTCCTTTGGGGTACCAACACCCAGCCAATTTGTATGGTGACAATTGAAATTGCCATGTGTGAGGGAGAGAGGGTTGGGATGAGTGGTTCAAAGTTCGTCCCTGTTGTCTGAGAGAGATGTAGATGGTGGCGTCACTGTTTGGAGAATGGTATAACGCACAAGCAAACATGAGGTGGGAGTGGAGGGGAAGTCACAGCCAGAAGGAATCCTGGGGTTTGGGAGGTGTAAGAGCAGTACACAGAGAGTGAAAAACAGAGTTGTTGATCAACATTTGTGGAAAGTTAGAAGTGTGCAATATTAAACACACAAAAAGGTACCAGGCGTTGCTGGGCAATGCCGGATCCCTCCTCCCACACCTTCCCCTCCCTCACCCCACCATTCCTCCTCCCATTCTACCCCTCCCTCAGGACTCACACAGCACCCCTTCTCCTCCCCTCGGATTTCCACCACACTCCTTGCCCTTCCTCCTCCCTGCCTCATCCCAACCACTCTCCTCCTACCGCACAACCTTCCCTCTTCCCACCCATTCCCCTCCCTCCTGCCATCCCACCCCCTCCCGATGGCAGGTAAGATATTAGATATCAGAGTACCCACCTTCTGGGTGGGTAGACTTTGTACATTACTTGCTGAAACAAGTACAGTATGTGTTTTGCAAGAAGACTAGAGATGTTTGTGTGGTGTGTGCTCAAAAAGGTTCGCGATGGTCAAAACTCGAAAGGAAGGGTATGTTCCAATAATAGTTGGTGCCTCAGGGATCGAACAGATTTAATCACTCAAGCATATAAAAAAGGTTCTAAAGAGCTACAAGTGGTCGGAAGATCTAAATGGTCAAGGGTGCAAGTGGTCTAATGTGTCTGAAGGGTGTGAGGGGCTTTAAGGGTCTTACAGGTCTTTGGGGTCTGAGGAGCTGTTTTTTTGTGTACATTGTTGAGGCTCATATGAGAGCTAACACACAACACACAGCAAGGGGAGCATGAGACAAGAGGGGCAGGAGAGGGAACGACAAAACAATGGGGAACAGAGACATTCGGAGATCTGTGGAAGGGAGAGGGATGGGGCGGGGAACATGGGGGATACAAGATGGACATTACAGGGACTTTTCAGGAAGGAAAACAGGGAATTTGAAGGAGGTGGGTTTGGGGTGGATTAACGGGGTCGAAAAGATCAAGGTTTTGGATGGGGAAGATAAGAGGTGGTGAACAGCTGTTTTGAAGGCCTGGAGGAAGAATGGGATTGAAGAGAGTGTGGGAGTTTATTTCAAAGGCAGGAAAAAACGAGGAATGAAAGAGCGAAGGTGGCAGTGATTCGTGATTTTGGTAGTTTTACCAGAAGGGCGTTGTTGGTGAACCTTGATCGCCCTGCGGAAATATGGTGGGGACATATCGCAGACAGAGCATGGGGGGGGGGAGACCAGAGAGGAGATGATGGAAGACAGAAAGACCACCGACCTGCCTGCGGTGAGAGAGTGAGAGGCCCAAAGACTCTGCCTCATCGCGGGAGATACCAATGATCCTAAATGCCTTGGTTTCCACAGCGTGAAGCCGAGAAAGGTGAGAGACAGGAGCACCAGCCCAGAGGTGAGAGCAGTAACCATCAGGCTGCGGACGAAAGCTTTGTAGTGGTCAGGAGTTCAGGTGGTCGTAGGAAGGCCTTTGCAGGATGGAGGATTCCCAGTTGGCGACTGGCTTTGGAGGTCAGGTTGGAAATGTGGCTTTCCCAGGAAAAATCATAGCAGATAGTGAGACCCAGAAGCTTGAATGAAAGGATTCTTCCAGAGGATTATTGAGAAAGTATATGTGGGAGGGGGGGGGTTCTAACTAGTCTTTTCGGAGAGACAAAGTGAGAGTGTGAGATTTGTCAGGATTGAAAGACATGTTCCACGTGTTGGACCAGTTTGCGATTTTATCCAGAACTGCAGAGAGCGAAGAAGCTGCTGCTTGCCGGTCTGAGGGATGACAGATGGTACGACAGAGGGTGAAGTCATCAGCAAAGAGATAAAAAGGATTTTCCAGAGAGTCAGAGAGATCATTGATGAAAACCAGAAAAGAACAGGACCCAGAACGCTGCCTTGAGGAACTCCATCCTGGACAGGAAGAGGGGATGAGAGAACTCCATTTAGGGCCACACTTGGCTGTGACAGGAGAGGAAGTCTGCGAGCCATGAGTGGAGATGGCCTTGGATACCATAGGAGAGAGTTTGGTGAGCAGGGCAGGGTGCCAGACCGTGTCAAAAGCACACAATATGTCTAGGGATACGGCTCGGATTTCATGTCTGACATTGAGGACCTCCATCCATTGTTGGGAGAGCAGAAGCAGCATATCCAGGGTAGAGTGACCTGGTCTGAAACCAAATCGATGATCGGAAATCAGGCTATTGGAGAAGAGGAAGGATTTAATGTCTGAAGCAATGATGGATTCCATAACCTTGCTGATGATTGGGAGAAGGCTGAATGGTCTGTCATAGCAGGGATCTGTTTTTGCACCTTTTTTATGCAGGGTGGTAATGTTTGCTGATTTCCAAAATCAGTTGAAATAGTTGAAAGGGTCTTTGGGATCATAAAGGGTCTACGAGGTCATAAAGGGTCTTACAGATCTTTTGGGTCTTAAGGGTTTTGGGGTCCTAAGGGCCTTAAGGGTATTTGGAGTCTTTGGGGTATAAAGGATCTTTTGTGTCTTTAGGGTCTCAAGGTCAAAGGTCTGAAGGGTCTTAGTGGTCTGCAGGGTTTAAAAGGTCTTAGGGATATTTGGGGTCTTAAGACAGACAACAAATTATATTTTTTGGATTTGTGAGAAGTTTCCATGAAACCATTCAACATGTGTGGAAGTTGGAAGTGTGCAATATAGGTAGATAATAGTTCAAGTTTGTGTGAAAGTCAATTTAATATCACAGTTACCTTTAAGTATGCATACAAGTTATATTTTTGTGATACACATATTGTCATGTGCTGGTAATATCCACTTACTATAAAAAAAAAATGTAGGAAACAGTTTCTGCATTTTTTCCAGGAAATAATAATAAATTATTGAAGTTCAACACCATTATATTGTTAAGGATCAGCGGTGGAGGGAATCGCACCCTACTCTTGACAGCCAAATGTTGAAGATTCGGCGTCACTTAACAGCACCGCCGTCTCAGGGTTATAACGCCGGCTGGTTCGGCACAGCCTCGGGTCATGTGCCTCGGATCACGATACCAAAGTACACCTGTGCCTTGCCAGTTGGGAAATAGACCCCGGTTACAGACTGGGTTGTCAGAGACCGAGCGAAGTCTGCCAGTCCGTAACCATTTTGGTTTTATATAAAAATCGAGCGGTTGTTCCTCAGCACGGCACAAATAAACTCAAGGCGCAACTTTCATATGAATCAGCCAGATTTATTGGGAAACATCGGGGAAACACGACACAAGCAAAGCATTCATGACAATGTTATAATTAATCTATAACCTGCTCTTAACTAGGGAGCTACGGATGCGGGTTTCGAAGGGAGCCGTAGCGAAATAAACCTTAGACAACATGCAGACAAGACACAGAGTACTTGGTGATGCCTCATGGACGAGAGGAAGTGTCGAAGGAACGAATGCGGCTCGTGAAAAGCCGATGTCAACGGATTCGTGCGCCCAAGCTCGAGCACGCCGCGTGGCAAGATGGCGCACCGCTCCCGGCACCGCTCGCGCATGCAGCCTCGGCGCGTCCAGCACCCGTAAGGTCGACGGCACAAGATAGGAAGATCTATGGTGTGTTCCAGCTGGTTTCTCACAAGGTCCAGTATACAAATCCAGGCCTGGCCTGTTCACCAGACTAGGCCAAATCGGGTCTTGGGCTCCGCAGACTGGGTCCATGGCCGAGGAGGAACAGCCGCCAAAACCACTCTCCACAAAGCCGATCGCCGACTCACACAAGCCGTTCCCCTTGCCTTTCGGGGCGGGCCTTTTCCACGAAGCAGATCGTAGATTCACACAGCCGTCCCTCTCGAAGCAGATGGCTGACTGACACTGCAGCCTCTCATCCAGCAGAAGGCAGACAGACCTCATGCAGTTCCTCTTGCCTTTTTCACGAAGCAGATCGCAGACAGACACAGCCGTCCCTTATACAGCAGATCGCGACTCGACACTCAGGCAGTTACTCCCTTGCTTCTTGGGGCTCGCTTTTCTGGGATGCCTCCGGGGATACGTGATTGGTCCATCCTTCGAGTCCGCAGCCGCTCTCCACCAATCGGCTGCCGACACGTCTCGCCGACTGACACTCTCAGAGCGCTGGGCGGGGCTAGTTGGAAGGGGGGGAAGGAAAAAGAAGCAAGGCGCCTCTCGGTACACCACCACTGTATGAACACTGGACAGCCTGCTACACCTCTCAACACACATGTAACGTCCAATTACCGAACAACCTGGCTAAACATGCATTTAAGGGGGGATCTGGGCTGATCCTATATTTAATAACCCACTAAGGGCCCATTTCCGCAACAATATTAATGCAAATTATAGGAAACCACAATAACAGTTGTAAAGTCATGAATATGTGACATTAGTTTTCATCAGTTTGTTCTCTTGCTTAAAAATCGATGAGTGGGTTCAGGATAGTGCCAACGAAGAAACTTTCAACAGAAGTGTGTGAAGATCCAAACTGTGTGAGAAGAAGAGTACACTTTGAAGAAAATAGCAGAAAATCTGAAGATCTCCTACAATGTGTGAGGTACACTTTGCAATGCCTAAAATAAACTGGCTCGGTACAAGAAAAAGAAAAGGCCAGGAAGACACAGAAGAACCTCCCCAAAGCAAGACAAGCACTTGAAGTTGCTCAGATTACATGACAGCAGAAAATCAAGGCAGCAGCTGACAAATGAAATGAGAACAGCCTGAACATTAACATCTCATCCAGCATTGTGCACAGGTTGATTGCAGCAGTTCTCCGTGGCAGAATTGCAGCAAAGAAACCACTGCTGAGACCAGAGAATCATACTAAATTGTGCAATTTGGTGTCTGTCTGTCTGACCGCAATACATCTGGTTGTTACTTATCCAATCTCAACCGAACTTGCCAGGGGACTTGTGGTCAGGCAGCGGTGGTTGTAGTAGTACTTCATTGGCCCGTTTTCTGCCTTGGATTGGTTTTGCTTTGGACGAACTCTGTGTTAAAGTGTATAAATAGGTTAATTAATGGTGTTTCATGGGGCACACCTACCGGAAGTAAAAAATTCTTATAACCACAAACTATTCAGTGAATTTTGTCCAATGTATGATTACCTTTTTAAACAGTTGTTACTGTTGAACACTAGAATGTAAAAAGGCCCTCTATGCTTATCATGTTCCCCACAGACCCAACATGAGCCGTCTTGACTTGCTAAGCCTCTAGGTAAGCTGCCAGTTAGGCCACAATGATCGTTTGCTAATAATGATGCTTAAATGAGTCTTTATGCATGAACGATGCACTCTTAGTCCTCAATTTACATTCATTCTATTGACGTTTTTTCGACTTAACACTATAGACAAAGTACTGACAATTTTCTATTTACGTCTCGCAATTTTCGAGTGAACGTTTTCTTTCACACGGAATTTTTTAGATTTTGTGCCAGCGCAAAGGGAACGAAGGTACGACATACACTACACCACTTATCTCACTCTCAGTCATGCCCAGTCTGTGCTGTACACGTGAGAGGTATTGTCCGACCTTCACTGATGGTATTTTTGTGTGAAACTCTCCCAAGCCCCTTCATCATGAGTGGTAAATGACCTCAAGTTTTCTAACTGAGACTCCCATCAAGAAGGTTCATAAAGCTATTAGTATGGACATTGAAATGGTCGTGTGAAGCGATTTGAGTACGGTGAGCATTTGTTGAACATTGCCCATGCGTTCAGCCTACCTCCCTCGACTGTGAGGACAATTCCTTGTAACGCCACAAAATAAAGTTGAGTACACTTAAGTCGAGTGCATCATCTCAGTAACTGCTGCAACCCCACCAGCACCTCCCAGACATGGACATTCGCTGCACGCTACAAATTTTGTTGAGCACCACATGCATTTACTTAAAACCATCCATAATTTATTTATTCAAACATTTATTTGCATTTTTTTTATTGATTTGCATTTAAACATAAAGGATGGTTTTGCATTTAAACATTTCGTGGTGAATTTACGAAAGGCGTTTAGCAAGCGTATTGCTAACACATGATTAACCCTTATACGGTGACAAAAACAGTTGTATGCACACAGCTAATCGCCTGTCTAGATAGCAATTTACAAAGGGAGATAAACAGCCGATTAGTTGTGTGGCCTAAACAGCCAATTAGTTGTGTGGCCGAAACAGCCGATTAGTGTTGTGCACCTAAGTTATGATTCAATGCCTTTTACACATTTATTTTATTCAACTCCCTATAAGAGGTTACCTAACGAATTCACCTCAATGAATGTGCCGCATTGGTCTCACGTATGTCAATTTTTAGTTCTTGTGTTCCAACACGACAACATGTAGGAATGAAAAGAGGGACAATTTCTCATTAGAGCAACAAATTGGTTTAATCAAGTAATATGCAAGGTTCACTAAAGAAAATCCAAGACAGGAGAAGTGACACAGGCACAAATAAAAAAACAAGCAGCTCACATGGGAAGATATTTCAAAAAGGATGCCAGCCCATTTCCCAGAGTGCCCAAAATCCTCTGCCAGTGACCTCTGGAGGAGAATGAAGATGAAGGCAAAATGCACACTAATTTGATATTGTTGTACATCTCCAGAAGATTGCATCTATCCTCGGAGATTCTCAATGCATGTCGATGAACTGCCCTATTCCTATCCTCTTGACATTCAAGCACTTAAAGGCCTTAAATGCATGCTTAAACATGCCCTCACCGACAAGTACAAGTTTATTTGTTATTTTAATGCTTGTGATAAGGTTTTGATCTGCATTGGATAAATCACTCTTCTGAGATTGGCGATTCACTTTGAACGGGTGATCATCACACAATTAGTGATTCTACACGTGTCTACACTTAAACACCTTTCGTAAATTCGGCCCTAACTGTCTTTACTTAGGTTAGATTTTGGTTAGGACCGGAAATCTCCACCCAGGAACGCATCTTCTATTTATAACATTATGCCAATGGGAAAATCGTTTTTGATTGACGTTTTTTTTCATTTTACATTCAGTTTTTTAGGAACGCATCTCAAGCGTAAATCGAGGAGTCTCTGTATCCCATTGGCTGTCCGATTTTTTCTAGCCATCAGATTACATGTGCACTGCATATGAATTGTTTAAAACATACTGATTGGGCCTCACATGATTTCTCTCAACCATGGCTTCAAGTGTGATGTGCGCAATTGCCCTCGACAACCTTGTGGCCCAATTGTAACCTTTATTCAATGCAGAACCCCTCACGATTGCCAGTATTATTTAATACTCAACTGAGGGAAATTTGGAAGAAATTTGACGTACTTGTACATGGATGTTGTATAGGCTAAGAGTCGATGGTTCGCACACCCAAGTAAAAAATATTTTCACCAGTTATCCAGTTCCATCAAGTCGTGGCCGACCTCTGGGGACATTCATGATAAGATTTCTCCACAACTCACATTGCAACTGGAATGCCAGAGTATTCACCAGCCTCCTCTTGGTCTTTCCAGATCCTTGTCAATACTGTGCTGACATTGCTGCTCTTTCCAATGCAAATAATCTCAATATATTCTCTCCACATTTCCACGTACCTCATTCTTAGAACCCAGGAAGATTAAACTTTCCACCATTTCCACATGACCGTCTCCAAATACGAACTCATCGATCTTCTCAGTGAACAAGGTTTTAAAAAATATTTTGAGGTTTAAATAATGACCAACTTTTTCACTCTCCTTCTTCACTGTGCAGAAGTTTCATCAAGTCCTCTTTACTTTCTGCCAACAGAGTAGCATCATCAGCATACCTTAGGTTGTTAATACTTCTTCCTCAAATCCTGAATCCAGCATCTTGTCTCTCACCCAAGTTTGATTTTTCGTTAAAATTATTATAACCACAAATTAGTCAATTCCGTCCGATGGTCATGGCATAATGATAATATCATTAACATGAGGCTGGCAGGATGGCCGAGACGTAAGTGTACTCGCCTTTGAGCCATCTAGCCTGGATTTGAATCCTGACCCAGCTACAAACTGTCATCCCGGTGTTCAAAGGCAGGGTGATTCATCGATGTATGTGCTGTCCCTCGGATGGTTGGTGGACCAAGTTAAACTTGGTATTCCATCTGCCGGCATTAGTTGGTGGAAGTTAAATATCCCACGGTGTCTTCCACAAAGAATAGGTGAGCTTTTTTCTGTTTTTTTTTAAGGAAAATTTTAATTGAGCAAGGCCTGTACCAAGGGTTGTCCCTCCAACTGATACAGTGCAATGGCTGCTGAAATCATTCCAAATGAAGACAATGTTAAGGTGATCTCACTCATCCTGGACAAGTACAAATTTCTGCCACCTTAGGTTCAATTTCAGGCATAACAGCCATTTCATGAAAGACTGAGGTGACAATGGGCAGACCCCACAACGTGGGAATAATTGGGGCCATTTGTCTTGAGTTGGTTTGTTTTAATCATGACAAACATCATCATGATCAAATCGATAAAATATATTAATAACACGAGGCATTTTTACCCCTTGCTTTGCTGTCGGATTTAATCAAAAGACAGCATGATGTACTTCACAAACATTCTGCTCTATTCACCTATCATTTGCCTGAGGACATCTTTCATTTGCTTCAAAGTCAGCGCACACCTCCTTTGTCAGCCAACTTCTACTTATTCTTAACTGCCACAACTGTTCCAAGTTATTGTGAGTTTGGGGTTGGCCGGGGAGGGTGGAGGTGAAGTTTGGCTCAAGTTTTTCACGAACCAGCCGGCCAGGCCTGACATTCGACTAAGGTTAGGGCAGGAATTTGTAATTTGGCCAGGGTGGGGCAAACAGTTGCCTACTCTTTGCGAAGGACACTGTGGGATCTTTAACGTCCACCAACTAACACCGGCAGATGGGACTCCAAATTTAACGTCATCCAAGGGACGGCACACACATCGATGTATCACCCTGCTTGTGAAACACGGGATGATATTTTACAAACTGGGTTGAATTCAAATCCAGGCCAAACAGCTTCAAGTGAGTGCATACCTCCTAGACCATCCTGCCAGCCCCATTTCACCATGCATCGGGATATTCTGTGCTCTGATTCACTGATATCCCTCCCTGGCTACTTTCTTACCATTTCAGATACTTAGCTTGGTGATCATGCAATCAATGTTTTCCTTTCAGCCAGTGCTTTTGTGACAACCCTCTAGGCAATGGAATATTCTGGCTTCATACATCGCTCTGCAAATAAGCTTCTGTTGCTCGATGAGATGTACCATCTTCCCAGCTACCATTCTTTGTTATGCAGATCACCTTAACATTGTCTTCATTTGGAATGATTTCAGCAGCCATTGCACTGTATCAGTTGGAGGGACAACCTTGGTACAGGCCTTGCTCAATGAAATGTTCCTTAAGAAAACAAAAAAAAACAATCAGTAAATTAACATTCCACGGTTTCGGGGAGTTATGGTCAGAGGGTCTGCTCTCTGAATCTGGGATGTCGGCGTGAACCCGGCCGAGTTATACCAATATATGCCGAGTTTTGAAGCATATATAAACAAACAACTTCACTTTTATCGTATAGATTAGCGAGAGCACTTATAAAATTCATTCTCGCTTTCTTTTAATGTAAAATAATAAATAAATTAGATGTGATGTCTAATATTGTTTAATTTAATAAATTTATCGATAGACCTCATGCACAGAAGTGCTTTTTCATTTTAAAACAAAACACCCATGGCAATCCTGTGAATTTTGAGAATGTTGAAATTCTGCTCCAAGATTTTTTTTTTCTCTGTTGCTTCAGCCTTAACCTCCCTACACACCCACCTTGGTGACACAAGATCCTAGGGCAATAGCACCTGCTGTGGCTCATGTATTTATGGCCCCATTTGACCACAGCCGAAGAGAAGGACCAATCCTCATCCATCAAGGGCTGGAGATCTCATCCTGTGCCACTTTCAGGGTAGAGAGCTCACCATTGACAATAAAGTGTCTTCAGTCCAAATGGTTGGGTAAGATATATCCTATTTGATAAGATGATACCATATTTTATCTGCTTGTGGGTATCAAGAAAAATAATACAAAAAAAAGGCTAAGTATCAGTACAACTCATGTTTGCTGCCAGCTCAGATGTATGTTCTTGTGCGCACAATACATACAATCTTGTAGCAAGTCAGAAATAAGCTTATTGACAAGGATCAAGATGCAAGCGAAACCAAAAATGGTACAGATAATCCAAATACAAAAATGGTACAGATATCCCTGTTTTTTTTGTCTACGATGACGCTGGACCTTAAGGCACTGACTTGCCCTTTCCAACAACTACTGCAAAGGTGAGTGTACACATGCCTATTCTGATGCACCATACTCTGTTCTGGAGCATCAAGTGCTGCCGAAGCACTTTCTTGTAGGTTATACTGGTGTCTTGCCATTGCCTTCCCAGCAAAGTTAGAGCTGGAATTTGGCCATGGTGCCAACAATTTGGCAAAAATTGAACTATGCTTTGCATGACAGATCAAGATACTAACATGATGACTGGGATAAAGCAATATACAAGAAACTTTAAGAGAGGGATAAAAATGAGAGAACGATATTCTGCTGTGTGAATGGGATTCGAGATTACACAGCACGGTTTAATATGAGGTACGACAGTGCATCTGAGACAGAATATTTTTTTTACTCACCTAGAAGACTCGTACTTTTGTTCAAAGAATGGAAAATGGTGCCAAAGACATCCCCATCCATCGCTGGCACAGGCAATGGATGTAAAAACAACAAATAAGATATAGGAGAAACTGGAGGTTGAGGAAATGAAATAGAGATTGACAAGATGAGTTCTGTACATATGAAACTGTGTAAAGAAATAAAAAAGTGAAAAATTTAGATATTGAGCAGGAGATGGAAAGGAAAGGTCATCAACAAGCTCAATGATGTCACTAAAAATCTGACACACCTATAGTCTTCCATCAGCTTCTGACAATGTTCCAGGTTATCTTTCATAATTTATGAACATACTGTAAGGATTGATGTTAACTTACCATTCAGCACAACTTGTAAGTACGTATTCCAGCTTTATTAATCAATAACGACAAAGAAATGTACTAACCCACAAATTAATCCGGGCAAATCAAAACCAATTCAGGTATCTCAACCAATGAAAACTCTTACTTTCAGCAAACCACCCTTGTCTTCTGTTTTCTCTTCTTCTCATCGACAAAGGAACAATGTTTCTTTCAGAGGTTGTTTGACTAAGGTGTGGAATGGTTTGGGGTGGCGCTGGGTGGAGTCGCGGGATAGTCTGTGCCTGTCTATGCTCTAAATTTAGGCCAATACAAAGGCATCTTGAAACCAGCATGCAGAGTAACCCTGACATATGTCAGGTATGGGTAATGGATGAGACAATAGTTTGAATGCTATGAATAGGAATGGTTAAATAGAGCCTCTTTGTAAGAAGTTTTCAAACTTTAGTACTGATTCTTTAATTCCAATACGTGACTTTAAAATGATGTACGAATGCTAACGAGCCTTCAGCACATGCGATGTGTGTGTGTGTGTGTGTGTGTGTGTGTGTGGTGTGTGTGTGTGTGTGTGTTTACGCTGCCTCAGTTCTGCTCGCCGCCACTTTTAACTGGCTGTTGCTAGAGTGAAATTTGTGATTCAAATTGTCTTTTAAACATAATTTTCAGAATTTAGACGAGAAGAGGGTGGAAATTTCAAAAAGTTAACCATAATTGTTCTGTTCCTGAATGAAAATCGGACTTACGGACATTTAAGAATACAAGAAATATCCATGGATGAAAGGTGTCGGTTCATCCCATTTCCTGTTAGTCCATTCTAGCAATCAGCCGTGGATATGATATAACACACACACACACACACTTCAACTTTTTAGATTATAGATGCAAAAACCTAGTACCGATTGGAAATCATGACTTCACAGATTTGACATTCGCGGTTTTATAAAACTGACCTTCCTTCTACGTTGGCGCCCCTGTGCTTCAGAATATTCAGAGTTTCTGCGGATGCATTAACACATCCCACCAGCCACATGCAGAAAGCAGTTCTAAAACCATCTCCACCCGCCGTGCATAAACCACCTCCAGCATGCACAAACTTCTCCATCAGTCGTGCGCATAAAGCAGTTCAAAAACATCTCCCACCAGCCATGCATAAACATCTCAGCTGCCTCCACATCAACGCTTGCTGAAAAAAAACAAACCTATGGCCAAAGGCAGTCCAAACTTCAGAGGTTTTCCTGACACCATGGAAGAGGGTGGAAAATTGCTGGCACAGGAGATGTGAGGAAAAGGCTTCGATTATATGAAGCCAAAGGAATTGGAGGAGCTTCACGTTCACATGGGGAGGAGCTGACTGAAGAGGAGTCGGAGGTCATCATCAAGGTTTCTGAGAAGGAGGGCAGTGAAAGAGGAGGAGAGGTGGGGAGGCTCAATCTGACCATCAAGTTCCTGGCTAAGGTGCTGCAGGAATAATGAGGCAGTCGCTGACAGTTGCCAGATGCCGACCCTGTATGGGTAACCTCCGGTTCAGGGGGATTGGGTTGAATGTTTCTGCTCCGTACAAGGAGGTCCAGAAACTCTGCAGCAACTCAGAAAACAGCTGTGGATTACGCATTGTTTTTTTGGCTCCGGCCGGTTTTCTTTTCTCTTCCGGTATTGTGTCTCCAACCACCCTCTATGATGCCCAGCCCACCAATCAGCCTTTTTTTTTTGCAACCTGAGAAGGCAGAGAGTTTCTCGAAAATCCCTCAAATTGATTCTGCAACTGGACCAGATGGCATCAGCTCCGTGTCCTTAAAAACATGTTCTACTGCTGTTCCACATCTCTTTTGCTCTTTTCACCACTATCATTTGCCTTTTAAGTAATCTCCATCTGCTTGGAAATCAGCCAACATTCAACCTCAACATAAAAAGGTTCTAAAAATGGGATCCCTTAATGACAGACCTATGAGCTTACCTCCAATCATCAAGCTGGTCTATGAAAATCATCATCACAGTTGATGTGGAATCCCCCTTTACTCCAAAAGCCTAATCTCAGATCACATTTGGATTTCAGACACGTTATTTCACCTTGGACATGCTGCTTTGACTCTTCCAACATAGATGGGAGCCCTCAATGTCAAAAAGATATCAAGGCGCGTTCTCTCTCGACATATCCCGACCTCATCAGCTAGTATAGGGCCCCTGGTCTTGATTTGCAAGCCCTCTGCCTATTGGCATCCAAGACAACTCGCACAAATGGCTACTGACTTCTCTCTACTCTTGTACCAATGTGTGGCTCTCAATGGAATCTTTTCATCATTTTCATCTCTTTTGTTAAGGCTGAGTGCCCAAGGGCGTGTTTCTGGCAGTCTTGTTCCCAATCCTTAAGTAACAATCTCTCTGCTCTGAAAATATCTCCCTTATCTTCTTTGCGATGATCCAACCCTCTATTGTAGCAATCCCCATCATTCAGATGGGCAGGCAGCAGCCTCTTCCCTCTCTTCAGACATTAAAATCATAAGCTGGTCAACACACTTGGAATGTGTCTTTCAATCCTGAAGGATCTCAATCTCTCTCCAAAAAGACCAGAAGGCAAACGCGCCCATCTACTTTTCTCCACAATCATTTTGAGGAAGTTTGGTCCCTCAACCTCCTGGGTCTCACTTCAAGCCATGATCCTTTCTTGAACAAACCACATTTCAAAGTTGGCCCTCCAAAGCAGTTTGTGACTAGGCATCCTGCGTTGTACAAATTCCCTTAATTTGAAACTAGAACTCCCATCACCGACATGGCCTTCATCTGCAGCTTGATGGGTATCCAACAGCAAACAGGTGATGAGTTGATTGACTTTTCATGAAGATGGTGCACATCTCTCCTGTCAATTCCAGACACTGGCGGATTCATGCTATGGCAAACTGACTGCACGTGGTGCCCAACCAACCTTAAGTGATTTACATTGGTGTTTCCATTTTTTTTGTCCAATACCTGTAAATATGTACATTACATATTTCTCCCATTATATCTATA
>CM068958.1:135091874-135108784 GCA_035128595.1 Eptatretus atami
TGGTGATGCCTCATGGACGAGAGGAAGTGTCGAAGGAACGAATGCGGCTCGTGAAAAGCCGATGTCAACGGATTCGTGCGCCCAAGCTCGAGCACGCCGCGTGGCAAGATGGCGCACCGCTCCCGGCACCGCTCGCGCATGCAGCCTCGGCGCGTCCAGCACCCGTAAGGTCGACGGCACAAGATAGGAGATCTATGGTGAGTTCCAGCTGGTTTCTCACAAGGTCCAGTATACAAATCCAGGCCTGGCCTGTTCACCAGACTAGGCCAAATCGGGGTCTTGGGCTCCGCAGACTGGGTCCATGGCCGAGGAGGAACAGCCGGCCAAAACCACTCTCACAAAGCCGATCGCACGACTCACACAAGCCGTTCCCCTTGCCTTTCGGGGCGGGCCTTTTCCACGAAGCAGATCGTAGATTCACACAGCCGTCCCTCTCGAAGCAGATGGCTGACTGACACCTGCAGCCTCTCATCCAGCAGAAGGCAGACAGACCTCATGCAGTTCCTCTTGCCTTTTTCACGAAGCAGATCGCAGACAGACACAGCCGTCCCTTATACAGCAGATCGCGACTCGACACTCAGGCAGTTACTCCCTTGCTTCTTGGGGCTCGCTTTTCTGGGATGCCTCCGGGGATACGTGATTGGTCCATCCTTCGAGTCCGCAGCCGCTCTCCACCAATCGGCTGCCGACACGTCTCGCCGACTGACACTCTCAGAGCGCTGGGCGGGGCTAGTTGGAAGGGGGGGGAAGGAAAAAGAAGCAAGGCGCCTCTCGGTACACCACCACTGTATGAACACTGGACAGCCTGCTACACCTCTCAACACACATGTAACGTCCAATTACCGAACAACCTGGCTAAACATGCATTTAAGGGGGGATCTGGGCTGATCCTATATTTAATAACCCACTAAGGGCCCATTTCCGCAACAATATTAATGCAAATTATAGGAAACCACAATAACAGTTGTAAAGTCATGAATATGTGACATTAGTTTTCATCAGTTTGTTCTCTTGCTTAAAAATCGATGAGTGGGTTCAGGATAGTGCCAACGAAGCAACTTTCAACAGAAGTGTGTGAAGATCCAAACTGTGTGAGAAGAAGAGTACACTTTGAAGAAAATAGCAGAAAATCTGAAGATCTCCTACAATGGTGTGAGGTACACTTTGCAATGCCTAAAATAAACTGGCTCGGTACAAGAAAAAGAAAAGGCCAGGAAGACACAGAAGAACCTCCCCAAAGCAAGACAAGCACTTGAAGTTGCTCAGATTACATGACAGCAGAAAATCAAGGCAGCAGCTGACAAATGAAATGAGAACAGGCCTGAACATTAACATTTCATCCAGCATTGTGCACAGGTTGATTGCAGCAGTTCTCCGTGGCAGAATTGCAGCAAAGAAACCACTGCTGAGACCAGAGAATCATACTAAATTGTGCAATTTGGTGTCTGTCTGTCTGACCGCAATACATCTGGTTGTTACTTATCCAATCTCAACCGAACTTGCCAGGGGGACTTGTGGTCAGGCAGCGGTGGTTGTAGTGACTTCATTGGCCCGTTTTCTGCCTTGGATTGGTTTTCTGCTTTGGACGAACTCTGTGTTAAAGTGTATAAATAGGTTATCATGGTGTTTCATGGGGCACACCTACCGGAAGTAAAAAATTCTTATATTATAACCACAAACTATTCAGTGAATTTTGTCCAATGTATGATTACCTTTTTAAACAGTTGTTACTGTTGAACACTAGAATGTAAAAAAGGCACTCTATGCTTATCATGTTCCCCACAGACCCAACATGAGCCGTCTTGACTTGCTAAGCCTCTAGGTAAGCTGCCAGTTAGGCCACAATGATCGTTTGCTAATAATGATGCTTAAATGAGTCTTTATGCATGAACGATGCACTCTTAGTCCTCAATTTACACTCATTCTATTGACGTTTTTTCGACTTAACACTATAGACAAAGTACTGACAATTTTCTATTTACGTCTCGCAATTTTCGAGTGAACGTTTTCTTTCACACGGAATTTATTTTAGATTTTGTGCCAGCGCAAAGGGAAACGAAGGTACGACATACACTACACCACTTATCTCACTCTCAGTCATGC
The DNA here is from genome assembly GCA_035128595.1 of Eptatretus atami. NCBI lineage: Eukaryota > Metazoa > Chordata > Myxini > Myxiniformes > Myxinidae > Eptatretus > Eptatretus atami. The sequence goes on from CM068958.1 coordinate 135,093,978, forward strand.
CCAGTCTGTGCTGTACACGTGAGAGGTATTGTCCGACCTTCACTGATGGTATTTTTGTGTGAAACTCTCCCAAGCCCCTTCATCATGAGTGGTAAATGACCCTCAAGTTTTCTAACTGAGACTCCCATCAAGAAGGTTCATAAAGCTATTAGTATGGACATTGAAATGGTCGTGGTGAAGCGATTTGAGTACGGTGAGCATTTGTTGAACATTGCCCATGCGTTCAGCCTACCTCCCTCGACTGTGAGGACAATTCCTTGTAACGCCACCAAAATAAAGTTGAGTACACTTAAGTCGAGTGCATCATCTCAGTAACTGCTGCAACCCCACCAGCACCTCCCAGACATGGACATTCGCTGCACGCTACAAATTTTGTTGAGCACCACATGCATTTACTTAAAACCATCCATAATTTATTTATTCAAACATTTATTTGCATTTTTTTTATTGATTTGCATTTAAACATAAAGGATGGTTTTGCATTTAAACATTTCGTGGTGAATTTACGAAAGGCGTTTAGCAAGCGTATTGCTAACACATGATTAACCCTTATACGGTGACAAAAACAGTTGTATGCACACAGCTAATCGCCTGTCTAGATAGCAATTTACAAAGGGAGATAAACAGCCGATTAGTTGTGTGGCCTAAACAGCCAATTAGTTGTGTGGCCGAAACAGCCGATTAGTGTTGTGCACCTAAGTTATGATTCAATGCCTTTTACACATTTATTTTATTCAACTCCCCTATAAGAGGTTACCTAACGAATTCACCTCAATGAATGTGCCGCATTGGTCTCACGTATGTCAATTTTTAGTTCTTGTGTTCCAACAACGACAACATGTAGGGAATGAAAAGAGGGGACAATTTCTCATTAGAGCAACAAATTGGTTTAATCAAAGTAATATGCAAGGTTCACTAAAGAACAATCCAAGACAGGAGAAGTGACACAGGCACAAATAAAAAAACAAGCAGCTCACATGGGAAGATATTTCAAAAAGGATGCCAGCCCATTTCCCAGAGTGCCCAAAATCCTCTGCCAGTGACCTCTGGAGGAGAATGAAGATGAAGGCAAAATGCACACTAATTTGATATTGTTGTACATCTCCAGAAGATTGCATCTATCCTCGGAGATTCTCAATGCATGTCGATGAACTGCCCTATTCCTATCCTCTTGACATTCAAGCACTTAAAGGCCTTAAATGCATGCTTAAACATGCCCTCACCGACAAGTACAAGTTTATTTGTTATTTTAATGCTTGTGATAAGGTTTTGATCTGCATTGGATAAATCACTCTTCTGAGATTGGCGATTCACTTTGAACGGGTGATCATCACACAATTAGTGATTCTACACGTGTCTAAGCTTAAACACCTTTCGTAAATTCGGCCCTAACTGTCTTTACTTAGGTTAGATTTTGGTTAGGACCGGAAATCTCCACCCAGGAACGCATCTTCTATTTATAACATTATGCCAATGGGAAAATCGTTTTTGATTGACGTTTTTTTTCATTTTACATTCAGTTTTTTAGGAACGCATCTCAAGCGTAAATCGAGGAGTCTCTGTATCCCATTGGCTGTCCGATTTTTTTCTAGCCATCAGATTACATGTGCACTGCATATGAATTGTTTAAAACATATATTGGGGCCTCACATGATTTCTCTCAACCATGGCTTCAAGTGTGATGTGCGCAATTGCCCTCGACAACCTTGTGGCCCAATTGTAACCTTTATTCAATGCAGAACCCCTCACGATTGCCAGTATTATTTAATACTCAACTGAGGGAAATTTGGAGAAAATTTGACGTACTTGTACATGGATGTTGTATAGGCTAAGAGTCGATGGTTCGCACACCCAAGTAAAAAAATATTTTCACCAGTTATCCAGTTCCATCAAGTCGTGGCCGACCTCTGGGGACATTCATGATAAGATTTCTCCACAACTCACATTGCAACTGGGAATGCCAGAGTATTCACCAGCCTCCTCTTGGTCTTTCCAGATCCTTGTCAATACTGTGCTGACATTGCTGCTCTTTCCAATGCAAATAATCTCATATATTCTCCTCCACATTCTCCACGTACCTCATTCTTAGAACCCAGGAAGATTAAACTTTCCACCATTTCCACATGACCGTCTCCAAATACGAACTCATCGATCTTCTCAGTGAACAAGGTTTTTAAAAATATTTTTGAGGTTTAAATAATGACCAACTTTTTCACTCTCCTTCTTCACTGTGCAGCAGTTTCATCAAGTCCTCTTTACTTTCTGCCAACAGAGTAGCATCATCAGCATACCTTAGGTTGTTAATACTTCTTCCTCAAATCCTGAATCCAGCATCTTGTCTCTCACCCAAGTTTGATTTTTCGTTAAAATTATTATAACCACAAATTAGTCAATTCCGTCCGATGGTCATGGCATAATGATGGTCATGGCATAATATCATTAACATGAGGGCTGGCAGGATGGCCGAGACGTAAGTGTACTCGCCTTTGAGCCATCTAGCCTGGATTTGAATCCTGACCCAGCTACAAACTGTCATCCCGGTGTTTCAAAGGCAGGGTGATTCATCGATGTATGTGCTGTCCCTCGGATGGATTGGTGGACCAAGTTAAACTTGGTATTCCATCTGCCGGCATTAGTTGGTGGAAGTTAAATATCCCACGGTGTCTTCCACAAAGAATAGGTGAGCTTTTTTCTGTTTTTTTTTTTAAGGAAAATTTTAATTGAGCAAGGCCTGTACCAAGGGTTGTCCCTCCAACTGATACAGTGCAATGGCTGCTGAAATCATTCCAAATGAAGACAATGTTAAGGTGATCTCACTCATCCTGGACAAGTACAAATTTCTGCCACCTTAGGTTCAATTTCAGGCATAACCAGCCATTTCATGAAAGACTGAGGTGACAATGGGCAGACCCCACAACGTGGGAATAATTGGGGCCATTTGTCTTGAGTTGGTTTGTTTTAATCATGACAAACATCATCATGATCAAATCGATAAAATATATTAATAACACGAGGCATTTTTACCCCTTGCTTTGCTGTCGGATTTAATCAAAAGACAGCATGATGTACTTCACAAACATTCTGCTCTATTCACCCTATCATTTGCCTGAGGACATCTTTCATTTGCTTCAAAGTCAGCGCACACCTCCTTTGTCAGCCAACTTCTACTTATTCTTAACTGCCACAACTGTTCCAAGTTATTGTGAGTTTGAGGGTTGGCCTGGGAGGGTGGATGTGAAGTTTGGCTCAAGTTTTTCACGAACCAGCCGGCCAGGCCTGACATTCGACTAAGGTTAGGGCAGGAATTTGTAATTTGGCCAGGGTGCGGGCAAACAGTTTGCCTACTCTTTGCGAAAGACACTGTGGGATCTTTAACGTCCACCAACTAACACCGGCAGATGGGACTCCAAATTTAACGTCCATCCAAGGGACGGCACACACATCGATGTATCACCCTGCCTGTGAAACACGGGGATGATATTTTACAGCTGGGTTGAGATTCAAATCCAGGCCAAACAGCTTCAAGGTGAGATGCATACCTCCTAGACCATCCTGCCAGCCCCATTTCACCATGCATCGGGATATTCTGTGCTCTGATTCACTGATATCCCTCCCTGGCTACTTTCTTTACCATTTCAGATACTTAGCTTGGTGATCATGCAATCAATGTTTTCCTTTCAGCCAGTGCTTTGTGACAACCCTCCTAGGCAATGGAATGATTCTGGCTTCATACATCGCTCTGCAATAAGCTTCTGTTGCTCGATGAGATGTACCATCTTCCCAGCTACCATTCTTTGTTATGCAGATCACCTTAACATTGTCTTCATTTGGAATGATTTCAGCAGCCATTGCACTGTATCAGTTGGAGGGACAACCCTTGGTACAGGCCTTGCTCAATGAAAATGTTCCTTAAGAAAAACAAAAAAAAACAATCAGTAAATTAACATTCCACGGTTTCGGCGGAGTTATGGTCAGAGGGTCTGCTCTCTGAATCTGGGATGTCGGCGTGAACCCCGGCCGAGTTATACCAATATATGCCGAGTTTTGAAGCATATATAAACAAACAACTTCACTTTTATAGTATAGATTAGGAGAGCACTTATAAAATTCATTCTCGCTTTCTTTTAATGTAAAATAATAAATAAATTAGATGTGATGTCTAATATTGTTTAATTTTAATAAATTTATCGATAGACCTCATGCACAGAAGTGCTTTTTCATTTAAAACAAAACACCCATGGCAATCCTGTGAATTTTGAGAATGTTGAAATTCCTGCTCCCAAGATTTTTTTTTTCTCTGTTGCTTCAGCCTTAACCTCCCTACACACCCACCTTGGGTGACACAAGATCCTAGGCAATAGCACCTGCTGTGGCTCATGTATTTATGGCCCCATTTGCACCACAGCCGAAGAGAAGGACCAATCCTCATCCATCAAGGGCTGGAGATCTCATCCTGTGCCACTTTCAGGGCTTGAGAGCTCATCCTGACAATAAAGTGTCTTCAGTCCAAATGGTTGGGTAGATGATATCCTATTTGATAAAGATGATACCATATTTTATCTGCTTGTGGGTATCAAGAAAAATAATACAAAAAAAAGGCTAAGTATCAGTACAACTCATGTTTGCTGCCAGCTCAGATGTATGTGCTGTGCGCATAATACATACAATCTTGTAGCAAGTCAGAAATAAGCTTATTGACAAGGATCAAGATGCAAGCGAAACCAAAAATGGTACAGATAATCCAAAGTACAAAAATGGTACAGATAATCCCTGTTTTTTTTGTCTACGATGACACTGGACCTTAAGGCACTGACTTGCCCTTTCCACAACTACTGCAAAGGTGAGTGTACACATGCCTATTCTGATGCACCATACTCTGTTCTGGAGCATCAGTGCTGCCGAAGCACTTTCTTGGTAAGGGTTATACTGGGTGTCTTGCCATTGCCTTCCCAGCAAAAGTTAGAGCTGGAATTTGGCCATGGTGCCAACAATTTGGCAAAAATTGAACTATGCTTTGCATGACAGATCAAGATACTAACAATGATGACTGGGGGATAAAGCAATATACAAGAAACTTTAAGATCGGGATAAAAATGAGAGAAACGATATTCTGCTGTGTGGAATGGGATTCGAGATTACACAGCACGGTTTAATATGAGGTACGACAGTGCATCTGAGACAGAATATTTTTTTTTACTCACCTAGAAGACTCGTACTTTTGTTCAATGAATGGAAAATGGTGCCAAAGACATCCCCATCCATCGCTGGCACACGGCAATGGATGTAAAAACAACAAATAAGATATAGGGAGAAACTGGAGGTTGAGGAAATGAAATAGAGATTGACAAGATGAGTTCTGTACATATGAAAACTGTGTAAGAAATAAAAAAGTGAAAAATTTAAGATATTGAGCAGGAGATGGAAAGGAAAGGTCATCAAACAAGCTCAATGATGTACACTAAAAATCTGACAACCTATAGTCTTCCATCAGCTTCTGACAATGTTCCAGGTTATCTTTCATAATTTATGAACATACTGTAAGGATTGATGTTAACTTACCATTCAGCACAACTTGTAAAGTACGTATTCCAGCTTTATTAATCAATACGACAAAGAAATGTACTACCCACCAAATTAATCCGGGCCAATCAAAACCAATTCAAGTATCTCACCAATGAAACTTTACTTTCAGCCAAACCACCCTTGTCTTCTGTTTTCTCTTCCTCATCGACAAAAGGAACCAATGTTTCTTTCAGAGGTTGTTTGACTAAGGGTGGTGGAAAGGTTGGGGTGGCGCTGGGTGGAGTCGCGGGATAGTCTGTGCCTGTCTATGGCTCTAAATTTAGGCCACATACAAAGGCATCTTGAAACCAGCATGCAGAGTAACCCTGACACTATGTCAGGTATGGGTAATGGATGAGACAATAGTTTGAATGCTATGAATAGGAATGGTTAAATAGAGCCTCTTTGTAAGAAGTTTTCAAACTTTAGTACTGATTCTTTAATTCCAATACGTGACTTTCAAAATGATGTACGAATGCTAAACGAGGCCTTCAGCACATGCGATTGTGGTGTGTGTGTGTGTGTGTGTGTGTGTGTGTGTGTGTGTGTGTGTGTGTTTACGCTGCCTCAGTTCTGCTCGCCGGCCACTTTTAACTGGCTGTTGCTAGAGTGAAATTTGTGATTCAAATTGTCTTTTAAACATAATTTTCAGAATTTAGACAGAAGAGTGGGAATTTCAAAAAAGTTAACCATAATTGTTCTGTTCCTGAATGAAAATCGGACTTACGGACATTTAAGAATACAAGAAATATCCATGGATGAAAGGTGTCGGGTTCATCCCATTTCCTGTTAGTCCATTCTAGCATCAGCCGTGGATATGATATAACACACACACACACACACTTCAACTTTTAGATTATAGATGCAAAAACCTAGTACCGTGAAATCATGACTTCACAGATTTGACATTCGCGGTTTATAAAACATGACCTCCTTCTACGTTGGCGCCCCTGTGCTTCAGATATTCAGAGTTTCTGCGGATGCATTAACCACATCCCACCAGCCACATGCAAAAGCAGTTCTAAAACCATCTCCCACCCGCCGTGCATAAACCACCTCCAGCCATGCACAAAACTTCTCCATCAGTCGTGCGCATAAAGCAGTTCAAAAACATCTCCCACCAGCCATGCATAAACCATCTCAGCTGCCTCCACCATCAACGCTTGCTGGAAAAAAAAAACAAACCTATGGCCAAAGGCAGTCAACAACTTCAGAGGTTTTCCTGACACCATGGAAGAGAGGTGGAAAATTGCTGGCACAGGAGATGTGAGGAAAAGGCTTCGATTATATGAAGCCAAAGGAATTGGAGGAGCTCACGTCTCACATGGGGAGGAGCTGACTGAAGAGGAGTCGGAGGTCATCATCAAGGTTTCTGAGGAGGAGGGCAGTGAAGAGGAGGAAGAGGTGGGGAGGCTCAATCTGACCATCAAGTTCCTGGCTAAGGTGCTGCAGGATATGAGGGCAGTCGCTGACAGGTTGCAAGATGCCGACCCTGTGATGGGTACCTCCGGTTCAAGAGGGGGTTGGTTGAATGTTTTGCTCCTGTACAAGGAGGTACACAGAAATCTGCAGCACTCAGAAAAACAGCTGTGGATTACGCATTGTTTTTTTGCTCCGGCCGGTTTTCTTTTCTTCTTCCGGTATTGTGTCCTCAACCACCCACTCTATGTGCCCACCCCTACCCAATCACGCCTTTTTTTTTGCACCTGAGAAGGCAGAGAAGTTTCTCGAAATCCTCAAATTTGATTCTGCAACTGGACCAGATGGCATCAGCTCACGTGTCCTTAAAAACATGTTCTACTGCTGTTCCACATCCTCTTTCTGCTCTTTTCACCCTATCATTTGCCTTAAGTAATCCTCCATCTGCTTGGAAATCAGCCAACATCACCTCAACATAAAAAGGTTCAAAAATGGGATCCCCTTAATGACAGACCTATGAGCTTACTCCCAATCATCAGCTGGGTCATGAAATCCATCATCACAGTTGATGTGGAATCCCTCCTTTACTCCAAAAGCCTAATCTCAGATCACCATTTCGGATTCAGACAACGTTATTCTACCTTGGACATGCTGCTTTGACTCTTCCAACAATAGATGGGAGCCCTCAATGTCAAAAAAGATATCAGGGCGTTCTCTCTCGACATATCCCGACCTCTCAGTCTAGTATGGCACCCTGTCTTGATTTGCAAGCCCTCTGCCTATGGCATCCAAGGCAAACTCCACAAATGGCTTACTGACTTTCTCTACTCTTGTAGCCAATGTGTGGCTCTCAATGGAATCCTTTCATCATTTTCATCCTCTTCTTGTTAAGGCTGGAGTGCCCCAAGGGCGTGTTCTGGGCAGTCTTGTTCCCAATCTTAAGTAACAATCTCTCTGCCTCTGGAAAATCTCCCTTATCTCTTTGCTGATGACTCCACCCTCTATTGTAGCATCCCTCATCATTCAGATGGGCAGGCAGCAGCCTCTTCCCTCTCTTCAGACATTAACAAAATCATAAGCTGGTCAAACACTTGGAATGTGTCTTTCAATCCTGAGGAATCTCAATCTCTCTCCAAAAAGACCAGAAGGCAAACCCGCCCATCTACTTTCTCAACAATCATTTTGAGGAAGTTTGGTCCCTCAAACTCCTGGGTCTCACTATCAGCCATGATCTTTCTTGAACAAACCACATTTCAAAGTTGGCCTCCAAAGCCAGTTGCTGACTAGGCATCCTGCGTTGTACAAATTCCTTAATTTGCAAACTAGAACTCCCATCCACCGACATGGCCTTCATCTGCAGCTTGATGGGTATCCACAGCAAACAGGTGTGAGTTGATTGACTTTTCATGGAAGAATGGTGCCACATCTCTCCTGCAAAATTCCAGACACTGGCGGATTCTATGCTATGGCACATACTGACTGCACGTGGTGGCCCAACAACCTATAAGTGACTTTACATTGGTGTTTCCATTTTTTTGTCCAATACCTGTAAATATGTACATATACATTTTCTCCATTATATCTATAGATCTATGAGATCAATATGCTGATGGGAGAGTGGCATCATGTGTGGATCAATGAAAACCATTGTGGTGCCTCTGAGCCACAATGTCACACTAATTTCTCAACTCTATAACTAACCCCTTCTCAAATGTTACTCATCACATTCACACAAGTGTAAAGCATTGGTGTTGCACAGAACTGAGTTTGTAAACAAAGTAATGAATGATGTTGGAATTGCAACAGAAAACAAGTTGGGTAAATAAATATTACCTTGAATTGCTTGGAAACTTCCTTTCTTGTTATATATATATATATTTCTGAGCATAAAGATTGGCCTGAATATCCTGAAAACATATATTTTAATTAGAAGATACATGTCATCAATATCCTGAACAAAGCGAATTTACCAAATAAGGAACAACGATGTGTTACAATGACTTTACATTTCAACAATAACCTGATGATTATTGGGATGCCACTGCACGGATGTCTACACATTTGTGGTATATTTTCCTGCAAGGAAAAAAAAAGTATTTGCCATACCAATGCCTCAGGTTTCACAAGCTGTAATAACAAGTTTATTTAAGGGAGTGTCGAGGGGGTCAAGGTCTTGAAACTGTATTGGAACAGCTGGAGACGAATTTGAGACAAGAAGTTCAAAACTAAAATGTACATGGAAGCCAAGTTTAAAATCGACATTATAGCATTCAAAGGCATGAAAGTACAAAGTTCCATTGTTAGGTAGCTCATATAATGTTGAAGTAGAATAATTATCAATGTGTGTATGACCTAATATGGTTTGACAGGAACAAGGTTGAGAGTGCAGAAGGGGTAAAGCTGGAATTAAAACAATGGGAGACCATGACACGTCCAACCTTTGTGCACTGTAAGCGGAAAAGGATTTGATCTTGGACCTACTCAAATACACATATAGGATTGATAATCTTCAGACTCAAAGCTTCAGTTTCAAAGTCATCCACAAGTGTTACGTGGTTCATTCAAACCCCAGTACACAGTGTAGAACACACTCCATCGTTCTGTAGGTGAAAACTTTGTAGGCTGAGAGAAGATAGTGTTTGCCTTTGCCTTTTGTGTTTACCTTTGACGCAAATGTGGTGATGTGGTCAGCTCAAGAAAGGTTATGGCTGATAGACTAAGTTCCAGTTACTGCACAACGGTGAGTGGTTGGTCAGCTGAAGGGTATAAGAGGGATGTTGTGGTTACTACTACTATCAACATTGAGCAGAAGGTCTTCATAATAACAACACGACAATAACAAGACTGAGGCTGAGCAATTTCTGACAAGTGGTTCACTTCCTAAACCCTCAAGAGAACACTAGGCTCAGATCAGGAGTGTGATGGAATACTCACTTCTCATCGAGATAGAATAATCCAAGCCAATGTTTATTCGGAAGTTCAAAAGTTAGGAAGCTTGCCCATCCAGGACAGAGTTTCCCATTTAATCAGCTTACACAATCTCAAATCAACATCCATTTCCTTTACATCAATAAAATATGACTGCAGTATATACTGTTGATAATACACTGCAGAAACTCCCCTTCCTGTTCCAACAATCCTTCCCAGATCAATGGCTTGTACCGGCAGGAAACACAACAGCAGCTGGGACCAACAACACCTTGAACAACCACTTCAAGTCACACATTTTCAGTTCGGTGCATATTGCTGTTCCTTCAAAACTGAATCGATCCCTCGACACCAGTTTAAACTGCTTGCTGTCTCAGTGTGGTTGTTGTCTGGGCAGCAGATTGCACACCAAAAATATATTCATATTCCCAGGTTGTTTGTGAATGGCTGTCTTCAGCTAGGAAGTACAATCAGGATGATAATTATATCCTTATGAATGACACTGCATCATTGGATAACCATTGCTCAAATGCAAGGCATTAATTTGTCTTTGATAAAAACAGAAAAGCAGCCTGGTGTTGGCTTAGTGGTTAAGGTGGCTGGTTTAGATCTTAGGGTCTTGAGTTTGAGCTGCTGTCGTGTTGTTTAAATAACCAGGTGGGTTGATTCAACCTGTCATCCTGCCAAGGTCGGCAAAATGAGGACCAACTAACTGGGGTAATAAGCCATTCAAGTATCCTGCGTCGGCGTGGCGACCCATCCACGATTGTACTCTGAAGCCAATGAAACTGCCTCGGCAGCCCGATGTGTCTCATTGCGTCTCCTGGCATGCCAATGGGAGGGAAGGGGCTTGTGTACTCCGAGGGCACATTTTCATGGCATATCCCGGTTTCTCTGGTCTCTCTAAAGGGCACTATTTGATCCTGTGCATATTGTTGCGGGCCGAGACCCAGTGGCGAGAACGACCACTAGGTGGGGAAAGTTACGTCGATTCTCACCGGACTCTCCGGAATTTAGGCCGTCCCTCTCGGATAACTCCATGAGGCGGCGGGTCGCTTAACCGACCGTGGACGCCAATACCTCCACCACGTAGTAGGGTCTTTTTGTCTCGAACCAATTTACCTATTAACCACGCGGTGTCGTCTACCGGGGAACTATGCCTTCGGCACGTCTTGCTCGAACCGGGTCAATCTACCGACTGCGGTAGAGTTCCACTACGACTACCAACTCGGTTCGGGTGCAGTCGAGCGGAACTGCCAAAGCCGTGCCGGCTAGGATGAGCAGATTAAGGAACAAAGACCGGCTAAAACTCAGATCCGAACCATGCTGGACCATTGAAAGAAAGGACGGAAACGAATGGGAACATTTCTGCAATAATTTATTTATAATAAACGAGGAAATTTATGTGGCACAGAAACAGGTTTTATTGGGTGTTATGCAGGGGAAAGAAAGAGATGTAGTGCGACAATTTACAGCAACTTACAAAAGAAGACACAGAGCAGACTTACGCGGAATACACAGGCAAGATTTACAATGATCGAAAAACTTATACAGTTTCTACTTATTAGACTGGCACACACACACTCAGACACACACTCGGACAAAATAAACCAAGTTGAAGGCAAAGGACTTTTGCAGCCAGGGAGGGAGGCGAGCTGAGGTCGCAGTTCTTTCGAGTACCTGAGTCTCGGGAAAGGAATGCTCCGTGGTGCGGCACCTGCCAACAGTCATGCAGTCAGGTCCACAGCCACCCGTGTGGAGTTCGGGTCCGTGGAGGAGCTCGAGTGGGCCAGGACCAGTAGTCGGGCCTCGGGCGAGACGTGAGCGGAGCCAAGCAGCGGGATCTCCTTCGTTTTCCAACCAACTCCGGCCTCCAAGCACAGAACGAACGACCCCAAAAGAACTCAAGACTGAGGATGATGTCGTGGTTTATAGACCTCCCTCAGCGGGGCAGGGCTTGGTCAAAACTGACGTCACTGTCCGCCCTGATTGGACGGGGCTCCCATGGGTCCGCCCTTTCTGGGCGGGGCCTCGGCCAGGCACCGCGAGGCCCGCCCACTCCACGCGTGTGGACTCGTCAAGAAAGAGTTGGAGCGTTTGGAGAAGCCGAATAGGAATTGCGACAGCAAAGATTCTGTCTCGGAAAAACGAGCCTCCAGAGACAACAGAGTGGACCGTGGTACATTGTTGCCAGCGAACCGAAGGCTGCAAGCGCTCGGGTACCGTGGATCGCAATGGAGGATGGGATATAAAGATTTCTTTACCTCACTAAAAAAACATCGCAACGCACCCCCTTTCGCTTTCCCATTACACACCAGGAGGGGTTCTATCTGCACATATACTTAATGGAATAACTAACTTTGGGACACCTGTATGTTGTATGCACACGGTTCCGAGAACCGTAATAATATCCTAACATTGTCTCAGTTGAAGTCGATTCTCTTAATTCTGGACTATGAGCACCTAAACATGTGATGAATAATTCCCAAATAGTAATGTCCATCACACCCACATGCTTCAGAATTGGTTTCCAAAAGCATTATCCTTTACCCCCACAAGAAAATGACATAATGGATGGTAATAGTTCTGAGTACTGTTGAACACTTGCCAAGCAGTACAAATGCCATTGCTTTAGCACATTTTTTATTCATGTATGAAAGTGGAATACACTTTCTTGACAGTTTTCATGTTACATCACTAGGCAGGGTTTATTTTAAGGAAATTTTAGAACTGCACAAATCTTTGAGGCAGGTGCCATGGCCCAGTGTTTGAGATTCTCTGAGTCTGAGAAGCATTTGTAATGGCTATTTTTGAACATTTTATAGATTTTAAGTTCCTTTGTATCCTTTGACAAGGTACACAACATAGGATGCCTCACTGGAGTCTATAAAATTAGTATCATTAGCTAAAAGTATAACCGTAAATATCCAAGTGCATTCAAACGCGCAGAAATTTGGAACAGCCTTGCTAACTACTCAATGCCTCATTATAAATTTTATATATAAATATAAACTCAGTTTTTATTATTAAATTAGTACTGCACAAAATTTGGAATTTAGAACTGCACAAATTGATTTAGAACTGCACAAGTAGGGGTCTACTGCACATTAAAATAAACTCTGTCACTAGGCACACTTATGAAGGGTGTTCAATAAGTTATCGGATCATGCTTGCTCTAACCTAGTGAAACGTCAAGCTGAGTCAGCCGGTTTGTGAAAGTCAAAGGCAAAATACTTTCCCCAGCTGACCCCTCGAGGTGAAAATATGGCCGTTTAGGAATGAATATGTAGGCTACTTCTATATTTGGGGGGCGGAGGGGGTGTTGGTATTTCTTGAGTGATTGTGAATATTCCGTTCCAAACTGATGGGGGTGGGGGTGGGGAGGGGGGAGAACTGTGTCGGGGGCAGGAAAGCCAGAACACCAATGGGTTAAGGGGTCTAGAGGGTCTTCGAAGTCTTCAGGGTCTTCCAGCGCAAAAGGGTCTTCAAAAGACTAAAGGGTCTTCGAGAATCTTAGGGATCTTAACCGTTTTTGGGGTCCATAGGGTCTCTGGGGTATTCGGAGTTATAAGGTGTCTGAATTGTGTTCGGGAATTCAATGGTCTTAAGGGTTTTAGGGTCTTCAGGGTCTTAAGGGGTCCTACTCCCAAGCATGTATTCTAATCTCTGAAGCATTTAAAAGAAAAGGTCTTATGGTTCTTTGGCGTCTTTAAAGGGTGAGGTTGTGGATGAAAATACACTTAAGACAACCTCTGGGTCGGACTTGGTCTGTGTGCCAAATTTAGTGGTTGGCGGCCCAGTGGTCTTTGCAAAAAACGCGAACAAACAGACAGACAGACAGACAGACATCCAATGAATCTTATTTATTGGATTTAGTACGGTTCCAATTGGGCGTGGAGTCAGGCCAGCTGTGCAGTGAGCCAACGGGTGAAAGACACAGCTCGACTAATTAGGTGTGCTGGCCTTCGGCCGTGTTACATGGCACATGATATCTCTAACCAATGAGATTGCATATAAATGAAAAATCCAGAAAAGTGATCTTTAAAGCTTCAGGTGGTAGATGGAAATACCCTGAGGACAATCTCCGGAGCGGACTTGGGCTGTGTGCCAAATTTGGTGGTTGTCGGTCCGGTGGTACTTGCAAAAAACGCGAACAAACAGACAGACAAACAGACACCCAATTAATCTTATTTTTTATGATATACATATATATATGTGTGTGTATGTCCAACAGAAAGTCAACATCGCCTTTTAAATCTTTCCGCTTTTGTTGTCTTTTCGCCTGGAATTAAATTGCATTAAATCAGACTTTTCCCACCTTCATTTACACACCGTAACTCACAACTTCCAAGTGAAAAACAAATTCGATAATCTTCAGAAAACTAATGAAAAAGATAAAACAAGAATATCTTGGTTGGATAAGTGTCCACCCGCCTTATAATAGCAATTGTAAATTAGGTCAGGTGTAACCAATCACCTTCAAAATCACACATGTTAATTGGCTTCCACCTGTGTTAAATTGTAGTGATTCGGCATATTTCAGAATAAAATCAGCTGTTCCTGAAGGTTTCCTCTGCTGGGAAGTGCATTTCACAGCAAAGACTCAATCATGAGCACCAAGGAGCTTTCAAAAGACCTCTGGGATAAAGTTGTGGAAAGGCACAGATCAGGGGATGGGTATAAAATACTTAAAAGGTCTTGAATATCTCATGGAGCATAGTCAAGATAATCATTAATAAGTGGAAGGCGTATGGTACCACCAAGACCCTGCCTAGATCAGGCCGTCTCTCTAAACTTGATGACCAAGCAAGGAGGAGACTGCTCAAACAGGCCACCAAGAGGCCAATGGCAACTTTGAAAGAGCTACATGCCTTTATGGCAAAGACTGGTCACTGTGT
>CM068958.1:135108800-135119860 GCA_035128595.1 Eptatretus atami
GTCTGGCCTGTACGGTTGGGTGGTAAGAAGGAAGCCATGACTGAAAAAGCCCACCTTGAGTCCCGTTTGAGGAAAGCAAAAAATAAAAATCACTCCTGAGATTCTGAAGCCATGTGGCAAAAAGTTTTGTGGTCTGACAAAACCAAGATGGAATTTTTTTGGCCTCAATGCAAAACTACGATTGGCACAAACCCAACATAGCACATCACCCAAAGAACACAATTCCTACTGTGAAGCATGGTGATGGCAGCATCATGTTATGGGGATGTTTCTAATCAGCAGGGACTGGGGCACTTGTCAGGATAGAAGGGAAAATGGATGAAACAAAATACAGAAAAATCCGAGAGGAAAACCTGCTGCCCTCTGCAAGAAAGCTGAAATTGGGACAAAAGTTCACCTTTCAGCATGACAATGACCTGAAGCACACAGCCAAAGCTACACTTGAGTGGCTAAGGAACAAAAAGATAGATGTCCTTGAGTGGCCCAGTCAGAGTCCCGACCTACATCCAATCGAAAAATCTATGGCATGACTTCAAGATTGCTGTCCATCAACGGTCCATATGCAACGTGACTGAGTTTGAACAGTTTTGTGCAGAAGAAATGGCAAATATTGCCCAATCAAGGTGTGCAAAGTTGGTAGCGATCTATTCCAACATACTCAGAGCTGAAATTGCGGTCAAAGGTGCTTCTGCCAAGTATTAACTCGGGGGGGGGGGGGGGGGGGGGGGGGGGGGGGGGTGGACACTTATCCAACCAAGATATTCTAGTTTTGTATTTTAATTAATTTTCTGAAATTTGTTTTTCACTTGAAAGTTGTGGGTACAATGTGTAAATAAAGGTGGAAAAAGTCTGATTTAGTGCAATTTAATTCCAGGCTATAAGGCAACAAAAGGTGAAAATTTGATAGGGAGTGTAACTTTCTATAGGCACTATATATATATATATTTTTTTTCAACCAAAGAAGTACACTGACGGGAATACAAATGGGGGGGGTGGGTGGGATGTGAGAGAGGAGAGAAAGAGAAAGAGAAAAAAAAGAGGAAAAAAGAGGAAAAAGAGAGAAAAATAGGGGAAAAAAGGGGGAAAAGAGAGAAAAAGAGGGGAAAAAGAGGGAAAAAGAGGGGGAAAAAGAGGGAAAAGAGGGAAAAGAGGGAAAAAGAGGGAAAAAGAGGAAAAAGAGGGAAAAAGAGGGGGGAAAGAGGGGAAAGAGGGGAAAGAGGGAAAGAGGGGAAAAGGGGGGAAATAGGGGGTGAAGAGGGGAAAAGAGGGGAAAAGAGGGGAAAAGAGGGGAAAAGAGTGGGAAAGAGTGGGAAAGAGTGGGAAAAGAGTGGGGAAAAGAGTGGGGAAAAGGGGGAAAAGGGGGAAAAGAGGGGAAAGGGGGAAAGGGGGAAAGGGGGGAAAAGAGGGGAAAGAGAGGGGAAAAGAGGGGAAAAGAGGGGAAAAGAGTGGGAAAAAGATGGGAAAAGAGGGAAAAGAGAGGAAAAGAGGAAAAGAGGGAAAGAGGGGAAAAGAGGGAAAAGAGGGAAAAGGGAAAAGAGGGAAAAGAGGGAAAAGAGGGAAAAGAGGGAAAGAGGGAAAAAGGGGAAAAGAGGGGAAAGGGGAAAAGAGGGAAAAAGAGAAAAAGAGAAAAAAGAGGAAAAAAGAGGAAAAAAGAGGAAAAAGAGGAAAAAGAGGAAAAAAGAGGAAAAAAGAGGAAAAAGAGGAAAAAGGGAAAAAGAGGGAAGAGGGAAAAAGAGGAAAAGAGGAAAAAAGAGGAAAAAAGAGGAAAAAGAGGGAAAAGGGGGAAAAGAGGGGAAAAGAGGGAAAGGGGAAAGAAGGGAAAAGAGGGGAAAGAGGGAAAAGAGGGAAAAAGAGGAAAAAAGAGGAAATAAGAGGAAAAAGAGGGAAAAAAGAGGAAAAAGAGAAAAAAGAGGAAAAAAGAGGAAAAAAGAGGAAAAAAGAGAAAAAAGAGGGAAAGAGGAAAAAAAGAGAGGGAAAAAAAGGGATAAAAAGAGGGAAAAAGAGGAAAAAAAAAGAGCAAATAAGACCAAAGCGTACCCTGCTGTGTTTAACCCCCTGGCGATCTTTGACTGGTCGAGGGTTAAACATGACCATCACCACCACGCCTCAACACAGAGCGCCATTTCCTGTCTGTTTTGTATATTACGGCGATGGCCCCGCTTCACACAGGGGCGGCAAAGGTTTCATGTGCTTGAACTGTGTCCTCCTGAACCAGATAATATGGACAACCGACTGAAGTACAACACTATGACTGGGAAATCGCAGGTATGAGGAGGGCAGAATACAGTCATTGTTGCTGTATTCCTCTTTCTTCTCTGTTTCTCTTTCTGCCTTTCTGCCTTCTTCTTCAGCACTATTTCTTCTTCTTCAGCACTGAGGATTTCACTTAACGTTTTATCACAGTGCAACTTGACATTGTTTTTTTTGTTTGTTTGTTTTTATCTTTGTGGAGCTTCAGAATCGACAATGTTGCATGTTTTTCCATGTGGTGCCAAGATGAAAAGGTTTTTGCCATTGCCAACTCTGGAACAACCAACAGAGTTGGCCATGAGAAAAGCATGGGCTTCACAGGTTGAGGCCAACAACTTTGAGCAATTGTCTTGTGCCTTGTTGATGCTCATGGCAAAACTGAGGTGGACAGGGAACTGGAGCCTCTAAAGTTGAAATGGCAAGTTAGAGAGGACGATTGGAATGCATGGGATGAAGACATTCTGTCCTGCTGCATGGCCAGTCATGATTGTGGCTTCAATGACATGTGACATAAGCTTATTGACAGCCAAACATGTTCCATTGCAGAGTCTTGGTGGGTGCAGATTTCTGAGAAGCATAATGGGCGCATCAATCTTGAGCTCCAGATTGGGAGGACACACACCTGGATGTTCCAGAGAGTTAAGAAATTCTGTGGGTAGTGGACTGCTTCATTTGTCTGGTACAGTGTCAACCAACTTGTACATTTGCACAGTGCCAGGAAACTGTGCAAGAAGGCCTCTGTTTGTGGAATTTGCTGCATCATAATACCATGGCTCCATTTTCCAGTTTGAGCAGGCTTGCAGCAAACTCCACAGCAGATCAATCACCTGTGAGAAGCACTCACATGTTGGTCATTAGGCTGAGTCACTGAATGTTTTATTTTTTTGTATACATTGTCAAGCTTGTATGAGAGCTAACACAATGCACAACAAGGGGAGCAGGAGACAAGAGGGTGGGAGAGGGAAGGACAAAACGTGGGGAACAGAGACATTAGGAGATCTGGGAAGGGAGAGGGGGATGGGCGGGGAACACGGGTATACAAGATGGACATTACAGGGACTTTCAGGAAGGAAAGCAGGGAATTTGAAGGAGGTGGGTTTGGGGTGGATTAACGGGGGTAGAAAAGAACGTGTTTTGGATGGGGAAGATGAGGTGTGTAGTGAACAGCTGTTTTGAAGGCCTGGAGGGAAGAATGGGATTGAAGAGAGTGTGGGAGTATTATTCCAAAGGCGGGAAAGAGAAATGAAAAAGTGAAGGTGAGCAGTGATTCGTGATTTTGGTAGTTTTACTGGAAGGGGTACCTGGTGAACCTTGAGCGCCCTGAGGAAATATGGGGGATACATATTGCAGACAGAGGGGGGGGAGACCCGAGAGGAGACAGTAGAAGACAGAAAGACCACCGACCTGCCTGCGGTGAGAGGCCCAAAGACTCAGCCTCACTGCGGGAGAT
This sequence comes from Eptatretus atami, assembly GCA_035128595.1. Classification (NCBI taxonomy): domain Eukaryota; kingdom Metazoa; phylum Chordata; class Myxini; order Myxiniformes; family Myxinidae; genus Eptatretus; species Eptatretus atami. The sequence goes on from CM068958.1 coordinate 135,112,501, forward strand.
ACCAATGATCCTAAATGCCTTGGTTTCCACAGTGTGAAGCGAGAAAGGTGAGAGCAGGAGCACCAGCCCAGAGGGGAGATAGTACTCCATCAGGCTGAGGACAAAAGCTTTGTATGTGGTCAGGAGCAAAGGTGGGCGAGGATGGACTTTGCATGATGGAGGATTCCCAGTCAACGACTGGCTTTGGAGGCCAGGTTGGAAGTGTGGCTTTCCCAGGAAAGATCATGGCAGATAGTGAGACCCAGAAGCTTGAATGAAAGGACTTCTTCCAGAGGCTTGTTGAGAAAGTAGATGGGGGGGGGGGGGGTTCTAAACGGTCCTTTCGGAGAGACAAAGTGAGAGTGTGAGATTTGTCAGGATTGAAAGACATGTTCCACGTGTTGGACCAGTTTCTGATTTTATCCAGATCTGCAGAGACGAAGAAGGTGCTGCTGCCGATCTGAGGGATGACAGATGGTACGACAGAGGGTGGAGTTACTGCAAAGAGATAAAGAGGATTTTCCAGAGATCCACGGTACCAATGTCCTAAATGCCTTGGTTTCCACAGTTTGAAGCCGAGAAAGGTGATAGCAGGCAGCAGCAGCCCAGAGGGAGAGTAGTACTCCATCAGGCTGCGGACAAAAGTTTTGTATTGTGGTCAGGAGCAAAGGTGGGCCGAGGATGGACTTTGCACGATTGCTTTGTAGTCAAGTTCTACGGAGGGTATCCGTGCACCCCCCTCCCCCCTCCCCCTCCAGGACTCTACCAAACCAACTTTTTTAGCTTTCTTTTATGGTCCTATGAAAGTAATTAAACATTTGAGATGTTAACAAAAAAAAATTCCCGGAACTCTGGCGATATTCAAGATGATGTCCAAAATGGCCACCAAAATGGGTAAAATCATAGAATACGGTATATAACATCTCAAAAATGTGGCAAATTGGAAAAATAATCATTGGGATTTGGTTCCTGATCATTAGTTACTAGTTTCTGATAATTGGGCTCTGTTGCCATTTTAAAAAATCCAAGATGGCGTCCAAAAATGGCCACCAAAATATGCAAAATCATAGAAATTATATAATAACAGCCTGAAACAAAGAATAATATACAGCAAATTAATATTTGGATTCATTGTAATATATGTTCCTGATTATTAGAAACTAATAGGCCTATGTGGTGATTTATGTTTTGTTGCCATTCATAAAATCCAAGATGGAGTTCAAAATGGTTTTAAAAATGGTAAAATATTAGTAAATATCAAATAATCATTAATGTAATAATATAGAGAGACAGAACCATGGAATATTCGTCTTGTAATTCTTATCAAGGAGTTTATTATTGTGATCGTATTTGGAATTGAAGATGGCGGACAATTTGAAATCCAGAAAAACACACACCACACACCCCCATACAAACACACCCCTATACACACCACAATGCATTTTGAATATTTACATACACTCAAGTATTATATGTACTAATCTTTTTATGTGTGTTTTTTTCTCTTTCAGGTTAGATTAGTTAGCTTAGCAAGACCGTAGCTAGTCAAGAACAAGATGACAAGTCAAGATGTCAGACAAGCAAGAAATAGTTTAATTCATTGTCAAAAGAAAGTTGTTGAAATGGAAAGAAAACGAAACGGGAACATTGTGTCATTCATATGTCTGGAATAAAGCATGGATCGTTCACATATTTTCAGACTTGACAAATCCAAATGATAGATTGGCACTTCTCAAAATATATGGGATCGTGCTTTGCTGAACCACCAGGTTATCATATCGAATGACAGATATCTGTCAGGGCATTCCTGAAGATATCCAGGAGAACGAGGGCTATCACCGAGGATGTTACCAAAGATTTACCCTGAACCTACATAGGTTAACAGCTAGTAAACCATCTACCAGCCAGAAGGAAGGGTAAAGTGCAAGAAAGCATCAGAAAAGATCATTTTTGAACCTGATTGGATTTTCTGCTATATTGAAGGCCGAATCCGTGTAAAAAAGGCAGGCATCGACACAAAGGAAGGCACCTCTTCATTTGAACGTGATGGATGGCAGAAAGTGCTGCAAATATCAGAAGAGAACAATCATGAGTGGCTCTTAAGTGAATCCGAGGATTTGATTTGTTTGCAGCAGAGGCCCAATACCACCCAAAATGCAGAAAGCAGTCTACAACCAATTATTAGAAACGAGTAACTAATGATCAGGAACCAAATCCCAATGATTATTTTTCCAATTTGCAACATTTTTGAGATGTTATATACCATATATTCTATGATTTTACCCATTTTGGCGGCCATTTTGAATATCGCCAGAGTGCTGGGAATTTTTTTTGTTAACATCTCAAATGTGTAATAGGACCATAAAAGGAAGCTAAAAAGTTGGTTTGTAGAGTCCTGGGGGGGGGGGTGCATGGATACCCTCCGTAGATACTCCCCTATTGTATTGTCACCAATCAAGGAGATCTGCCAGGATTTTGGCTCTTCCTTTGGTCCTGGCTGTAGGCTCGCAATCTGATGATAACCTGTCCCTGCACTTTAAATGTGGGCATGTAGCCAGATTCTCTAATCTCTTTTGTGGTGCTGAAAGATGTCATGTTGAAGCACGAGTTGTATCTTCTGATGTTGCTTTGGAAATGACTTGCATTTGGGAGTGTTGACTGTCAACAATGTACGAAGGGTTCAAGAGAGCATTCATTTGGGGCAGAACCAAACCTTGCCATTGTTGCAGCATATCCCTGGAGCTTTTCCTGTCCATTTCATCGCATCACAGTGCCGGCATGTAATTGACATTGCGCCAATAGCAACTATTGGATCAGAAGCATAATCCAAGGCTGGATTGTAGGAGAATGCAGACTTTTCTTTTTACATCCAGGGCTGGTTCCTGGATGCAGCCATTCTTGTTGTGTTTGCCTCTCTTCTTCTTTCTTGCTCTTGAGGAGTTTCAGCTGCTCTGGATGCAGCCATTCCTGTTGCGTTTGCCTCTCATCTTGGGATCCTCTCGTGGTTGCTTGGGATCCTAGGGTCCTGAGTTCAAGCCCTGTTTTCCACTGAATTAACACCAGGGGGTTGACTCAACCTGTCATCCTTCCCAGGTCGGTGAAACGAGTACCAGTGCAGCAGCCAAAAGGCTGCACACGAAGGGAAGGGGTATCAACGGATTGATTAAATTTGGTATTGGTGTTGCACAAGCATGACAGACCGAATGGCCTCCTCCTGTGCCTTAATTCCTTCTAAATCCTTGTAAAATCTTTTTTCTTGCTCTTGAGGAGCTTCAGCTGCTCTGCGCGCAGCCATTGCTTCAGTGTTTGCTACTCATCTTGCTTCTTGCTGTTGAGGAGTTAAGGCTGCTCTGGATGCAGCTTTTGCAAGTCGATTTTTGTCAAGTTCAAATGCGAGTGCCCAAGGGTATTACCCCTGTGTTTTTTTGTTTACCCGTCACACAACGATTGGCAGCTGTTTATAAATAATGTTTATGCACATCTCCTTGAAACGTTTATAATGGATAAGATAACCTGGGAACCACTTGTAGGCATGGATGATCTACAAAATATGAAATGTAGAAGAAAGTAAACACATGGATTATTTGTTTAATGCCGCGAACAAACTTTGTACATCACGAGTGAGAAAGGTTGTGGTGAAGTTTCATCAAGCGTTTTCGACAAAGAAAGCAAACACATATTTGGGGGAACCCCCCCCCCCACCACCCGGTAGAACCCCTTAGACACGATTTTTTTTTTAATGCCATGACCAAACTTTGTACATCATGGGTGATAAAGGTTGTGGTCAAATTTCCAAAAAATTGCTTGCGTAGTTTTTGAGAAGAAAGCAAATACCTATTTTTGGGGACAACCCTCGTCGACCCCCTGGGGCCAGATTTTTTTTAATGCCATGAACAAACTTTGATACATACATGGTGATCGTTGTGGTAAAGTTTCATCAAACTAGCATGTGTAGTTTCAGAGAAGAAGTTTTAAGTATTTGTGGCCGGACGGCCGGATGCACTGACGATGCGCAATCCCATAAGCTCCCCGGAACTACATTGCAGGTGAGCTAAGAAATGGCTCTGTAATTTATAAAACGTGTCAATTCAGCAAACGGCTCAGAAATCAGGCATTATCAGCTTTGAAACTCACAAAGAGAAACTCCATAACGTTTTTAAAGCAAACCCGGTTCATATTAACATAACCAACTGGTTTAGAAACAGCCGCGAGGACAATGGAAAATGCTATCACTTGGATGCTGCTGAGGTTAAAAGTTAAAACCTACACAGTCGGTCTGTACTTCCATCCTGGCCATACCAAGGTAGTGTGTTACCCGAGCATTAATTCTTGACGTCATACATTCCAGGCGTACCCGACGCCCTGAAAGCGTGAGTTAAATTTGTTTTTTCACATTTCAAAGGTAATGGTTGGTTTCCCGCGAAGCTTGTTAAATCATCGAGTGAGTAACTTCCACTCCTGTGTGGCAAACATGGCCTGTTCCAAGTTCCGCACAGATAAAGTACACAAAAAGGAGAACCACAAAGGCTTACCTTTTAAATATAATTCTTTAAATATGGAATTCAATTGAAAAATTAACAAAATTCAATTCAAAAATATATCAGTCCAGAGAGAACACAAAATGTGGGTCAACGCTTTTCACTGCTTGAACCAACATGGAGGAACTCCGAACCCGAGGTCAATAGAGGTTTTTATTTTTTTTATTTTTTTAAATATGTTTCTATGTCGAAGTGATGGGTAGATAATGAAAACACATCGCACAAAAAAGTTAAACAGTGATACCGTCAAAAAATGAAACTGCACAACATTTTCAGCTGGCGAGGCAGCACCCGAGGGACCGCACGCCACCGCGTGCCCAACACAATTGGTTGTTGTGAGATGTGTATGATTATTTTTATATATCTGTATATGTACCGATGTTGAAGGCATTAGATAATATGAGTGAGGAAAGTGCAAAAAACTCCAAAACTGTCGTTAAGAAATTGTTGCGGCCTGTTCCAAGTCAATGTATGTTTGAGCAGGCCAAAAACCATGGCGGCTTCAGACCCCAGTAGTTAACCCAGGATATGCCTTCAGACCCCAGAGAGCGAGGTGGCCGAGGAGTGCTTGATGAAGGATACAATTAAATAAGGCCATTAATTATCTTCGAAATGGGTGTTCTAATGAACCCAAACACCCAATTTTCACTCATGCACTTCCTTGGAGTTTTCTTTGTGTGCATGCAAAGTTTCAGTCTGATAGGTTTTATGGTTTTGAAGTTATGGAGGACACGCACGCACACACACACACACACACACACACACACACACACACACCCTTTTATTTGTATAGACATCTCTAGAAATATATATATGTATAAATATAGAAATATATATGTTTAAATATATATGTATAAAAATATATATAAATGCATATACATTTTAATGAAACAAAACGACACTGACCTCACACCTTATGATTTTGGTTCAACCTGTTCAATACATCTTAACCTCAAAATCAAATATGGTGTTCCTAAAGTATAAAGTGTGCACACCCTTGTTGATTTATTGTTGAAAATGTTAAAATCTAACCTTCTGAACTCCAATTTGAAGTTGTAATCTGAAACACCAAATGGAGCTTCAAAGGCAACTCTTTTGGGAAGAGGGGGGGGGTTGTTGTTGTTGGTGACAATAAAATTACTGTATTATGTGAAGTACATGTTAATAAATAAATAAAACAACAGCTATGCACATCTTACACGAATAACCACATCGGAAACATTTATTATTTTTCACCCGATTCAAGCAAACCAGAGATCTTACATCCTCCCGAACCCCCCCAACTCCCCTCCACTGCTAAACAACTAATTTTCATAATGTAACCAGCAAATATCTAGTAAGACACAATTAAGAAGCTCAATAATCATGCTATTAAAAGCTGAAAGGGTTAGTCATGCATTTTCGGAATGGAATGTTGCCAAGAGAGGCTTTACAGAAATTGCCAATATATTGCATAATTAACACACCACTGGGTTTGACATACTCTTACCTCCATCACAAAGCACTTCGTTACTAAAGGAATACCAGTATATTATTTTCTGGTTATAGTGATACTGTGCGGTGCATGAAAAGCATGTCTAAAGACCATTTGTGATCAATATAACCATTATGAACAACAATGGTTGAAGCCATTCCGATTTTGCTTCTGATCACTATAATGTGGAAAGGATGTAACTGGAATAAAACTCTGGGCTGGTGCTCCTGCCTCCGACCTTGCTACTCTTCAGGGGGTCAAAACAAGGCCATCCACACCATTAGTATCTCAAGGCAGGAAGCAGCAACCCATAGACTACCGCTTTCCCACTGGAAGCAAGTTGGCAGGTTCTCTTATTTTGTACAAGCTTACATCTGGCCTTAGTCCTCCTGCCCTCTCCTACCTCTGTCCCCATCCCTCCCCCACCACAGGTCACACATATTCCTCGAGAAACCATCACCTGCTCGCCCTCCCCTGCACCCTCACCAAAGTGAAGACTGGTTCCCCACTGGATTGCATTCATCCATCCCCATATGATGATGATTGCACAACAGTCTCCCATGTCCAATGTCTCATCCTCCTCACTTCAGTCTTTCAGTATTGCCCATCATGAGCTCATCCACTTGCATAGCCACAATGACTTCTACACATTGGTTCTTTCCCATTATAACTCCCTTTTGCTTTATTATTTTATTAGCCCATCCACCTGCACAGTGGGAGAGGGGCAATCGTATGCGTGTGTGCGTGCATGCGCGTCCAGGGCATAACTTTTCTTTTTTTTCTTTAACCACTTTTGAGGTTTTGTCATCAAATTTTCAACAAACCCCAATTATGAGAATATGGAGAAGACTAATTAATAACTGGTTCAAAATGTCAAAATTCAGTCACAGTAAGTCGAAATATGCCTTATTAGCCGGTCCATGCGCAGCACAAAACGACCACATGTCATGTGTGAGTGTGAGTGTTTACACTGAATTGGTTCTGCTCACTGGGCACTTTTAACCTACTGATGCTAGCATGAAATGTGTTAATTCAAATCGTCTTTGAAACATAAATTTCAGCATTGAAACGAGAGTGTGTTGTCGTGTTTAGAGAAATTTTCAGCATTTAAACGAAAAGTAGCAAGGAAGAGGTGCATCGGCTCAGGATATAAACCAGGTATGGTGGATGGAGGAAGTAGCAAAGGTAGTTGGTGAAAAGGAGGTTTGGAAGAGGATAGAGGTGGACAACCGAATGCAGGGTTGCTGCACCAGTATTGGCAAAAAAGCATCAAGGAGAGCTGTGGATAAGGCGAAGAATGATATGGAAGTGGAGATGTACGAGAAGAAGACGATCTATAAATTGTCTCATGACAGGGATGAGGATAGTA
>CM068958.1:135128134-135141733 GCA_035128595.1 Eptatretus atami
TGACTGCCACGGCGCGTTCGGGAAATTAGCCGGCTATTAAAGCCGAATTAAAGTGGTAATTGGTCCGACGAAACTTGGCGATTAAAACCGCTCGGCATTGCACGCGGAGCGAGCGTGCTTAGCGGCTCGTTTCCGTACAAGTTCCGTCGAGGTATAAATTCTCGGTACTTCTGTGAGAGAGATTGGGTATTCGTAGAGATGCAGACTTTTCTTTTTACTCCGGGCTGGGTTCCTGGAGCAGCATTCTTGTTGTGTTGCCTCTCTTCCTTCTTCTTGCTCTGAGGAGAGTTTCAGCTGCTCTGGATGCAGCCATTCTGTTGCGTTTGCCTCTCATTGGGATCGCTCTCTGTGGTTGCGTTGGATCTCTGGGTCCGAGTTAAAAGCCCTGTTTTTCACGCTGAATTAAACCAGGGTTGACTGTCAACCTGTCATGCCTTCCCAGGTCGGTGAAACGAGTACCAGTGCAGCAGCGCAACAGGACTGCGACACGAAGGGAAGGGTATTCAACTGGATTGATTAAATTTGTGGTATTGGTGTGCACAGGCAGTGCAGTATCTCTGAACTGGTCCTCCCGTTTCGTGCGTCCTTCATTCTTCTAATATCTCTTTGTAATATACTTTTTTTTCGCTCTTAGAGTGAGCTCAGCTGCTCTGTCGCGCAGCATTGCTTCAGTTGTATTGCTACTCATCTGCTTCTTGCTGTTGAGGAAGTCTAACGTCGCTGTTCTGGATGCAGTTTGTGCAAAGCGATTTATTGTCAAGTTCAAAATGCGAAGATGCCCAGGTATTATCCCTGTGTTTTTTTGTTTACCCGTCACATCAAGATTGGCAGCTGTTTATAATACATGTTTTGCACATCTCCTTGAAACGCTGTTATATGGAAAGTATACCTGGAAACCACTTGTAGGCATGGATATCTACAAAATAGAAATGTAGAAGAAAAGTAAAAACACCAATGGGATTTTATTTTTTTTGTAAGCCGGCGCAACAAACTTTGTACATCACCCGATGAAGAAAGGTTGTCGGTGAAGTTTCATCAATTGTCGTTGCAGTTTTCGACAAGAAAGCAAATCACACTATTTGGGGCGAACTCCCCCCCCCCACCCCGGTAGAACCCCTTAGACACGAATTTTTTTTTAATGCATGACCAAACTTGTACATCATGGGTGATAAAGTTTGGCAAATTTCCAAAAATTTGCTTGCGTTACGTTTTTGAGAAGAAAGCAAATACCTATTTTGTTGGGGACAACCTTCCGTCAGGACCCGCTGGGGCCAGATTTTTTTTAATGCCATGAACACAAGACTTTGATACATACAGGTGCGATCGTTATGTGTAAAAGTTTCATCAAACTACCTTGTGTAGTTTCAGAGACAGAAGTTTTAAGTAATTTGTGGCCGGACGGCGGCGGATGGCACTGACGATGCGCAATCCCATAAGCTTCCCGGAACTACATTGCAGTGAGCTAAGAAATGGCCTTGTAATTTATAAAAACGTGTCAATTCAGCAAACGGCTCAGAAATCAGGGCATATCACTTCGAAACTCCACAAAGAAGAAACTCATACGTTTTTAAGCAATACTCTGGTTCATATTAAATGAACCAACTGGTTTTAAACAGCCCGAGACAATGATGGAAAATGCTATCACTTGGATCTGCTGTTAGGTTATTATAAGTTAAAACCTATCACAGTCGGTCTGTACTCTCAATCCTGGCCATACCAAAGGTAGTGTGTTACCGAGCATTAATTACTTACGACGGTCATACCTTCCAGGCTGTACCTGACGCCCTGAAAGCCGTGAGTTAAATTTATTTTTTTTCACATTTCAAAGGTATGGTTGGTTTCCCCATGGAAGCTGTTAAATCATCGAGTGAGTAACTTCCATCTCGTTGGCCAACACATGGCCTGTTTCCAAGTTCCCGCACGTATAAGTACCAAAAGGAGAACCACAAAGGCTTACCTTAAAATATACATTCTTTATATTTGGATTCATTGAAAAAATTTATACAAATTCATTCAATAATTATCAGTTCCAGAGAGAACAGACAAAAATGTGGGTCAACTGCTTTTCCACTGCTTGAACCAACATGAGGAAACTCCCGAACCCGAGTCAATAGATGGTTTTTATTTTTTTTAATTTTTTTAAATATGTTCTATGTCGAAGTGATGGGTAGATAATGAAAACACATCGCACAAAAAAGTTAATACATGATACCTGTCAAAAAAATGAAACTGCACATACTTTTTCAAAGCTGGCTGAGGCAGCACCCGGGGCCGGCACGCCACCGCGTGCCCAACAAATGGTTGTTGCTGAGGATGTGTATATATTTTAATATATTTCCTAGTTTTATAAAATGTTTAGACCGATTTTGAGCATTAGAGTAACATGAGTGAGAAAGTGCAAAAAACTCCAAAACTGTCGTTAAGAATTTGTTGCGGCTCTGTTCAAGTCCAATGTATGGTTTGAGACAGGTCCAAAAAACATGGTGGCTCAGACCCAGTATGGTACGCCAGGATATGCTCTTCAACCGCCAGAGAGCGAGGTGGCCGAGGAGTGCTTGATGAAGGATACAATTAAATAAGGCCATTTTATCTTCGAAATGGGTTCGTTTAATGAACCCAAACACCAATTTCACTCTGCCATTCCTTGGAGTTTTCTTTGTGTGCATGCAAAGTTTCAGTCTGATAGGTTTAATGTTTGAAGTTATGGAGGACAACGCCCGCACACACACCACAGCACCACACCACCAACACACACACATCCCCTTTTATTTGTATACGACATACTCTAGAAATATATATGTATATAAATATAGAATATATAATTTTAAATATATATGTATAAAAATAATATATAAATGCGTAAATACATTATAATGAACAAAAACGACACTTGACCTCACACCTTATGATTTGGTTCAAATCCGCTTATACATCTTAACCTTAAAATCAAATATTGTGTTGCCTAAAGTATAAAGTGTGCAACACCCTTGTTGATTTTATTTGTTGAAAATGTTAAAATCTAAACCTTCTGACTCCATTTGAAGTTGTAATCTGAAACACGCAAGAATGGAGCTTCAAGGCAACTCTTTTGGGAAATGGGGGGGGGGGGGTGGTTGTTGTTGTTGATGACAATAAAAATTACTGGTAAATGTGATAGTACATGTTATAAAAAAATAAAACAACAGCTATCGCACATCTTACAACGAATAACCACATCGTAACTTTATTATTTTTCACGCCGAGGGTTCAGGGCAAACCAAGGATCTTAGCATCTCTCCGCACCCCCCCCCACTCCTCCACTGCTAAACAACTAATTTTCATAATGTAACCAGCAATATCTAGTAAGACACAATTAAGAAGCTCAATAATCATGCTATTAAAAGCTGAAAGGGTTAGTCATAGCATTTTCGGAATGGAAGGGTTGCCAAGAGGCTTTACAGAAATTGCCAATATATTGCATAATTAACACACACGCCACTGGGTTTTGACATACTCTTACTCCATCACAAAGCACTTCGTTACTAAAGGAATACCAGTATAATTATTTTCTGGTTATAGTGATATGTGCGGTGCATGAAAAGCATGTCTAAAGACCATTTGTGATCAATATAACATTATGAACAACATGGTTGGAAGCATTCCGATTTTGCTTCTGATCATATTAATGTGGAAGGATGTAACTGGAATAAAACTCTGGGCTGGGCTCCTGCCCTCCGACCTTGCTACTCTTCAGGGGGTCAAAACAAGGCCATCCAACCATTAGTATCCAAGGCAGGAAGCAGCAACCCATAGAATACCGCTTTCCCCATGGAAGCAAGTTGGCAGGTTCTCTTATTTTGTCAAGCTTACATCTGGCCTTAGTCCTCCTGCCTCTCCTACTCTGTCCCATCCCTCCCCACCACAAGGTCACAACATATTCCTCGAGAAACCATCACCTGCTCGCCTCCCTGCACCCTCACCAAGAGTGAAGACTGGTTCCCCACTGGATTGCATTCATCATCCCCATATGATGATGATTGCACAACAGTCTCCCATGTCCAATGTCTCATCCTCCTCACCTTCAGTCTTTCAGTATTGCCCATCATGAGCTCATCCACTTGCATAGCCACAATGACTTCTACACATTGGTTCTTTCCCATTATAACTCCCTTTTGCTTATTATTTTATTAGCCATCCACCTGCACAGTGGGAGAGGGGCAATCGTATGCGTGTGTGCGTGCATGCGCGTCCAGGGCATAACTTTTCTTTTTTTCTTTAACCACTTTTGAGGTTTTGTCATCAAATTTCAACAAACCAATTATGAGAATATGGAGAAGACTAATTAATAACTGTTGTTCAAAATGTCAAAATTCAAGTCACAGTATAGTCGAAATATGCCTTATTAGCCGGTCCATGCGCAGCACAAAACGACACATGTCATGTGTGAGTGTGAGTGTTTACACTGAATTGGTTCTGCTCACTGGGCACTTTTAAACCTACTGATGCTAGCAGAAATGTGTTAATTACAAATCGTCTTTGAAACATAATTTCAGCATTGAAACGAGAGTGTGTTGTCGTGTTTAGAGAAATTTTCAGCATTATAAACGAAAGTAGCAAGGAAGAGGTGCAACTCGCTCAGGATATAACCAGGTATGGTGGATGGAGGAAGTAGCAAAGGTAGTTGGTGAAAAGGAGGTTTGGAAGAGGATAGGTGGACAACCGAATGCAGGGTTGCGCACCAGTATTGGCAAAAAAGCATCAAGGAGAGCTGTGGATAAGGCGAAGAATGATATGGAAGTGGAGATGTACGAGAAGAAGACGATCTATAAATTGTCCTGCATGACAGGGATGAGGATATAAGGATATGGGGGGGGGGGGGGTGCATGGATGTGATGATTAGGGTGGGAGACATTACAGAAAGCAGTATTGAAGTGATGGGAATAATATTTCAAGGAGCTGTTGAACTGGGAGGAAGCAACAGTGAACTGAAGCTTCTGTGTTATGGACAGAGGAAAGGGAATTAGTGGAGATCACAGAGGAGGAGGTGCAGACAGTGAAGGATGAAAATGGAAGAGCACAAGGCATTGCTGGGGTGTGTATAGAGATGCTAATTACAGTCGGAAAGTTGTAGTCATTTGGACAAAGAGGCTGTTTGATTGTATGTATGAGAGAGTGTGCGATTCCAGAAGAGAATGACAGGACTAATTGTGCGATATGGTAGAGGAACGGGCGATGTTCAGATACGGAAAGGACATAGCGATTACACTTCGAAATCATATCATGAAGGTACTGGAGGGGATTTGGACAGAAGGATAAAGGAAGAGTATGAGTGAGATAGTGCGAAGAGGAGCAGGGGTTTAGAAAGGGTAAGGGGATGAGGGTGGAATGTCACGCTGACGGCTAGTGGGGAAGAGGTTGGAGGTGCAATGTGAAATGGCATATTGGGGATTTGTGGACCTGGAAAGGCATGTTACAGGCGGTCCCCGAGAGAGGTGGTGATGGCAACACTGAGATGGATGGCAGTGCCGAAGTAAAGTTAGGTTGGTGAGAGGGATGTACAAGGGAACAGGGAAGAGTTTTGGTTGGTCTTGATGTCTGAGGAGATCAGTGTGAGCATTGGTTTGAGGCACATATAGCTCTGTCAGCCCACTTCATGTTATACACGGTGATGGAGCTGGTAAGCAGGAGAGTAAAAAGAAAGGCATTCCTGGGAAGATGTTGCATGCGGATGATCTGGCTGATTGGTGGATGAGGATAAGCGGAGATGCATGAGGTGCTGGGGAGTGGAAGGAGGAATTCGGGAAGGCATGGACTGAAGAAGAATATGGGGAAGATGAGTGATGTGGGTCGGGCAGCAGAGAAAAGTCATTAATATCGGTTTATTGGGAAGGAGGGGGGGGGGGATACAGTGACCAGGAATGGTAGGTTGGAGGCAGAGGTGCGGAGGAGGATTCAGGTGGGTGTGGAGAAGGATTCAGGTGAGTGCAGATGTATGGAGGAGGTTGGAGGGATTGATGGCAGACAAAAATATCAGGAAATTGAGAGGGAAGTTTTGGGTGTCTTTGTGTAACACTGGCCTAACTTTACGGTCTGGAGATGGTGGCACTGACAGAGACAAAAACAAAGGTTGCAGTCTGTGTCAACCAACTGGGTCAGGAAGATTGTGAGAGTGAAGAAGGGTGGATAGAAAGATGGATGGATGAACTGAGAGGAGTGGTGTGCAAATAAGCTTGATGGGGAGATTGGTAAGGAAGCTGGTTGAAGTGGGCTGGTCATGTGGTGAGATGGGGAAAACAGATGGCACAGACAGCATATAACTGTAGGTTAGGAGCGGCAAGATAGGAGGAAATAGGTAGATGTGGTTGAGATGGGAAGATTGTGTGAGGAGGGATATCAATTGAGGTGGGAGTGGTTGGAGAGTGGAGAGAGATGGCTGTGGACAGAGGAAATGGAGGAGTACCCTGTTCAAGGTGGGGCAGAATTTTGCTACCATTGGAAATCACCCCTGATAAAGGAAGAGGAGGAGAAAGAAAGATATAATAATAATATAAAATGCATTCAAAGCATGGCAATGTATGTGTGTGATGACAAATACCCCAAGTAGGTAGATAGCAGAGAGGAGGATGATCACATTCATAAAGCCTAGATTAGGCAAATTTGGCAGGAGTTTTTACCATTTGGAAATCGAAGGTGCGAGGGATGGGTAAAATATGAAAAGAGAGACGACTGTAGTCTTGGAGAGTGTGACAGTATAGAAGGATCAGGGGGGTAGTGATAGATAGCGGGGGTATGCAGACAGAGCAGTGCCAGGCAGGTAAAAGCGAAATCGGATTTTAGGACCATATCCATAGAAGGATATAATTATAAACCAAAGAGGGAGTTGTTATAGTGTGCAGAAATTTAGTGAGGCTTCATCGAGAACATGTCTTCACTTTGGTCACCACATCTGAGGAAGGACATAGTTATGCCTAGAGAGGCTTCAGCATGAAAGGAGTGGGCTGATTTCTGGGCTAACTACTGTACTCGACTAAACCATGAAGAATGGTCTTGAAGAGAAAGACATTTTACATTAGAAAGGAGGTGATTATCAGGGTAATTCTGAAAGAGATGTTTAAGATAATGAAGGTATAGACAGAATAATTGCAGAAGAGTGTTATTTTTGCAGAATTGACAATGACAGGACCAGTTTTTGGAGTAAAGAAAGGAAGGATGGATGGTCGTAAGGAAGGAGTTGTTCATTAATGTAATGGAAGACTTCACAGAAAAGGTAGTGGCAATAGATCCAGTCGATGGCCTTAATTTTGAATGCAATGGGTACCTCAAAACTTATGGACAGAAGGGTAATGTGGACAATGGCAGTCTTGTTGGTAGCTTCCGATAAGTGAGGGTATAAATTGTGTTGTGATACCTGTGAGGTCTCATCAAAAAGTACTTATCGTCGTGATTTTTAGAGGAAGACTGCAATGCGATTCAAAGCACTCTGAGCTACAAAATATGAACTGAAATTTAAGCCAGAAAAGGTCTGTCCATGTCCATTTACTGTAGTGAACAGAAATTGCAAGCTTCAAAAGAACAAGCAACAATGCGTTTCATCAAATGCACAATATCGTGGGCAATGAATGAGGTGGGTCCTCCATACCAAAATAGGGTCTTTTTTAAAAGTCTCTTTTACAGGAAATCAAAAAAAGTTTAACAAATACAACTTGTATGCAGCTTAAAAGAGGTTTGAAACATGGCAGTCACATATGGTCTACAACATACAAAACAATGACGTGTGCAGCTCACCTGCAAAAATAAAACGCAATCTAAAATGGGCTCGAGAGAAAACAAAAACTGCAAGTCGTGAATATGAAACCCTGTCAACAACTCAATCACAAAGTTAAATATTAACTTACTCTGTTCGGATAATGACTGTTTTTTGTGCAGAAAGTAATTACGATGAGGATCAAACATGTCAATCTGCATATTCTGGTGAATTACTGCTTTGGAAAAAAATGAGTTAAACCAAAAGGTCAGTTGCTGCTCCAACTTGATATATTACGATGAGAAAACGAGCTACGTATAGATACTATATTGCAATTTGTTATATTGTACAAGCACGCTTCTCTCCCAATCAACATACAATTTGGCTGGGAGTTTAGTTTTATAAAATACAAAAATGCTCATTCATAAAAAGTTACCCGGGTACCCAACGAGTAGAGCAGTGCTCTGATGTAACGACGACTAAACACAGGAAGAATTTTAGGCGCTGCCACTTAATTCATCCTCACACGCATTCCTTGCATTTGTTTTGTGTTTTGGTTATTTTGGGGGTATTTCGTGGGTGGGGGCTTTCTTGTAGTTTGTCGCCAATTATTGGCATGATGCGACATTAGTCTACTATCCTTACACATGATCTCTAGCTAACAAATGCAGTTTATCATTTAAGCAGCAAAGTGTTTATGTTCAAAAAAGAAGAAGAAGAAGAAGGAGCTTTCCCATTGAGTTTTGCAATTCATCTCTACATACTAGTTTTTTTTACGTCGATATCTTTTTCTGTATGCTTTGTAGGCATTTGAAATGACGAGTTAATTTTTTCGTACAATGGAGGTGATTTCTGAGCTCAAAGTCTCCATCTCCACCCTTTCTTTCTTTTTTTCTTGCAAAAAGACAATTTACCTCCTCTTGTTCAGAATGCACAGTTACTCCTTTGGGAGACCATGAGGCCTGGCTCACAATGTAGAGGTTATTTGCTCAATTCTGCTTTTATACCAGAAACTCATTCTGAAAAGGGTAGGGGACTTCAATGGTGAATACTTCATTTAGCCTTCCCTTCAAAACTGATTGCACCACAATGATCTATACATATATACTGTACAAGTCACATGAAAAAAAAACATGCTTGAAGAAATGGCTGTTATTTTTAGTCTTTCTTTTGTATAATATTAATTTCACGTTAAAGTGGCTACAAATCTCTCTGTCTGTCTGTCTGTCTCTTTCTCTCTCTCTATCTCCTTCCCTCAGTGGCTCTCTCTCTCTATCTCTCTCTCTCTCTCTCTCTCTCTCTCTCTCTCATCTCTCTCTCTCTCTCTCTCGCTGTGTCTCCCTCTTCTCTCTCTCTCTCTATTTGCAACTTGAATGCCACACATCTCTATTAAATCACTTCATTCATTTTTTTTGAATGTTCCACTCCCTTCTCCCCATATGCCCCAGTCCTTTGCTACTGCTGTCCAACAGGTCTTCTTCCAATCTTCATTCAAAGTTCATCTTCATCACCACCGATGATGGGTGAGGCATATTTCAGGGTGAGAAAGTGACCAAAATTAAATGAAGGGATAGTTGCATATTTCACTCACCTGCAAGTTCCAGCAAAAGTAAACATTAAAAATCTGCAAGAGCACGAGAAAGATGGAGGTCCTGGGAGAGCAGAAACAGTAAGGGGCATTCCATGCAGCTTTTTGACCACACTCCATTCAGAGCGGGACTGTTCACAGGCTGGCAGGAACCAGCTCTGCAATCAGTTAGCTGCACACAACTGGCAGCCAATCTTTGTACATTATTCTGCCTTTGGGCAATAGAGGTCCCTTGAGAGCCTTAGTTTCTTCAATCAAAGTCTTATTCTGGTTTCCAACACAGCAACCCGGTTTCTCAAGCACTTCACGTACTCCTTTTTCTTACGGCGACACTCACCGACTGCTCCTGCAAATCATGAAATAGATAAATTCCGTCTTGTCCTTCTGAACAAAAGCTGAGATGATATTAGCGACAAACAAGCAAATATTAACGACAGCAACAAGAACCTTTAAAGTATTTATGGTTCCGGAGGAAAGCATAAAGTGTTTAATCCATTTGTCCATGATATCCTGCTTTTTGAAGAATAACTAGCACATTACTCTGAGGTGATTGTGTCAGCTCCACAGTGAGGGTGATTGTGTCGGCCACCTATAGTGACAGGCTACCCTTTTTCACTCTACAACAGCAGGAACCCTTTAAAAGAACGTGACGTGCGTGTGCATCACACATGGGCGGGCGTACAGCACCTTTTATAGTACAGACAGAGTAGTATGAACTAACAGTAAGGACCTGCATCTTCGTAACGTCCGCGGTAAAAGTCCTGTTTGCGAGAATGCCGCAAAGTTATTTGGAGGGGGGGGGGGGTGTATAGACAACAGACTGATGCTTCGATCGCTGAGAGACCTATCTTCACAAGCCAATGATGCTTATCGGCTCAAATCCTTTTAAATGTTGCTTTGGTCGTTTCACTGAATGGAAAACTTATAGGGCACCGAAATGTGACGTCAGGTTGGCATGACAATGCTCGACTGGTCTAAACAAAAGAACCCAGAAACATGCTCACCTCAATCGACCGAGCATTGCATGAAGCATTGCTAAATATGGCTGCCGTGTCGATGACCACTACTTGCACCTTACTTTTGCGACAAACAAAAGTCGTTGCAAAGAGGAGAATTATTTTCAAATCGTCAACTGTTGAAAACCTTTCATATTTTCCAGAAGAACCTGGGGGAGTTTTTACAAGCTCGCAAGAAAGATGTCTTACAGAGTTGGAGTTAGGGTTCATTATTCATCTCACAACTTTTTGCAAACGAAGATGCACAACGTGTCCCATCTATTCATTCATATTTCTGCTTTGGAGGGTCGTGTTGTGAGAAAACACGAGAGTTCAGCGTTCATTATACAGATTAATAATCTCACATCACATTATTTGATAGTAAATTAGATTAAGTACTGTCTTATCAAAAGGGAAAGTGAAGTATAATTTTTTCTCCGAAAAGCAACGAGAGTGAAGTCAATGGCGCACCATCACAAATCCCACGCTTACCACCTCCAGCAAAGTTAAAAAGATGGCAAAAAGTTCCACCAGGAATGACCCAATGTCAAATTTTTGAGTTAAATTATATTTTTTCAGTTTTGATCCTTGTCACCCCAGGTCCCATCACCTGGGGCATGAGCTGGAGGTCAAATCCAAAAAATCGTTTACACATTTCCGGCATCTGCAATGTTGATTGCATATACAAAGTTTCATTAAAAAATGTATAAAAATGTACCCGTGCTTGTATTTTTGGCATTTGACCAACTGACCCCAAACAGGGTGGCAGGACCAAAAATGACTATGCTCTCACAACTTCTTGCATATAGTGGATCACATAACTACCAAGTTTTGTGAATTTCGGCACAACTGTTTAGGAGGAGATAGTGTGATGGACCGAGGACGGACTGTCTGCACGCCTAGGTACGAACGATGTCCCTGCCAAGATACAAATGGGATTAAGAAACACTATAATGTATGTATGTATGTATGTATCAATACTGATAAACGTCAGAGACAGAGTGTGTGTGTGTGTGTGTGTGTGTGTGTGTGTGTTGTGTGTGTGTGTGGTGTGCGCATCTACTCCATAATTCCAAAACCATGAAACCTAGTAAGCGTGAAACTTTGCATGCATACCAAGGGAACTCCAAGGAAGTGCATGACTGAAAATCGGGTATTTGGGGTTAATTAAAATACCCCTTGTGAAGATGATTAATGGCCTTATTTAATTATATCCTTTATCAGGGGCCATCCTCGGCCACCTCGCTCTCTGGGGTTTTAAGGCGTGTCCGGGATTCCTCGCTGGGGTCTGAACCACCATATTTTAGCCTGCTCAACCATGCCTTGACTTGGAACAGGCCGCAATGATTTCTTAACGAGTTTATTTTTTCACTTTCTCATTCACATTATCGAATGTGTTCATCATAGCTACGAATTGCTGGGTACATTGCAATGCTTATATATGAACACCGGAGACGACAAGTGTGTGTTCCGCACAGGGTGTGGTGTGTGTGTGTGTGTGTGTGTGTGTGTGTGTGTGATATATCATATATGTATATTAGATATATTATATATACATATATACTGTATATACATATATACATATACGTATATACAATTACACACACACATATATATATATTGTTGTGTTTTGGAAATTCACAAAAACCCATTCAGGTTCCCGAAATGCAGTTATCTCGATAAGTAAGTGTTTCAGGTTAGGATTCCCACACCAATGTGTAAAGGGAATTATTTGTGTGCCGGGCTGTGAATCTTGAGGTAGCGTTATTCTTTTCTATCATTTATTTCAACAAACATCCACGAACAACAGAAACACCATCGCATCCTCAACGACAGCCGCAAAATGCCGTTGGTTGCGGACACGCTGCGCAACAGTAAAAGCCACATTACACCGACTGGGTGCAAACAGTCTCGGAGCGGCTAATTTGCATAAGCGGATCAAAAGGAGGTATACCCCGAAAGACCCATGGTGACGTCAAACTTGGGGTTTCCCGCGAGGCTCACACGGGGTAAGAGGTCAGAGGTGAAAAGTGGGCGAGCCTGGTCTCGGGTTCAGAGATCAGAGAGCGGCTCGCCTCGGGCCAATATAAGGGCGGAGCTCGGATGAGTTCGAGGCTGACTGTGGTTGTTCACCGGTGGAGGCTGACTTCGGAGATTCATCGCCTCCTAAGGATATTCCGTCGCTGTCTGGCGTCTGCAGTCATCGCGTCGAACAGCCGGAGCGGAGCAAGCTGCGTCGCGGTCCGGGCAAACGCCTTGAGTCGGTCGAGCGACGCTGAGGAGTGAACGGGTCCTAAAGAGCATCAACTCTGAAAGAGCAAAGACCCGTTCACCCGTCCGACGGTGCCGCGCAGCCAAGCGGCCCGACCGCTTAGGCCGCAGTGAAGGCCGGACGACCAAGAGGAACCGAGCAAGCGCGCTCGCCAAGCTGCTCAAGCCGCCCGGTCGCTCAAGCGACGCGGCGCGTGCGACGCGAGGGCCAAGCCAGGGACAGCAGGGGTCATATGCCCGAAGACCTTCGAACCGTCACAAGGGGCGGCAAGGTAACCTGCCCGGCCTCTTGTGAGCCTCCGGTCATCCAGGCTCCAAGTGGAATAAAGGCTCGTGAGCCCTGTTCTTTCTGGGGGTTTTGTATGAAAGTGTCTGTGGGCGCCTTGTCTTGTTAAGGTAGAACTGAATTAAGTGCATGCCTGTAATATAGACATCGGCTGTAGGCTTTTGCTCGTGTCATGTCCCCTATCCCCCATTGACTGCTTATGTGCCTGTATAATAAATGCCCATTGTTTGAATGTACATCTGCTCGTTGCGTCATTTTCCTCCATTGACTGCCACGGCGCGTTCGGGAAATTAGCCGGCTATTAAAGCCGAATTAAAGTGGTAATTGGTCCGACGAAACTTGGCGATTAAAACCGCTCGGCATTGCACGCGGAGCGAGCGTGCTTAGCGGCTCGTTTCCGTACAAGTTCCGTCGAGGTATAAATTCTCGGTACTTTGTCTGCGCGGATAATTAGGTATATCGAGATTCGGCGATTAACCCTGTACCGCGTGGACAGAATATTGAAGTTTTATGTGCGTTAAGGCATCCGTAGCAGGGTTCCGGAGTTGTCCGGAAGCTACGGACTGAATTCCGGAGTTTTGGCGGGCGCGCAACTGCGTTTGGGCTGAAGCGGTCGTGCGGGGCTGTCTGAACCGGCTAATTGCGTAACAATATATACAGTACTACACAACACAAAAAATATATCGAAACACGTGGAGTGTGACGAGACCATCCCCCCCCCCCCCCCGGGCATCTA
>CM068958.1:135167543-135180487 GCA_035128595.1 Eptatretus atami
GCCTGTCATCCTTCCGAGGTCGGCAAAATGAGTGCCAGCACTCATGGGTGAATGCAAAATGAGTGCCTGTGTCGGAGTGGTAACCAGTCCAGGATTGCGCCCAATAGCCAAGGTGACTGCTTCGGCAGCACCAACGCTCTGCATGGTGTATGGTCCCAATGGATGGATGGATCTAAATACGTTTGTACATTAACTGTACAGAACAGAGATGGAGGTATCAACATGCTTACTCCCATGTCCGCTTAATTCTGTCTAACAGTCATATTCTCATTTTCAAGAAGTTGAAGAGAGAGAAGAGGATACCACAAAGCTATTATTTTGCTTTCTTCGCATGTTTTTTGTGAAGACCTGCATCCGCATTTTTTTTGAAGTGATTCTTCACCATTGAGATACGGGGCCAAATGTGATACATAGCATGATATTTCAAAAAGTTGTGGATGAGTTATGACAAAAATCGGTGGATGAGTTGGGTTGGTGACAAGAACAAGCTGGTTAGATTTTGGTTTCGGTCTGGATACAGATCTGGCCATATTCATTGGGATACAAAATGTAAACTGGTCAGCCTGGCTGAGGTATGAGCTTGACTGAGTGTCGTTCTAGTTCATTGGTTCCCAACCTGCGGCCCGCGGGCCGCATGTGGCTCGCGGAGCCCTATACTGTGGCCCGCGAGGACTTTCCAATCAAAACACATTTCCATGTAGCAATTTTAAAGGGGTTTACACAATGCCACTGCCGGCCGGCGCCGTGACCTGAAAAGCCTTACACAATACCGCTGCCGGCCACTGCCGCCTACCGCCGGGAGGAATCAAATCAATTTGAATTTATCTTGCGGCAGAATTTAAAATTAATTACATTAAATAAAAAAATTAAAATTAAAAATGCATCAAGTTTCTCATTGACTCTGAAAATGTTGCTCAGTATCAAGTTTCTCAATAAAATGCATCAATTTTTTTCTGACTCCCAACATCCTTGGGAGTAGTGAATGCGGCCCGTGGGATCAAAAGGTTGGGGACCACTGTTCTAGTTTAAAATGTTATTTAAAGGGCCAAAAGTCGCAGCTGGTAAACTTGGCTTAGAAGGCACAAGTTGGCATTTCACTTTGATACCACTTAATGCTGAGTCGAGGTTTATGGATCATCAAATCCAAGTGTCAAAATTGTGACATTGGTGCATGACCGCAGGTGTGGTTTGACATTACACTACATTCGCCTAATATTGTTGCGGTTATGGAAAACAGACCCCAGGGAGTTGCATCCCAGACAAAAGAAACCCTTAATTAGATATTTCATCCGTAAGTGTGATTATTCAGGTCCCATCCAATTGTAACAGAGGACGGGGAAGGTGCGTTGTGTGGGTTTACCAGGTTCTTTCTCTTTGGGTGATTTCCCACTCTCCATCCATCAATCCCATTTTCAATCCATCTTTCCATCCATCAATCCAACCATCCATCCATCATCCTTTCACTCCAGAATCTCTATTCCCCATGCTTCACTAAAAGTCTTCACCCTTTACCTCTCGAACTCTGTAAACCCCCTCTTCTTTTAATCCATTGCAGTACCTTCTGTCCCGAATCCCTTCAAATCCTTTTTGCCCATCTTATTTCCCCCATGCACCTTTCCACACTGCAACCACACCGACATATGTTATAAGACGACATTAGCGCTGCCAATACCTTCACTGGGCGAGGCACTGCCTATGTGTTCAACATTACTGTCGGAAATGCAAAAGCTGTGCTTTCCGGGTGTGGTTCGGGTGTGCAGACGCGGTGGAGCTGACCCGCTGGGCCAATGGAGACGTGACAAGAGCAGGTAAGAGGGGTGCCTCAAGAGCCTTTGCCACGCTTCACTCCAAGCTCAATAAAAGCCCAGCAAGTGAACGAACAGTGAGTCTGTCTGCGGGCGGTCTGTCTGTCTGTCTGTCTGTGTCTGATGAACCACAGGCCGCCGCTGTCTGACAAACTGTCTTCCTGCTGCCTTATCGCTGATACGCTGCTGTCAGACGAACAGCGAACTGTCGGACGAACCTGCTGTTACGAGTTATTGCCTGGACGAGTGCGCTGACACCAGGCTGATCAAAGGGGTGCTGAGGACAAACGCAGCACACTGTCATCGGCAGCCCCAAAAACACACAAAATTCCCGACACTGCACCAACATCCGCCCTGCATTTCTCTTCCTCCCATCCTTTTCACACCCTTCACTTTGGACCGACACAAGCTTGTCTGTTAGCGTGGGGTGAGCCAGGAGTCAACACAAAGCTCCGATCTTTATCTCTCTCTCCTTCTCTCGACTTTCTCAGAGTACGTGTGGCATGCCTGTCTTTCCCTAGATAAGTAAGATTGTGTAAGGGGAAGTTATATGCGAGGGGTTAAGATTTCTGTTGTGTTTCTAATGTCTGTACTCGACTTGTGAATATTTGCGTGGAAATAACTGTGCCTGTAAATACGTGCCTCGTTGAACCGTTGGTAAACTATTTCAAACCTGCCCGGTTGTCTTTTCCTTCATTGGTTTAATATAGCACACATAATAAATAGACAGGACATTGTACCCCACTGATTCGCGATGGTAGATAGCCAACGCCCCAACCTACAGTTTCACTTGGCCGTACCTAATAAGTAGACAGGTGGGACGTTGAGAGCACGGTCCTGCAGTTTGGATAGCTAAACCAATGGTAAGGTAACGTGATAGTTGGGCGCGAGGACCCTCCTCGGTTTAGCTGCTTCAACCGACGTCCACGGTTGCTTAGCAACCCGTCAGGCTGCGGAGTTATCCGTGGCTTGTCGGCTTTGGGTTTGGAGGTCAGGCAAATGGGTCCGAGAAACCCCTTCGTGGAATCCTCCTGTTTACCCCGGGAAACCGTAACAATATGAAGAGGTCAAGATTTGTAGATCTTGATTCCTTATGTGCAAACTGCAGCAAACCATCTCTACTGCTGCTTAGAATGTCTCGAGTTAAAATGATATTTAAAATACTACATTATTGCATCATTGCCACCACCCCAATAAATAAGAAAGGGGTCAAAACTGGCCCTCTCAAATGTACTGTAGATCAGTCACCCTTCTCCTCATTAGCAAAATAATGGCATTGATAAATGTAGATCTCAACACTCGTCTGTTCTCGAACTCTCTGATCATCAGTCTTGCTTCTCCCCAAATCATCCCAACTTGAACATACTGCTTCTTTATCATCAAGAATGGATGGACGACCTCAATCTCAAATAAGTGTTTAGGGGTATCTCCCATGCATTTGATACTGTCTGGCACCAGATGCTAATTTCCAAATTTTCAGCTGATGAGATTCAGTTTCCATCCTAGAATGGCTTTCATATTTTCTGTGTGCTCACAAACAGCATGTTGCTTTGGATGGAGTTCTTTCCAATGATCTACCTCTGGAGATGGTGCCCCTCAAGGCAGCGTTCTGGAACCAACCCTGTTCTTGATATACTTCAATGATCCTTTTTCATCACTGGAGAGTCAATTGCATCACTTTACAGATAACTCCACTCTATGCAGGATAGATCCTCACCCCATCACCAGGTGGACTGCAGCAGCATACTTTTATGTCAATTGGGAGAAAATAAGCAACTCATCATCGACCTGGAATACGTCTTTTAATGCAAGAAAGATACATATTCTCACGTTGTCCATCCATAAGGGGCAAATCCCTAATATATTTCTGTGGTGCCCAGAAGTGAGAAGTACAATCTCTGGAGCTCTTGGGCCTCGATATCACCTACTGTATAACCTGTCTTGGGGAGAGCACATCTCTAAGCTGGCTTCTAAAGCTGGCCGCCACATTGGAATTCTCCACAGTGCCAAGCCTGCCATCCTCGATTTATAATGGTAAACATGATCTTCATCAGGAGTGGCAAGGAATGTGATTCTCCACTGTGGACTGGTGCTGCTGATTCCCATCTTTCCCCTCTTGAGGCTGGAGAATCAATTTAAGGCCCTCTGTGTCACGACCATCTTGTGACTGCAGGCTGTCTTAGGGTACGCTTGTCATAAGCAGAATGGTGGATTGCAGTTTCTTTTTACCAGCTCTGTTATGGACATGACCCTTCTGGCCTCTTCAAATATATGCCCAACCCCTGCTCCTCCAAGTGACATGCATTATGCAAGACACCCTTTCCTTGATACCCTCCCCAAGTCCAAACTTAATGGTCGCCTCTATGCCTTCACTCATCTATTTTATTGTCTGTAGAACTGTATTCCCCAGTCTGTCATCATAAGCTATTACCCCCAGGATTGCAAGTCGGCAGTCAACAGTCACCACATTGCCTCTCCCATTTCTACCTTTCAACAATACTACACCTGCTGAGAACCTGTTCACACCCTTCAGCTGAAATTCCTACTCTCATGCTGTGGTGCAACCGGATGTCTTTGTCCTACTGCTTCCTGTCTCATTTGGATCTGTTGACCTTTGCCACCTGTTATTCTGCTCTTCCACGAGGCTCGACTAAAATTATTGATAATAAAAAATTAGCTC
The DNA here is from genome assembly GCA_035128595.1 of Eptatretus atami. Classification (NCBI taxonomy): domain Eukaryota; kingdom Metazoa; phylum Chordata; class Myxini; order Myxiniformes; family Myxinidae; genus Eptatretus; species Eptatretus atami. The sequence continues at coordinate 135,172,029 of CM068958.1, forward strand.
GACATATGTTGCCGTGTATCATTTGTTTACAAGGATAATGTCTGAAGTTCTGCAACATGCTTCCTAATCTGATTAGACAACTGTAATTGATAGGAACTTGCTGCATGAAAAGAAAAATCTTTCTTTTCCCCTACTCTCAACATCACGCAGTTGAAGGTGTTAAAATGAATGTCATTACTCATGAGTGTGCATGAGATAAAAAGTGGCAAACATTGTCTTATGGGGTGTATTTATTTGTGTGGTTTAACCCCAATTAATATCTTAAAGGTCCCATGACACTCAAAAGTACTGAAATTGCATATATATATAATATATATATATATAATATATATATATATATATATATATATATATATATATATATATATGTCTATAGGGTTTTTCATCGTGATTTCTGATCTGACAATGTTTTTTCACAATACTCGTTCTGTAAAATTAAAAAAAAACCTCTAGGAACGCCCTAAAAATTCTGCCGAAATCTACTGAACGAGCGTAACCCACATGACGTCATCTCAGACAAAGGCTGCAGCAAATTACTCGGGTTGGTGGTCCACGTGATTGTATTAGCTTCCTGTGTGTTTCCACATTCGATTGGTCGACTAAACGCTTCGTTCATTTCTGCTTTTAAAAAATCAACATTTGGTTTTGAATAATGGATGATATGGACTTTGATTTGTCTGGTAGCGACAGTGAGTTGAGAGAAATGAAGGATTTTGGTCTGAATCAGATGGAGAATTGTCGGATACGTAGTCGCGGGAGGTGAAGTTCAGACAGCTGGAAATGGAATACGGCCTTACCAGTTCGAGCCCGAAGCAGGACAAGCAGAGGAAACTGGCGATGAAATTCCCGGAGTTCATGATGATCGGGAGGACATCGAAGAAGACTTGGCAATAAAACTGGTTAGACTAAATCCTATTCGTAATTCAATAATGCAAATTCGACTTGCATACTGTGCGATATCAGAAATTTTTAGTGAAGTGCAGTGACCAGGCAGCGCAGCGAGCGGACATGTTGCTCCCGGCGAATGAATCGCAAGCAAGGCCAGCCCATGTCATCGGCCGTATCTCTCCGCCATAAAACGAAGCAATCTCGCTGTCCGGATACGATGAAAACTTGTGTGCAGAACACACCTTGCGACACAATTGTCCAGAGTAGTCCGATAAATCTGATTCTTGTTGCATTTTTATTTATTTATTCCTACTGTCGTCATGTAGCACCAGTAGAAAACAATGAAGAAAAGAGAATAATAAAAGAAAGCTACAGCACGTAGATTTATCGGACTAGTCGGACGGACGACGGATTTATCGACTAGTCTCGACTCTAGAGTTGACAAGTAACTATATTTAGCATGCACACATGTATAAGTCAATGTGTAAGAGTCCGAGGCTATGAGGCCTGTAATAGGACAGATAAATTTGTCTTTCATAATTGTGGCAACATATTTTTCCCTGTTCATTTATTACAGCATTCTGGCAAATGTTAATGAATAGCAAGCCAATGGAAGCAGTACCTTCACTTTAGAATAACCCATGTATGTTGAGTGCAGCCATACCTGGCTTGTATGTATGTGGAATCGCTGAACCCACTTTTTGAGGGGCGGGGCATAGCAAGTTGTGAAAAGCACTACAAATGTTCGAAATATTGGTGTAATTATCATTGTTGATTTTAAAAGAAAACATGGTGATTTCTCACTAGGAAGTCAAGTTAATATATAAATAACCAGAACTTTTGAGTGTCATGGGACCTTTAATGAAAATATTTTTCAGCATGACTACATTCCCCTATATCTGGGCTAAAAAACATAAAAGGTACATTACATTACATAGGGTCATTTTCCATGTCAATTGAACTTTAAGGCGTTCTTTTATCCGAAATGACAAATGGCAATCCAAACCATTGCGATGTTGAATTGTGACTGGTGAATTAACATGGGCTTGGTACCTGTAGGATGGCCGTCGAGAAAGGATCTCTCGCCGCTTTTTTGTGTCAGATACAGCCTCAACAGAGCCTTCTGAGTCCTCTGTGTCAGCAATGGCTGCCACCTTGGACAAACAAAGGCACACATGTTCAGTTAGAAATAGTCCTGTTCTGATGAATAAATTTTGTTGAGGAATGGTTACTTTATTTCTTTCAACCAATTAATCAATCACAACTTTCCGTGATAGACCAATCCAAATATTTTGAAACAAGAATGCAACTTTATTGAAGTAAATGTATTTGCGAGACCTTTGAAAGCATTTACTTTATTTATCGGCTTCTCGAGCTCGAGTGGTCACTCCACAAGTAATGACAGTTTGAATGGTTATAAAAACATGCCACCTGATTGGTTAATTTTGACCATTGACAGTCAGCCATACTGGATGTTGAATATAGTCTTAATGGCAATGAACAACAAAAATGAGAAAAATCGAAAGTAAAATAAGCAAATCTGCCCATGTAATAACAAAAAAACAGAGAACGCATCATTGCCATCAGTATGGAAACGTTTTAATTTCTACAAATTATGGGATGGAACCACCACAAAGTCAAATCTTGATATGCAAAAGGCTACCTATCGACACTACGTCACAAGTCATATGCCTACAAAGGTATGTACTTGCATATGACAGTTTCATTTATTGCACATTCAGAGCAACATACAAAACTGAAATGATCTATCGTTGAGATTTTGTTTGCAAAAATAAAAATAAAAATGTATCGTCAATCATGACTTTACCAATTTCCAACACATTATAAAGGCTACTTCAATCAAAAAACACTCTCTTGAATCTGTTTACTCATACAATGAATGTCATTTGCCTTTCATCTAACAGACTACCTACATACAGTTATTTAGCCATACTAGCAGAAGCCCATGGTAAAAATACCGGGAAAGAGAATAAATAAATAATTAAATAAATAACAAGGAAGCCTTATATTCTTGAGCTGGTTGAAAGAACTAAAAAAAAATAAAAAACTCAAAAACCTGCAATTTTGTAATCTCTCGATCTGATGCTTTAGCGATGTATTTTGGTGTATTTTTCATTCTTAGTTCTGAAAACATTCGAGAATAAAAGGTATGCCTTTTAAATGTTTACGACTTCACTCTGTTGTAGTTTTCAAGCGTATCATTTTGTACACATTTGAATGGGTGGCCATTTTTTCCCATACCATCCCGATGTATATGCCTGGTGTTGGCTTAATGGTGAGGGTGGTGGATTTGGGATCCTATGATCCTGAGTTCAAACCCCACTCAGCTTTGAATTAATACCAGGTGGGGCGAACTCTGCCTGTCATCCTTCCGAGGTCGGCAAAATGAGTGCCAGCTTGCTGGTATCCTGTGTCGGAATGGCGACCCGTCCAGAATTGTGCCCAATAGCCAAGGAGTCTGCTTAGGCAGCACCAACGCTCTGCACAGAGTCTGGTCCCAATGGATGGATGGATGGACCCCTATGTACGGAGTATGATCATACCCCACGATTATTATATAGATTTTGTGCATGTAATATGGACAGGCCCTGATGCATCACATTCTAAATCACTGAGTTTTCACCTGTACAGTCTGAATGGTTGGCGTTTGGATGACTGACGGCTGGGTCTGGATTACTGATTGGACCTCAATTGTCTGCCCTCCGGGGATCTGGACCACTGACACCCCAGGGGTTCCCGACACCTGAAAAATAAAATTTCATTGCAACAGAGAGATGTTCTACAGAATGCAATTTGAATGCTGATAAAGGTAAGAACTGGATATCATTGTTATGGAATTACATTACAGTAGCAGGGACCCATGGAACATCCGTGCAACGTAAAATATTACTTCAAGTCCTCACTCCCCTCCCCTCCAACAAAGCCTAAACCTCCCCCCCACCCCCTCCCAACTATATCGAGAACAGACTGTTGCCTCGATTACCGAGGCCTATCTTCAGAAGGCCCATGACGCCTATCAGCTCAAAAAAACCTTTTTAACTGTTGCTTTGATCATTTTACACTGAAGGGAAAACTTATCAGGAGGGCATAACGATTTTGATAGCTCCGAAGATGTCTTTGGCTTCGCATAGCATTAAGTAGCAACATGGCAGCCACACTTTATTTTTCAGGTTGAAATTGTGGGTGGATTCAGGCAAACTGTCAAACCAATGGGTGGAACATAATGTTACACACAGACAGATGGATGGAAGGACGGACAAACAAGCGCATTATTATATAGATACGAACTTGTGAAGATTTACATTTAGTGTTCGGCTAATAAAATTCAACATCAGCTAATGTCCATATCAAAATAACTAAACTCTTTGGCCAAACTGAAACTGCACTCGATAAAATTAGAGTTTGATGCTGCACAGATACACAGCTGTTATCATTCGAGCATAAAACAATCTCTAAGCAACCTAAGGCGCTTCAAGAACTACAACATTTGTCCAGGAACAAAGGCCAAGCAGGAACAAACCGAGATGTTTCTACACTGGCATACACCAAGACTGCATACACTGGCATACATACTCGATGACCTCGCACAAGTAGGGCTCACTGACCGCCCAAGTAGCGGAATAGTAATAGCCAAATTGAACAGTTTGGTGTGAAGTTCCTAATTAGTGCAAAAACTTAATGGTCAGCTCTATCTGACACCCCTCTGATGGAAGAACAAAAAAGCATCTCCACAGTAGTGTTCAACTAGTAAATTGAAATGACAATGAAATGATCCGAATAAATACAATAAAATACAAGCACAGTTCCAGTCAATGAAAACGAAACTAATGACATTCAAGAAATAATAAAATTATTAGAGGTTATTCTCCCCAAAAAGTGAGCAAAATTTTTGTTATCTTTGCCTTGTGTGATCAACCAATATGGTGGTGTTCACCTGCATATTATCACGTCTGAGGCTCACAAGCGTGTTACGTCTCAGTGTGAAGGTCTTATGAATGCCTCCACGGATTTCCGAAATGGTTCCATGCACTGCCCTTCAGCTATTCTAACTTACGGTTACTGTTCCCCAAGGATCATTCAATAAAACCCAAACCAGGCAGCGGAACGCGCACAAGAGGCAATTGGCAGGTAGGTATCTCTTATGATTGTAATGAGGTTTATTATAAAAAGTACAGGGAAGAGGGTAGACAAGATGCTTTCATAAACAGCACGGACCAAGCGATTGACGGACACAGATAGGAATGAGGGGGCACGCAAACTTATGTATAATATATCTAATATATAATTTGAAGTTTTTGTTTGTTTGTTTGTTTGTCTGCACGCGCTAATCTCCTGAACGGCGAAAGACGGGAGGAAACCTCTGAAACAAAAAATGACGGGACAGGCCCCGGGAAGGTTATAGGCTAGGTGGCGAGGCCCCTCGGCCGGGGGTGGGTGTTTCCCCCTCACCAACCCCCTTAGGCTATGACTGCGTCGCATCAGACCTATGTACAGAAGATTAAATTCATTCAAAAAGAACCTGGGAAATGCCGGGTGCATTCACCTAGTCTACTATAAATGGATGAGTTGTGTGTGTATATGTGTGTGTGTATGTGGGGGAGGGGGGGCGTTTTGTGTCTGTTTATTACATACATATTTAAACCTTTTGACCCTTAAGACTGCTGAGATCCCGACAGCCTTTGAAGACCCTTTAAGACCACCAAGACCCTTAAGATCACGAAGACCCCCAAAATACCTCGAATTGTTATTACCTCTGTAAGCGAAGGTGAAAGAGGTTATGTTTTCACCCCTTTCTGTCTGTTTGTCTGTGTAGAGGATATCTCAAAAAGTTGTGGACGGATTCGGATGAAACTTGGTGGACAGGTTCGGTGTGTGACAAGGGCGAGCTGATTAGATTTTGGTGAAGATCTGGATCCAGATCCGACTACCAGAATTTTTTAAGTGATTCTTCACCATTGAGAGATTGGGCTAAAAAAAAAATCCGTCATCCTGAGCGAGTGGTTTGTGCTCCGTCATCCTGAGCGAGTGGTTCGTGCTCCGTCATTCCACTGAGCGAGTGGTTCGTGCTCCGTCTCCTGAGCGAGTGGTTCGTGCTCCGTCATCCTGAGCGATGGTTCGTGCTCCGTCATCCTGAGCGAGTGTTCGTGCTCCGTCATCCTGAGCGAGTAGTTCGTGCTCCGTCATCCTGAGCGAGTAGTTCGTGCTCCGTCATCCTGAGCGATGGTTCGTGCTCCGTCATCCTGAGCGAGTGGTTCGTGCTCCGTCATCCTGAGCGAGTGGTTTGGGCTCCTTCATTCTGAGCGAGTTGTGAAATAACACCTGATTTCTGAGCCGTTTGCCGCATTGACATGGTTTTTAAATCACCAAACAAAATTCTGTTTTTCCACCCGCCACACGCAGCTGTTTATAAAGAATAATGTTTGTGAACATATCCCTGAAACATCTACATAAATGTAACGTTGTTTTTCAGTGAAAGCATACAGCATGTACTGTCGTCGGTAATCACACTGATTCCAACTTGCTGATTCCCGAAAAATTGCCGTTATCGGCCAAGCACCAGTGTGTGTGTGTGTGTGTGTGTGTGTGTGTGTTGTGTGTGTGGTGTGTGTGTATGTGTGTGTGTGTATATGTGTGTGTGTGTGTATATGTGTGTGTGTGTGTGTGTGTATATGTGTGTGTGTATGTTGTGTGTGTGTGGTGTGTGTGTGTGTGTGTGTGTGTGGTGTGTGTATGTGTGTGTGTGTGTGTGTGTGTGTGTGTGTGTGTGTGAGAGAGAGAGTTGTGCGAGGTGTGAGTGTGTCTTGTTCATAAAGCATAACATATTCTCTCTGCTCATTCCCCGACCCCCACCCCTATCTCACTTTGTCCCAAACTTGCTCTATCCCCTCCCATTAATGTGCAGCACCCTCTTCCCACACCTACCTTTCTCACTCTCCGTCTCCAGACGTGTTCGGGTGGTGTGCATCTCCAGGCGCGCCCGGGCGGTGTGCGTCTCCGGGCGGTGTGCGTCTCCCGACACGTCCGGGCGTGTGCGTCCGGGCTGTGTGTCTCCGGATGTGTCCGGGCAGTGTTTGTCTCTGGTCGTGTTTATAGTATGACCAGTAGAATATGGATTGCAGACATTATTTTGTTTCCATCTTAACTGTTAATGAGATAGTATGAATCGTATGCAGCATCATGAGCTGTAGCTGCATATATATATATATATATATATATATATATATACATATATACATATATATATATATACATATATATATATACACACACACACACATACAGGGTGTCCAAAAAGTCTCCATACAAATGGAAAATTAACACTCAGCAAAATGCCTCCCAAAATTCTTCATACATAGCTTATATCTTCTTTTTTTCAGATTCCCTCAAGAATGCCTTTGTCAAAAGAAGAACGTATTGAAATCATTCTCATGGCTGGTCCGGGAAGCTGTCACAAGGTTGCAATCGACTTTAACAGGAAACATGGCAAGCACATCACACACGACATGTTGCCAAAGTTATTGAGAAGTTCAGAAAGACTGGTAGTGTTGCGGACCAACCGAGAAGTGGACGTCCACGAACATCCACTGATGAAGGCACAACCGACGTGGTGCTGGCAGCGTTTGCAAGGAGTCCCCAAAAAGCATACGACAATTGTCTGCAGAAAGCGGTGTCAGCAGATCAAGTGTCCAGCGCATCGTGAAAAAAGAAAAATGGCATCCATACAAAATGCAAATGTTCCACCATCTTAGTGAAGATGATCCAGATAGGAGGTTGGAATTTTGCGAATGGGCTCTAAACAAATTGGACGGTGATGCAAACTTCAGAGCTGGGATCCTCTTTACTGATGAAGCCAATTTTTATATCAATGGAGAAGTCAATCGCCAAAATTAAATTACTGGAGCAATACCAACTCGAACTGGATGAGTCTGTCAAAAATTCAAGGTGCCAGAAAAGTGATGGTATGATGCGGGATATGGGGCATCAAAATTGTTGGACCTGTTTTCATTGACATAAATCTTAAGGCCGAAATTTATCTAAACATGCTGCAAGACAACATCATGCCGTTCCTCTTAAACGAGGCTGGAGAATTCCCACGTTATTTCCAGCAAGACGGTGCACCACCTCATTATGGTATCTGCGTACGCCGATGGTTGGATCAACAGTTTCTGCGTTCTTGGATTGGTCGCCGTGGCCCTGTGGAGTGGCCTGCGAGATCCCCAGATCTCAACCCACTCGACTTTTACTTGTGGGGGGTAATTGAAGGCCATGGTGTGCAAGGAAAAGATTCAGAACATGGATCATTTAAAGGAACGCATTCAAAGTGGAATTACTTGCATAACGCCAGATGTGTTGACACAAGCTCACCATGAGTGGGAGAGACGACTTCGTGTGTGTTTACAAAGAAATGGCAATCATGTCGAGAACGCTTTGTAAATAAAGTTGCATTTTGATAAAAGTGTTAATTTTCCCGATGTATGGAGACTTTTGGGACACCCTGTATATATATACAGTATGTATGTATGTGTATATATATATATATATATATATAT
>CM068958.1:135207678-135221280 GCA_035128595.1 Eptatretus atami
AAAAATAAGTTGGGGCTAAATTGGTTTTTACAAATTAAGGGAGTGGGTAGGTTCAGAGACAGGCAAAGGCGATAGGTTGGGAGAGAGATGTTTAGGTAGGTCCGAGCCCGCCTTCCGAGTGGCCAGCACCACCGCACTCCCTCCACCAACCTCCATTTCAAATTCAAGCCAGAAGGCTGGCCAACTTACGTACTCAGACCGCGCGTTTTTCACCCTGCAAGCCTGCTGGCCGCCACTTCATGCTGGCCTGTTTCCTGCGCAGGCCTTACCGCCGGATCCTTGCCATGCTACTTCAAGCCGCCGTTGCCAGCGATACGCGACGTCTCGCCCAGCTGTGTTTGCCTGCACGCCCTGTTCTAAGCCGGCCTTTAGTTGCCCTTCACCTTTGCCATGCCAATTGCCCTACTGCCCTCATCAGTTTGCCCCCCGTTCTGTTTCATTTGCCCCCCCCCCCCCCGCTTCGATACCATGCTGCCCCGCCTCGCATCGTCGTGAGTTGCCCCAAGGACTGTCCCCCATGCTATGGCAACAGCCACAACACGTGTCCGCAAGTGGCGGCCCTCCCCGTTCTTTGACTTTTTGCCTTTATCCTGCAGAGTCACTTTTGATCCCTGCGCCATGCGTTCATAGTGTAAATTATACCAGGTTAAGTGCTAAGCGTAGTACAAATACCGTGCGACCCCGGCCAGTCCTGTCTAGCGCCGCATTTATTTAAGTCGCTCCGTACGTGAGCTGTGTTTGACTTTAGAGTTACTCAGCCTCACCGTTATTATTTGTGGGACCACGATATATAACCACTGAATGTCGCACTCAGGCATCCAGGGTACTAAAACCTATAGAGGCGAGAACTACACATGATGCACACACGCCAAGAATTGACGACTCCGGACGATCTGTAACTCTATAAAGCGAAGGGGTAGCTGTTACGCAGCCTGTGGAAATCGCACCTATCACTAATGCGATCCCGAAGGTGAGAATATCGATAGTACCATTGTAGTAGCCCAAACCATTGTTTAGAGGAATTATGTGATCTCATTCGGGCTGCGAACGCTTGAGTAGCCTTTCTGTTTTTCTTTTGCTACGCTTATTTTGTGCAAGAACAACAACGCAACATCCCACACCAACATCTCAACGCATCACGCCATTCACTACAAGCACCGCCAACAATCACGCCATCACACCACGATGCCACCGTCCAAACTACTGCTACACCATCTTCCGCCCACTCGCCATTCAACGAGCACCGTGCGGTCACGATACTCCGCGGACGCCGATGAAAGCCACGGATGCAGCAGCAACAGTGCCGAACGGCATCTCCCCCAAAACTCTCCGCTCAAATATTCCCGCCGAATCTTCCTATCCTCGTGTGCCTAACGGCGCGTTGGAGCAGAAGACCAACAACGCCTTGGGCGCTTCCCCGCCCATTTTACCCCGCCTGCGTGCAGAGAAAGGAGCGAGGGTGGCCGCGCCCGTCGAATCTCCCGATTGTGCGGCAACCAACTTCATATGCGCGCGTCTGTGACGCGGCGGGGACGAGCAACGCCCCCCCTTCGCAGCATTTCTGCCGGAAGCCCGTCTCGAAGAAAGGAGGCCAGCCAGAACGCCAGGGAGCCGGCGCCGGGCCGAGCGAAGGCGGAGCCCGACCCTACTAAAGAATAGGGCAGAAGCAGTCCCTGTGTCGGCTGCAGTTTCCCTGTATCCCTCCTGTCCTCCCGTCCCTGCAATGAGCAATTGTCGAGAGCACGTGCGGTGATTTTCCTAATCGCGCGCCGACACCAAAACAAAAATGGCAGGCCCAAGGCCACCGAGCCCAGTGACCACGCGGAGGAGCTCGAGTTACGGTCGCCCCAAGACTCGACACGCACAAGCGAAGCTCGCCGGACTCCATCTCTTTGGGTTCTGCTGAAACGCTTTGTAGTGCTGCCGCCAGCTCTGGTAGAAAGTAGAACTGCTTCCTTTAGTGTTGCCGTTGATTGCATTTATTCCGTTGCTAGATTGCATGGCTGCTCTTCGCTTGCTTTTATTGCTGTTTCTTGCTATGACTGCTAATATACCTGCCCTTCCCCTTCCCGTGGCCTGACCGTGGTGCCGCTGCCGGAATAAATGCTGCTCCGTCCAATTGCTTACCCCGCGTTTCGCATCGTCCTTTCCTTTGTTTGAATCTCCATCTTGCCATCACAGTAACTGCCGATTAATAGTAGGTTAAAACACCCGGGAAATAATCTGAACCTCAAGGTCGCGAAACTGCGCTCGGTTATCCCTGTACCACTGCGAACGAGCCGCCTTAAGCGCGGTTCGTGTCCGGCAGTCGACTGTGGCGTGTACAATCCTCGGTATACGTCTATCGCCGCCCGCGATTACTTAGTAAATTGACCATTCGACCGCTGATCGCGCAGACCTATTCGCACGGGTTAGAATGCGGACTGTTGCTTCGTGAGCGTTCAAACCCCCCACCGTACTAGCTCCGGCGTTGTCAGAGACGCGTCACGCAGCTGAATTGCACGCTTCTGCTGGCCGAAGCGGCCCGCCTATTCGAGTTAACGCCAATCGCCACGCCGCGGGCGCCCGAATTCTAACAATATTTATAAGCTAAAACTTTACTTAAACTGAATTCATCTTCGGGGCGTGGGGTCCATCATCTTCGCCTAACTTTCACAATCATCTATTAAAACTACTTCATAACTATACGTTTGAACACAAACTCCGTTATCATAACTATCGTTGAATGCAAACTCTCGGCTATCATAATCACTACTCATAATCTTCAAAATCTCAGTAATATGACTCATATTTAATTAAGTGTAGAAAAAAACATTATCATCGCAATCATTACTTTTTTCATTAACAGATTCAACTGCCTACATTTTTATATTAAAGCTTTAAGTTTTAGATTGATCCTTAAACTACAATGAACGAATGTCATTTTCATTGAATACTTAACACCTTATTTCATCAGATTTAATCTTAGCGGGTACGTTGACGAAATGTCATTCACCTGATCTATAATAACATACCTTTATTTCATCAGATTATATATCTTTACCGCGTTGTTGGTGCAAAAAAATACAAATTTCTCCATTGCATATACAGAAGATCTCTTATCTTATTCTTTCTAAAGCTTGCATCCATAAGTTTTATTTTTGTTACTCTTCTTGTTTCATTGCTTTTTCTAGCTTTTGAATAATGCCCAGAAGAGCAGAGCAAAACTTTTGTTAGAATACCTTAATTGATGTGTTCCAGCGCATACTAAAAGCCCGCCTCACATGAAGAAATGAAGAACTCATATTATTCGCCCATAATTGTTTTTAGTCCATAGTTGCTTATATTATCTTTGTTCCAATTGTTACATCCTTGACATATTCTCAGATCGGTAACAAATGAAGCAGCATTGATTGAAGCTGTCTTTCTGTGCTTTGAAACATTGACTATTATTAAGTGCCAAAAGAAATTGCCGAGGATTTAAATGTTTAAGCACAGACTTACACCATATAAATTAAACAAAATTTATCATCAGAAAATTTATTTAAGCCAAAGTTTTAGATATAAATATGGTGTAATACAACGTACTGCCCGATGTATGGTAAATCACGAATATAAATATTAAAAAAACACCTTCAAACCAACAAACACACATCTCAATGTTCAAACAAAAATCCTCCTCTTAGAGTTGAAGAAACATTGTGCATAATCTGCTCAAAGGATTGCTGTTTGAAGAGTCTAGCTATATAAGAATCACTTCAATCACAAAAACACAAGCTAAGAATGAGTTTAAAGAAAGCCGAACTATTATATTTAAAAACTGCATGGAGCTTTTTAAGAATCATATTAAAATAAGGATTTTTTCAATTTGGAGAAACCTGCGTCCATCATCAATTAGGCTGAATCATTCGCAGAATAGTGAAACTGCATGCTATGCAATAAAGTTATTAAAATCATTAAAGAAATGAAAACTTTAAAGTTTATATGCAAGAGTGAAAATGAATATGAAAGACAAGATGGAAGAACAACTCCTTATACGCAAACAGATCTTCATTTTATGAACATCATTTCAAATTTTTTGAATGGGGGTACGGTTTATGAAGAACTATCAAGACAACAGAGGATTGCTTGAAATACGAGTGGCCTTAGGCAAGCGATTTAATGATTGTTAAGTAGTAATCATCTTTTTTACGATATACACATTCTAAATCAGCCCTCTTAAGCTTCATCTTATATGAATTACAAAAGAAAATAAACTAAAGAAGCAGTTGTAATAATTAGAACGAATGATATAAAATGTTTTCTTCTGCCGTCTGTTCTTGCTACTTACATCCACGAAATTGTATTCAGAAGAGTAAAACAATATATGAAAATGCCAGAATACCTTAAGGACATTAAAGATTTAAATTCCCAATCCACTAACAGATATTCCTCTAATAAATTGAGAAAAAGAATAATCTTCTATTGCCTATTTTCGGATAACTAGAATAGGGGTGGCGGCATACACCTCGCAGAATAAATGAGCTCACTGCACCAGGATACAACGGGGAGCGTGGGTACAGTGTAACCTAGAATTTTGCACTAAAAAATAAACCAACATTAAGTCCGTCAAAGCCGTCTGATTACAAACTCTGAATGAGATAGAGTGGATCGAGTGAGTTCTTCACGACTCTTATTTCCAAAAAGAAGGAAATCAAGCAAACAAACAACAGATCGGTAAAGAAGTTATTACACAAAATAAGAATATAAGAAGCTAAAATAATATTGATAACATGAGCAAAAATAGAAAAATAAAAAAAATGCGAATGTATACTAATGTAAAAAACAAAAGAAACAAAAAAACGGAGTGCGAAATTTCAGTGAAAAAATAAAAGGAACTAGAAAGACTAGAGATCATTTCAAGAACTAAAAAAAAATTGATCAAAAACATGCGAAGAGGGTGAAGAAAAGAGAGGGGATGTATATGGATTAACTAGAGAAATAAATGTCAGTATTAACATTTCAAAACAGACTATAAAAATAAACAATGTCACCCTCAGGGTGACCCAGTATCTTGCCAAAATGGAACATGAGTGACCCCCCCTTTATATTCTCCCCCCTTTTTATCCACCTATAACCCCCCCCCCCACCCCCCCCCCCCCCCCCTTTTTCTTTTTTTTCTTTCACCCTCCCCCTTTCCTTCTCCCACCGCACCAACCCCCCTCCCCCCTTATTCTTTTCCCCCCCCCCCTCTACCCCTTTTACCTTACCCCCCCCCCTACCCCCTTCCCCCCCTCTTCTCCCTTTTTTTTCCTTTTTTTATTTTTAATCCCTTTTATCCCCCCCCTCCCTTTTCTTTTATTCCCCCCTTTTATTTATTGTGATCCTTTTTGTTCTCCCCTCTTCTTTTTCCTTTAATTTTTCTTTCCTTCTTATGTGGCCTAGGTCCCCACCTTCCGCTTGCTCCCTTACCTCTTCCCCCTTCACCTCCTGGTGTGGTTTCTTTTGATTTTTTAATTCTTTTTCTCCACCTTTTCTAACTTTTTGGTCCCTTTTTATTAATTTCCTCCTTCTTTTTTTCCCCTCCCCCTCCCTCTTTATATCCCCCTTTCTTTTCCTTTCCCTCTTTCCTCCTTTCCCCCCCCCCCCTTCCTCCCCTTTGTACCTTCACTTTTATTTTTTTTCTTCCTTAATTTTTTCCTTCCCCCCCCTTTCTTTATTTTTTCAACCCCTTTTTCCCCCTTCCCTTATCCACCCTTTTATTTTCCTTGATCCCCCACTTTATTTTTATCTCTACTTTCCCCCCCCTTGATTTAACCTTCCTCTTCACCTTTCCCCCCCCCCCTCCTTTCTTTTTGTGTTTCCCCTGTTTCACCTCTTTATCCCCACTCCCCTGTCCCTCCTCTTTTCTTTTTTTTCCCCTTTATTTTTTCTCCCCCCCCACTCCCCCACCTCTCCCCTTTTTTTTTAATATTTTATTTTTTATTTTTAACCCTCCCCCTTTTCTTATTTATTTTCCCCCCCTCTCCCCTTTCCTTTTACTCCCCACTCTTTTTCACTCCCTTATTACTTTATTTTTCCCCCCTTTTTATTCCTAACCCCCCCCCTTTCCCCCTTTTAAAAATACCCCTTTTATCACCCCTTTGGGTGCGCGTGTGGGGTGAGGGCTTATGTTCCCCCCCTTCACTTTTTTATTTCCCCCCTTCCCCTTTATTTTCTCCTTATATATTAAAGGTTTATATGGCTTTCCCACTTTTATTCCCCTCCTTTTTGTATTTACCTTTCTTTTTTTCTATTCTTGTTATTTTTCTCCCCCCACTTTTCTTTTAATCTCCCCCTTTATTTTCTAACCCCTTTTTTATTTCTTTTTTGTTGAGTTCTGTTCCCTTGTCTTCCTTCTCTTTGGCCCTTATGTATGGGGCCTTGTACCTTTAGTCCACTTTCTGTATACCTCCCCTTTTCTTCTCCCCACCCTTTATGGTAATGGTTATTTTTCCCTTTTGTTCTTTTTTTCTATTTATTTTATTCTTATTTAAGTATTAATTATTTACCCCCTTTTATTTTAATTTATTTTATTATTTTCCCCCTACTAGCCCCTTGGCCCCTTTCCCCCTTTTTTCCTTTATTCCCCCTGTAAATTCCCCCACTTATTTTTCTTATTCCCCTTTTTGTAGTTTATTTACCCCTTATTTATACCTTTTTTTCTTAAATCCCCCCTTCTTATTATTCCTTTCTTTTTCTTCCCCCTCCCCTTCTTTTTATTTAATTTGAATCACCCCCTTATTCTTCCCTTTTTTTATCCCTTTTCCCTCTCCCCTCCTTTTATTCCCCCCCCACCTTTCCTTATAAATTTTATTATCTTCCCTTTCCTTTTTTCCCCTTTTTTTCCCCAACCTCCCCTTTTTTTTGTTCCCCCCCCCCCCCCTCCCCCCTACCTTTATTTTTATTTCTTTTTTTTTTTATTTTTATATCCTTCCCTCTCCCCCCTTAATCCCCCTTTTATGTGGGAACTTGGCTTTATTAATTTCTGAGTTTTTTGGAGTTCCCCCCCCCCCCCTTCTTCTCTTATCACTCTCCCCTTCTTTCCCCCCCCCTTTTTTCCCAACCCAACCCTTCCCACTTTAATTTCCACCCACTCCCTTTTATCCCCTTTTTACCCCCCCCCCTTTCTTCCCACCTTTTTATCCTCCTTATACTCCCTTTTCACTTTTTTCCCCCCTTTTCCCTTGCACCCCCACCTTCTCTTTTTATTTTATTCCCCCCCTCCCCCGTCCCCCTCCTTTTCCTTATATTTCCTTTCCACCTTGTTTAAACTTTTTTCTTGGTACCCCTATTCTTCCTTTTCCCCCTCCTTTTTTCCCTTACCCTCCTTTCCTGCTCCCCACTTTATTCTGCCTTTCATTATCTTTTTTTTTTCTTTTCTTTATTCCACCCCCCCCCCTGCCCTTTTCTTATTTCCTTATTTATTTCCCCCCTGTTTTATCTTTTTTTCCCCCTTTTCTCTTTTCCTCCTTTTTTCCTTTTCTCTTCCCCCTTTCTTTTCTCTTATTCACCCTTCTTTTATTCCCTTTTTTCCCCCCCCCCCCCCCTTGTTCTCCTCCCCTTTTTTTTCCCCTTTTATTTGTTTTAATCTTTTAGTCCCCCTCCCCCCCTTTTTGTGTTTTTGCTTATTTATCACTTTCCCTTCTTGTTTTGTTTTTTCCCCCCTTTCCTCCCCTTTTTTTTGTGATCTTTTTATACCTTTTTTATCCCCCACCCCCCCCCCCCCACCCCTTTTGTAACTATTCCCCCCTCTTTTTAAATTAATCCTCTTTCCCCCTTTTTTCTTCTACTCCTTTATTCCTCCCTCTCCTCCCCCCTTTTTAATTTCTTTTTTTTTTCTTTTTTAATTGTCCTCACTCCTTTACTTCCCCTTTCTTTTATCAATCCCCCCCTTCCTCCCCTCCCCCCCCTTTCCCCCCCTTTCCTTCTCTCCTTATATATTCCTTTCCCCCCTTACTTCCCTATCCACCCCCCCCCACCCCCACCTTTTTTTTTTTTTTTTTTACCCTTTTTCTATTCTTATTTTTACCCCCCCATCCCCTTACATTCTTTCTTTTTTTCCCTTTACACTCCTTATTTCTTTATCCTCCCTTCTTTGTTCCTCCTTTCCCCCCTCCTTCTTTTGTTTTTTTTTTCCCCCTCCACTTAACTTCTTTCTTTTTCCCTTTATTTATTTTCCTCCCACCTTTTAACCTTTTGCTTATTTTTTCTCCCACTTTCCCTTTCCCTCCCTGTCCCCCCTTAATTTTTTTTTTCTTATCCCCCCCCTAACACTCCCCTTCTCTTTTGCCTTTTTCCTTATGTTTCCTTTCCCTTTTTTTGTGTCCTTTCCCCTTTTGTCACCTTTTTTTCCCCCACCCACCCACCCCCCTCTTAATCTTTTATGTTTTTTCCCCCCCTTTCCCTTCCTGTTGTGTGTGTCTTATCCTCTTATCCCCCCCAACCCTCCCCTCCCTTTAGTTCTTTGCCCTACCTTCTCCACCCCCCCTCCCCCCCTTGTGTTTCCTCCCGCTCTATTTGAATTTATCGAAAGTACTTCAAAAATAAGGCGTTTGGTGAACAACCGATCTTGACCTTTTTGACCTTGACCTTTAATTTTCGTACGGTAATGTATCTCTCCAGGACCGTTGTACAGAATATCAAAAGAGATTTGATAGAAACTGAGAAATAAAAATTTTCATGAAAAATCCTATTTTTTCGTCATGACGTCATTTCAAATGACGTCATCGTCAACTTTTGACAGATACTGGAAAGCACTATCAAGCGCGTTCATATGAGGTTTACCGATATGGTACTAAGATTTCAAAATTGACCTTGTGGTCAAAAAACTTTCACCTCCAGCGGCAACCGATGAAGGAAGGCCGTCCCACCAAAATAGATCAGCTGAGCGCCAGACCATGAAACTATATTCCATGAAGTTTTGAAGACGATCCGATCAAATTACTCAAAAAATTAAGGTCTTCGTTCGACTCCCGTGTTTCAAACAAAGTGACCTTACCTTTACATGAAAATTTATGTGCGAAGACCTCTATAACTTCTTATATGCAATTACAAAAAAATTTCCAATGATAACTTGCTCTGCATGAGTATCGTATATCGTTTGTATATGAATCAAACAAAAAAAAACAAAATAAACAACAAGCTGACTTAACCTATCTTGCAAAAACTTGTTTGCAAGATAATGAAAAAAACACCATTGATTCTTTAATTTTATTAGTGTTGGAAAGAATCCATTATCATACATCAATAATTAATCAGATTTAATCTCTTCTCAGGTATCAGTGAACCAGCAAACAAAATATCCTTGTAAGCAATGTCTTAATTCTTTCATACAAAGAACGATAGAACAAACATTAAAATATTGTATATCAAAATCACTGTAATTGCAATCTAAACCTGGTGAAAAGATCTTTGAATGTATAATAAATCATATGCACCCATGAGATATACGCGATTTGTGTTGTAGTCGTTGATAGAGAGATAAATACTGCTTCTCCTAATCCAAAATAATCATTTATACAAATAAATATAAAAACATATTCCCTTGTGTTTCTGTTATTATATCAAATCAATCTGTTGGAAAAGTATACTAAACTAAACATTATAGTGGAAAAAAACTTCACAAGAGTGTAAACATAGAAAAGATGTATAAGACTAAACTAAATTAATGAAAGAAACAAATGACGATAAATAAACCAAAGAAGAAATTGAATTTAGAAAGAAGAACAATATTATATCTGTCATATTTGAGGAGAAATTGAGTCTAAGTAGATCATTTCCATCTTACCTGGTAAATATAGAGGTCCCCGCCTCATTCCTGTTTAATCTTAATATAAAATTGACCTTCTTATTCCAGATCTTTCTTCACCAACAGGCCAACTATGATACACATCTATTATAAATAACTTTCAAAACACCAGGGAATATTTGCCATAACAAACACAAGTCAAAATATATTTCATTTAACAAAATGATTCACAAAACCTTTAAACTCGTTTATTAGTTTTAGATTCTTTACAGTTGATGGAACACCACTAGCCAACTAGCATCAATCTAAGCTCCACGGCTCTTTTCAATCTTATCATTCTTTCCAAAAAAATTCAACTAAAGGGAAATTCAGATAAAGAGAAGAATTCAAAGTAAAGAGGAATTCTAATTAATGAGAAATTAATGAAGAAAATCAAACTGAGATTAAATTCTAATTATCAAGTAAAAATTCGAACAATAATGACAATTCTAACTAAAAGTAAAAAGTTCTGATTATAGATGAAATCTGATTAAAAGAGATTCTAACTCGAGGGAGAAATTCGAAACAAGATGAAATCTAAAGTTAAGAGAAATTCTACGAAAAGGTAATTTATTGCTTAGATTATATGGATTCATTATGAGATTTAAAAAACACAACTTCCTTTCAAAAGAAATCTTATAACCTTTGATGATAGAAGAGAAATATAAGGAATATAAACACGCAAAGAAAATTGCGAAATATTTAATAAAAACCTTGGAGTAATATCATGATTTGTTATCTAAAAAACAATTTTATTTAGCTGATGTGTTGAACTTTAATCACTCGTCATATAGAAAATTGTATGAGTGTGAGATCCTGCCCACTTAGTCACAGCCTCTCTGGTAGCTTGGAGTGCAATGTGAAATGACAAAAACAAGATATAGATTTAATCGTGAGTAGATATGCTTTATGATTGAGAAATCTAAGAGAGGGAATATCACAGTAGTTCAAAAAATATGCTAAAGCATATAGGATTTGAGTATCCATAAATGAGGTGAAAAGAAGTATTATTATTTATTTTGATGCTAAATAATTGTATGAGGCACTGTCTCAATCTCTGCCTTATGTAAAAAATGGTGGAAGAAAGATTATGAAAAGCTTTGATGAATATGTATTCTTCTCAAGAGGATGATGAGAAGAAGAAGTTATTATTTTGAAGTATTTGAGTACCCAAGTGATCTCATTATAGCAAAAGACCTTCTTTTGCATGATGAGAAAAACCCAAAGAAGAATGTAATGATTATCATAAAAAGTTTAATATTAAAGTAAATCAACAGAAAGTTATTAAACAACATTCTATATAAAGAGGGATATGTTTTTGCATCAAAGGAACTAGAGAACAATATTTACTGCTGGGTTGAGATAGCTAAAATTCATAGAGTTTTAAAATAAACAAAGTCCTTAGACGGAAAAGTATATTTAAATTGCAATACAGATATGAGAGCAATACAAAGTAAAAATTTGAAGGAACTTTTATAATTAATGATTTAATCGTTGTATTTGATAATGACTATGAAAATGTTAGAACAGTCAAAACATTAGATTCCTAACTCTTTGGAAAGGATAGAAGTCTGCTAGATTTGATAAATAAACAGTTTTGAGAAGAGAAGAGTTTTTCAGCAAACTTTCTGCTAGTTCATATGAAAAAGGAAAAAGTATTTAATGAAACCAAGTTTATATCGAACAGCAGTCTTATTTATCAAAATATTTCATGTATATTTTTGTATAATGACTAAGAAAGCAGTATGTTGAAAGTTCATTGTTATATGGACACTTATAGTTTTAGATTATAAAACTGATGATGTTTATAAAATAGAAGAAATATGAGTAGTATGGATACAAATTGTTAGTAGAAACGAGTGATGTTGTCAAAAAAAAGATGAAACGTATGTGTAAGTTTAAGGATAGTTGGGGTTGAAAAAGTAATGAGTGAGTTATTGATGAGAGCAAACATATGCTTATAAGTATGTGATCAGATGATAAAAGTTAAAGAAAAATATTAAAAAAAATCAATACTTAGAAAATTATATATTGTTGATGAATAAGAAAGAAGAATATAGGAAAAGAATGCAATATAATTATAAACATAAGATATATAGTGAAGAAGTAAATAAAAAGCATTAAGCCTTTGATGAGTAGATAGTATAGAAGGATAATTGTGTTCCATATGATTTTGATGAAGAGTGAAATTTAATCATAGAGCATATAGAATACAATATTGCGTAGTTGTTGTTAAGGGCTACCCATCTTTTCACCAATATATAAATGGTCTCGACCAAGTATTAATCAAACTAAAGAGTGGCAGGAAATCCAGTCTTGGTATATAAATGCGAAAAACATAATGAATGAAAAATATCAATAATCTTATTGAAAAAAGATACTAAAACAAAGGTAAATAAAACAAATTAAGCGAATCAATTTAAAAACTAGTAAGTTAGAGGATGTAAAAATAAATAATAAATATCTTGAATGTGACTAAGACTTGATGGTTATCAATTTAACAATGAACACAAATAATTTTACTACATTCTCAAAATGATATGCACTCAGGAGGTGGTCAGAAGAGATCATTAAGAGAATATATCATTTCATAATGACACAAAAGGCGTATCTGAAAAATATAAAATCAACGTTTTATTTTTAAAATATTTTATCGATGTTGGATTATGTGCAAAGAAAAAGATAAACATTGAAATAGATGAGAGAACAAGTTTAAGTCAATGAGGTAGGCAATGCGAAGTAGTCGATTGAGTAGTTGAAAAAGAGTGCCCCTAGCTTACATGTTTGCAAAGTTTCTTAGAATCCACTTGAACAAATCACAGTAATTCCACCTTCTTACTCCGTCCCGGCCTTTTCCTTGTTTCCCCTTTTCGGTTGGCGGTGCTTACGTCGTCTTTCCCCTTTTCCGTCGGGCGGTTCCGTTCGTTGTGCACTTCGGTCTTTCAGGCCTTGCTTCGCGCGTTCCTGCTTCCCGGCCTCGCGCGCGGGCCGTGGCTCTGTTTTAACCTCAACCCGGCCCTAACAGACCCCTACCACGCATTGCGCGCTGCTGCGTGCGCGCCTATACTACTTGAACAATACTATCTGCTATGTGCATCGGTTATTGAAAGACGTGCCCCAAGCGTTAAAGGGTCAACAGGGGAGACAAATGAAAGATAACCCACTGGGGATAAAATGAGGTTAATGGTGGGTAGGAAAAAAAAATGAACGCTGAATTAAATCCCCCATTCACTACTGGAAAAGCTTTAGCCAGAATCACGCTATATTCACGGCCTGACTGACATTAATACTTTTTTATGCTTCATGGTATTGTCGCTATTATGGTGGAGAAAGTAGACGTTGCTATGGATCCCTCCGTTGCCTGAGCAAGCGCCGAAAAACGCTTGGGCTAAATTCGGCGGGGGGGATGTTTAACGAAAACAATCTGCAGGGCATTACACCCTTGAAGCTAGAATCATTGAATTTTCTTTGTTCTTAATCCTCAGTCATGTTTCCCCACGCACGCTGGGGGCCCATCCTCAGTTCCTACGTTGGTTAGGTCGACTAACCTCACTTCCGAGGCCCCTCAGCTCGGTTTTATGTATGCTATGGTATGTGTGTATGTATATTTATATATATATATATATATATTTTTTTTTTCTGTAGTTTATGCATGCAGAAATGCTATCAAGCTTCTAGATATAGGTATATATATATGGGTAGAGATTAGTATACATATAGTGTGATTAGTATACAGGTATCGGTCGACTTGATCACCTATTGCGACTACGACTTGTTTCGACTTTACGAGCCACTTGACGTACCACTTTTGTTTT
>CM068958.1:135265765-135293842 GCA_035128595.1 Eptatretus atami
CGGACAGACCACGAGAACCTTACTGAAATGTGTTTCTACTTACAGCTACCGTATAAATGGCGTATTGGCAGCGTTTAGGGGATTGCGTATATAAAAATGGGGTTCCAACAGGAGAACCCTGTCAGTGTTCCACGAACTCCATGGTTTTTTTTTTTTCTTCGGCAATGACGGTGGATGGTTGACACTTCGATTTCTAGTGCGGTTTATAAATAATTAAAAGGCTGCCGCTCAAAAATTTAAATCGTAAACGCAACTTAAGAAATCGAAGTGTCAACATCACCGTCATGCCGAAGAAAAAAAAAAAACCATGGAGTTCTGGAACACTGAACGGGTTCCTCGTGTAACCCCATTTTATATACAATTCCCCTAAACGCTGCCATACGCCATTATACGGTAGCTGTAAGTTAGAAACAACGTTCAGTAACTTCTGTGGTGTCCGGAAGACGTCAATACATCTACATACGTCAATATGCGTTGGAGATACGTTACACATAGGTTAGAAATAAGTTTCGGGTACCTAAACATACTCGACGTGTTTTCGACTTATGAGTACTTTACAAGTAACGTGTGTGTCGACGTGTGTCAACGATCGGCATAACGTGCCTACAACTTATGGCCAGCGTATGCGAACGTGTGAGTCATACGCTGGCATATATATATAATATATAAAACCTGAGGAATGCCGTGTGGTAATGGTCGTTATGCATTTCACAAACTCCAAACCGATTCATCCAAGATTCGTACGAAATGCTTTTGGTCCAACTGTAGTCATGGGAATATAAATTTCTTCCCAATAACACTCCGGATATTGCCGAAAAAATCGATAAATCGTTATGCCTTGATGGGATTTTTCCATTCAAATCCACTCAAGTTTAAAGGCCTACGGGGGAACGGCAAATATCCACTTTGGCCGCCGGCGCCGTTACCTCTCGCTACGCACTGAACGAAAAATCCCTGATTGCAGAACAAAATCCGATAATTATTCATTTTTAGCACTCCCACTCGACTCCCCAAATAAGCTTAAACGCAATTTTAATTTTTAATGTGCTTCCGCCCTCCCACCTTTTGTGTCTGCATACACTGCGCATTGTGTTATTGTGCTGCTGGTGCATGCGAGAAAGTGTAAGGTGTTAATGGAAAACGTTAAGATGATGAGAAATCGATCCCGGTGCATGCAGTTAATTAACGCCTAAATTAACGTTAAAGATGCCGAACATCGATCCCAGTGCATGCAGTTCAGCCGTGCACTGAGGGCAAGCTTTGTGCATGGACCCTCATTGCGCGTGTCCTATTGGTTGCTCAAAAGGTCATTGCCCTTAGCTTTACTTTTGCACCGACCACTCCACGTGTATTGGAAAGCAACTCATTTTCATTGGTCGGCGCTATGCAGGAAGAACGTGTCACATTTTCTCCTGTCGGCTATTGTTCCGTCGCATCTTTTTAGTGCTTGGACTACCGATTATCCTTTTTTCCTGTGATTGTTGCTTCTGCTGTTTCCCCCGTTCTGACGTCCTTTCTTAAAACGTCGAGGAACAATCCTGAGCTTGGGCTGATTTTCAAACGCCGTTCGCTTACACTCAAATTACACTTCCTATCCGTGAGTTATACTTTTGGCGTTTAACCATTTCCCCTCTTTTTTATCATAGTTGTTTTTTTTCGATATAGAACCCCAACTTACAAATTCTAGCACGTCTAGAAGTCGTACTCTACCCTACAATTCTTTTTGTTGCAAAATACCATAGTTGTTTCAATCTCTCGTTTATCTTTTTCCGATAATGCCGCCTAAATAAGAGGGTTGTCTTGGGCGTTCGACAGGTTAGCCACGAGCTCGAAGGGTTTCAAGGGCAACGAGTCGACGAGCGTGGAAACTATCCGCCTGACTTTTCACAGAAAAGTGCCCTGCGCTGCAGCGGAAATCATGGCTTCAGAGGGCGATGAACACGCGGGGTTCGGCTTTCCAGGGATCCGCTGTGCAACAGCTGCTTCCAGGGTCTAGAGGGTATTGAGCAGCGATCGGTTCGGCGTTCCAGGAACGCTGCTGCACAGCTGCTTCCAGGCTTCGGAGGGCCGATGAACAGCAGGCGGTTCGTCGTTCCAGAAACGCCTTCTGGAACAGCTCTTTCTAGGGTCTATCTGAGACTCCACAAGACGAACGCGCAAGGTTAGACGGTAAATAGTCAACGGCGGGAACAACATCCGTGGCGTCACGTGCCCAAACAAAACAGTTTTGGTTATCGAAAAGCTTTCAGCTACGAGGCCGAAGTACTATTCATGCGTGGTGGACATACCAAATTGGTGAGTTGTGCTTCACCCTGCCAATTTTGTCCGTTCCCTTAAGTTGGGGTGGGGAAGTTCGCCAGGGATGTGCTGTCCAACGGTAAGAGTCCAAGCTACCTCCACTTGAGGAACCGCCCAACATGCCCTTTAAGGGACCTGCTTGCAGGTCCTCATGATTCAGATAGTTTCCTTAAGCTCATCAGGAAAATATCAGTGGACCTTCCAAATGACCTCTTTTGGGGGCGCATGTTGTTAGGGAAGGGGTTGGAATGCCTACGTTTCAAAAGTTCAGGGTCAGGTTTACCCATCAATCGGGTTCGTTTCTCCCTTCGCAAAACTGTAAACCTTCGTTTTTGCAGATTTACTTCATTGCTAGACTACAACAAACCAGCTGCGATGCACGAATTGAAATTTTCCTCTACCTGAGGACTACGAAGAACATTACAAACCTCTTAGAACCAGGGACGTGCTGCTTAGCTTGCAACGCATGCTGCACGAGAAAAAATAATTACATTCGGAGTTTTAAGTTGCGCCTTAGAGTCAGCCAATCCCTCTTTTTCCGTTGTCATTGAACGCGGATAAGAAGGCCTGCGGGGCAGCACCCCGCCGATACAATACCCGCTTCATATAACGAGGTCGCATACTCCTCCATGGGGACCTAGCGTAAAAAAGCGGGCATTGTTTTTGCACAGTCGCGAATAGCCGTCTTCAACGATGATGAAGACGTCACGTCATGATACGCCCTTACAATATCCGCTCTATTCCCTTGGGTGCAGAACGGATATCGCTTCGGAATTCCCTCAGGTCGGAACCGAGTGATCCAATGTCTGACGTCACAAAAATGTGTCATGCATGCGTACTACGCCTACCGCTTCATACAAGGGCTACCGATTCAAACCCTCTTCACAGGTCGCGCGATTATTCTTCCAACTTTCGAGTTGATATGGCTGCCCAAAATGAACTCGCGCAGAGCGATTGTGTTATTCATAAACTCAACAAAAACAGTTGTGCTCGGACTCCTACGTCCATTTGCTTGGATGGTGTAAGCGATACGACGTCGACCTCGAAACTTACGGCACTGTTTTGCCATCCTTCCGTCAACTTTACGGGTGGTCCGCGATACATGCATGAACCGTACGCAGGATGCCTATGAACTTATGTCAGGCACTATGTCGGCCCGATTTGTTCATTACATTGTTTACCGTGTAACCCCATAGTGTGGAGCTACCTTATTGCCTTTCAGCAGCTATTTCAGGAAATTGAAGAAATCCCGAGCAACGCCGGGGCTCTTACTGCTAGTACGCGTCGAAAAATTTTGAGCATGCTTAAAATTTGCCGACGAGCTCGGCGTACTTACGCACGGATGCCAGCGTGCTTCAGCGTGCTCTTTAACAGTATACAAAACTTACCCATAACGTATTCGACGTGTGCAGGTTTTACGACAGTCCGGAAGACGTCAAATACGTCTACATACGTCAATATGCGTTGGAGATACGTTACTCATAGGTTCAAAGAACGTTACTCATAGGTTAGAAATAAGTTTCCAGTACGCTAAGCATTACCTCGACGTGTTTCGACTGATGAGTAACTTACAAGTAACGTGTGTCGACGTGTGTCAACGATCGCATAACGTGCCTACAACTTATGGCCAGCGTATGCGGAATGTGTGAGTCATACGCTGGCATACGTCAAAAAATTTTGAGCATGCTGAAAATTTGTCGACGAGCTCGGCGTACTACGACGTATGCCAGCGTGCTTCAGCGTGCTCTTAACGTATACAAAACTTACCCATAACGTATTCGACGTGTGCCAGCGTTTTAGACAAATTTTTCATACGTCGGCATACGCTGGCTAAATCGTCAAGGTGTGACAGGGCCTTTACATCGAATGTCAAGTGGTAGAAGGGGAGTTCCTCTTCAAACTTTCTGAGCTGCACGAACAGACTTAAAGATCTTGGTATTGAAGTCATCAATAAATCGAGACTTAAAACTCAACTTCTTGATCATTTTCTGGGTGACTGGACTGTCAAGAACAGACAGATGGCAGAAATACGCTTTTGATGTTTAACGAAGGACTGAAAACACTTCTCAAAAAAGCTCTAGCTCGCCGAGATTACACATCTGAAGCCTTAGCTATGGCTAAAATGGTGAACATCCTGAGAAAACGAGACGGTTGACTTTGAATGCTTCTGATTTTATGGTAGTTTTCTGCTCGACTGCCAGTGCCAATCTGTGCCCCCAATCCTAAAGACATTGGCATCCATGATACTAAATGGGACAAATTTGAAGGAACAAGACAAAACAGACTCTCAAGCTTGTTTGTCCATATCTCAGATGATTCTCTTTAACGCAAAGCGACCTTTCTGGACCGCTCTTCCTGAAGCAGAAAAAGCATGTTGTGAGCTATAAGGCAGAGCCTCTGTGCTACCGTAAATGCAGATGCAGTGAAGCTGGTCTGTTGTGTACTGCTCTGTGCCATTGTGGTGGCAACTGCGATGCCGGGATTGACCAAGTTACTAGTAAACTGAGACTTTTGAAATGAGATTCACCTGGACATGTACATATGTATGTATGTCTGTATGTATGTATGTATATATGTACAATAAAATCTGTGCTGCTGAAGCTGGCACCATGACGCTTGATTTAACGATATGCCATGGAGCACAGATGTTTACAGAAACTTACATTCGACCGTTTTGACGTATCTGAAAAAAGTATATCCAAGAGAGTTGCATGTAATTGATGTGTTTGGTGTTTGCTTTAAAGTCCAAACCGTTCGAACAATTGAGTGTGCTTGTGTGCGCATGTGCACATGCGTGTGCATGTGTGAAATGCAAACAAATTCTGTACAGATTAATGTGAATAAAGTGAAACAGGCCTACATTTGTGACTTCAGATATATAATTCACCGACTACTTCCATAGCTGATTTAGACTGCATAGGAGGAGGTATGCATACATAGGAGGAGGTATGGTGGGAAGGATAGGGAGGAAGAGGGGGGGAGAGGATAAGATAGCGGGAGGAAGCAGGGGGGAGAGAGGATTAAGGGTTGTGAGAATATGGGGGGCGAAGTTATGGGCGGGAAGATATGGGGTAAGTAAAGGATATGGGGCGGTAGAAGATATGGTGGAGGGAAGAGACTAGGATAGGGTGGGGGGAGAGATAGATTTGGAGGGGGGAGGCAGAGATAGATTCTTGGGGGGGAGAGATAGATTTGAGGAGGGAGAGATAGATTTAGGGGGGAGATAGATTGGGGGGGGTAGGAGATAGATTGGCGGGGGTAGGATATAGAAAGGAGGTACTAGGATATAGAAGGGAGGGGTTAGGATATAGAAAGGGAGGGGTAGGATATAGAAAAGGGGAGGGGATAGGATTATAGAAAGGGAGGCGGTAGGATAAGGATATAGATAGGCAGGGGTAGGATTATAGAAAGGGAGGGTTAGGATATAGATAGGGAGGGTAGGAATAGAAAGGGGAGGTAGGATATAAGAAATGAGGGTAGGATATAGATAGGGAGGGTAGATATAGAAAGGGAGGCGGCTTAGGATATAAGAAAGGGAGGGGTAGGTAGGATATAGATAGGGAGGGTAGGATAAGGATATAGATAAGGAGGTGTAGGAGGTAATACATGGAAATCCAACACAAGTGCGAGGCCATTCAGCCCATCATGGCTGGGCAGACACCACACCAAAAAGAAGCCAAAGGTGAGAAAGCAATTTGAAGAAGAGAAGCATTGGACAAAAGCCAAGTGAAAGAATGAAGCAAAGACAAAGCAGAAGAAGGAAGAATCATAAAGCTGAAGGGAAGTAAAGGAAGCAAATTGAAGAAAGTGAAGAGGAAGCAAGTGTGAGAAGGAGAAGCAAAGTGAAGAGGGAGAAGCAAAGTAGAAGAGCGCAAAGTGAAAAAGGCAAAGTGAAGAAGACGAGAAGCAAAGTTGTAAGAAAGAGAAGCAAAGTGAAACAAGAAGCAAATCTGAAGAAAAGAAGCAAAAAAACAAGGGATAGGAAGGAAAATGAAGCATAATGTGAAAAGAACCCAAGTGAAGATAAGGGCAAAGAGAAAGAAGCACAAGTGAAGAGAAAAGAAGCAATGAGAAGTGACAGGAAGAAGGAATCAAAGTTGAAAGGAATAACGAATCAGTAGAAGGAGCAAGAAAGGGTAAGCAAATAGAAGGAAATTGGAAGAGGGAAGCATAAGTGAAGAAGGTAAGCAAAGTGAGCAGGAAAATGAAGAGGAAAAACAAAGTGAAGAGAAGTTGAAGAGCGGAGAAGGTAATGAAACAGGAACAACAGTGGGGAAAATAAGAAGGCGAACAAATTGGAAAAGAGCAATGAAGACAAATGTGAAGTGAGAAAGAAGCAAATGTGAAGAAAGAGAAGCAAAGTTGAAGAAAAGAAGCAAAGTGAGAAAGAAGAAAGAGCAAAAGCAAATTGGTGAAGAAGGAACAATAAGAAGGGAACAAAGTAGAAGGAAGCAAGCGAAAAAAGAAAGTGAAGAAAGGAAGCCAAAGTGAAAAGGGAACAAGTGAAGAAAAGAAGCCAAATGCTGAAGAACAGAAGCAAGAGTGAAGAAGAATGAAGCAAAGTTGAAGAAAAGAAGCAAAGTGAAGAAAAAGAAGCAAACGCTAGAAAAGAAGAAGAGAGGGAACAAGTGAATGAAGGGAAACGAGAAGCTACAAAGTGAAGCAAAGAAGAAATTGAAGAAAAAGAGAGCAAATTTTGCAAGAAAAGAGCCCAGAAGTGAAGATAGAAGCAAAGTGAAGAAAGAAGCAATAATGAGAAAGAACGAAAGTGAAGAAAGAAGCAAAGTAGGAAGAATTAAGAAGCAAAGTGAAGAAAACAAAGCAAAGTGAAGAAAAGATAGCAAAGTGAAGAAAAGAAGTGAAAGAAAAAGATGCAAAGAAAAGAACAAAATGAAAGAACAAAAGATGAAGAAGGAAGCAAAGTGAAGAAAAGAAGCAAAGTGAAGAAAAGAAGCAAATTGAAAGAAAAGAAGCAAAACAAGGTGAAGAAATGAAGATGAAGAAATGTGAAGGAAGCGGAAGAAAAGCAATGGAAGATAAGGAAACAAGTGAAGAAAAGAAGCAAATTGAAGAGCAGAAGTCAAGGTGAAGAAGAGAAGCAAAGTAGAGAAGAAACAAAGTGAAATGAAGCAAGCAAAGATGAAAAGAAGAAGCAAAGTGGAAAGAAGAAGTGAAGAAGAGAACGAATTGAAGAGGAAGAAATGATAGAAAGGCAAAGTGAAGAAAAGAAGCCAAGGATAAGCAAAGCGAAGGGAAGAAAAAAAGCAAAGTATGAAAAAAAAGAAGCCAAAGATTGAGAAGGAACAAAGAAGCAAAGAAGCAAGTGAAAAGAAGCAAAGTGAAGAAGAGAAGCAAAGTGAAGAAAAGGAAGCAAAGTGAAAGAAAAGAAGCCAAAGTGAAGAAAAGAAGCAAAGTGAGAATAAGAAGCCAAAATTGAAGAAAAGAGCAAAGGAAAACAGTAGCCAAGTGAAGAGAAGCAATGAAGAATGAGCAAATGAAGAAAGCAAAGTGTAGAGAAGGAAAGCAAAGTGGGAAGAAAAGGATAGCAAAAGTTGAAGAAAAGAAGCAAATTGACGAAGAGAAGCAAGTGAAGATGAAGAAATGGACGGAAAGCAAAGGAATTTAAGAAAGAAGCAAATGAAGAAAAGATAGCCAAAGTTGAAGAAGGAAGCCAAAGTTAAGAGAGAACAAGTGAAGAAGAGAACAATTGAAGAAGGGAAGCAAAGTGAAGAAGGGAAAAAATGTGAAGAAGGAAGCAAAGTGAAGAAGAGAAACAAAGTGAAGAAGAGAAACAAAGTGAAGAAGGAAACAAAGGAAGAAGGGAAGAAATGATAGAAGGAAACAAAATGAAGAAGAGAAAATAAGTGAAGTAAGGGAATAACCAAATGGAAGAAGGGAAGCACAAAGTGAAGAAGGGAAGCAAAGTGAAGAAGGGAAGCAAAGTGTAGAGAAGGACAAGGAAGAAGGAAGCAAATGAAGAAGGGAAACAAAGTGAAAGAAGGGAAGCAAAGTTAGAAGGGAAACAAGTGAAGAATAGAAGAAAGTGAAGAAGAAACAAAGTGAAGAAGGGAAGCACAGTGAAGAAGGGAAGCAAATGAAGAAAGGGAAACAAATGAAGCAAAATGAAAAAGGGAAACAAGTGAAGAAGGAAGCAAAGTGAAGAAGAGAAACCAAAGTTGAAGAAGAGAAACAAATTGAAGAAGAGAAGCAAAAGTGAAGAAGGGAAACAAAGTGAAAAGGAAGCAAAGTGAAGAAAGGGAACAAGTAAAGGAACAAATGGAAGAAGGGAAACAAAGTGAAGAAGGAAGACAAATGAAGAAAGGAAGCAAAGTGAAGAAGGGAAGAAAGTAAAGGAAGCAAAGTGAAGAAGAGAAACAAAGTGAAGAAGGGAAAACAAATTGAAGAAGGGAAGCAAAGTGAAGAAGGGAAGCAAAGTGAAAAAGTGGAAACAAATTGTAAAGGGAAGCAAAGTGAAGAAGAGTAAGCAAAAGTGAAGAAGGGAAACCAAAGTGAAGAAAGGGAAGCAAAGTGAAGAAGGAAACAAAGTGAAGAAGGAAGCAAAGTGAAGAAGAGAAACAAAGTGAAGAAGAGAAAAGCAAAGCAATGAAGAAGGGAATACAAAAGTGAAGAGGAAGCAAAGTGAAGAAGGGAAGCAAAGTGAAAGAAGGGAAAGCAAAAGTGAAGAAGGGAAGCAAAGTGAAGAAGAAGCAAAGAAGAAGGGAAAACAAAGTGAAGAAGGGAAGCAAAGTGAGAAGAAACAAAGTGAAGAAGGAAGCAAAGTGAAGAAGCGGAAGCAAAGTGAAGAAGGACAAACAAATTGAAGAAGGGAAGCCAAAAAGGTGAAGAAAGGAAGCAAAGTGGAAGAAGGGGAAACAAAAGTGAAGCAAAGTGAAGAGGAAACAAAGTTGCAAGAAGGGAACAAAGTGAAGAAGGGAAGCAAAGTGAAGAAGGGAAGCAAAGTGAAGAAAGGGAAGCAAAGTGAAGAAGAGAAACAAGTGAAGAAGGGAAACAATGAAGAAGGGAAGCAATAGTGAAGAAGGGAAGCAAAGGAAGAAGGGAAACAAATTGAAGAAGAGAAGCAAAGTGAAGAAGGGAAGCAAAGTGAAGAAGGAAACAAAGTGAAGAAGGGAAGCAAAAGTGAAGGAGGGAAACAAAGTGAAGAAGGGAAACAAAGTGAAGAAGGGAAGCAAAGTGAAGAAGGGGGAAGCAAAGTGAAGAAGAGAAACCAAAGTGAAGAAGAGAAAACAAATTGAAGAAGAGGGAAGCAAAGTGAAGAAGGGAAACAAAGTGAAGAAGGGAGCAAAGTAAGAGGTGCAAGTGAAGAGGAACAAAGTGAAGAAGGGAAAACAATATGTAAGAAGGAAACAAATTGAAGAAGGTGAAGGAAGCAATAGTGAAGAAGGGAAGCAATAGTGAAGAAGGAAGCAAAGTGAAGGAAGGAAGCAAGTGAAGAAGGAGAAACAAAGTGAAGAAGGGAAACAAATTGAAGGAAGGGGAAGCAAGTGAAGAACGGAAGCAAAGTGAAGAAGGGAAACAAATGTGAAGAAGGGAAACAAAGTGAAGAAGGGAAGAAAAGAGAAGGTTGAAACAAAGCTGAAGAAGGGAAACAAAGTGAAGAAGGAAAGCAAAGTAGAAGAACAAATTAAGAAGAGAAACAAAGTGAAGAAGGGAAACAAATGAAGAAGGAAACAAGTGAAGAAGGGAAACAAAGTGAAGAAGGAAACAAGTGAGAAGGGAACAAATGTAGAAGGAAGCAAAGTTAAAGAAGGGAAAGCAACGAGTGAAGAGAAGGGAAGCAAAATATGCAGAAGGGACAACAAGTAGTGAAGAAAGAGAAACAAAGTTGAAGAAGGGAAACAAGTGAAGTAAGGAACAAAGTGAAGAAGGAAACAAATTGTTAAGAAGGGAAACAAAGTGAAAGAAGGGAAACAAGTGAAGAAGGGAAACAAAGTGAAGAGGAAACAAAGATGAAAGAAGGGAAACAAATGAAGAAGAGAAAAAATGAAGAGAAACAAATGAAAGGAAACCAAAGTGACAGAAACAAGTGAAGAAGGGAACAAATAAAAGGAACAAAAGTGAAGAAGGGAAACAAGATTGAAGAAGGAAACAAATGTGAAGAGGGAAACAAATGAAGAACAGCGAAACAAAGTGAAGTTAAGCGAAAACAAAGTGAAGAAGGGAAACCAAATTGAAGAGAAAACAAAGTGAGAAGGAAAAAGAAAAGAACATAGAAGAGAAGCAGAGTGAAGAAAAACAGCAAAGTTATAGAAGAGAAGCAAAGTGAAGAAAATCAAGCAAAGTGAAGAAAAGAAGCAAAATGAAGAAAAGAAGCCAAAGTAGAAGAAGGGAACAAAGTGAGAAGGGAATGCAAAGTGAAGAAGGGAAACAAAGTGAAGAAGGAAGCAAATTGAAGAAGGGAAGCAAAGTGAAGAAGAGAAAGAAAGTGAATGAGAGGGAAACAAAGTGAAGAAGGGAAACAAAGTTGAAGAAGGAAAAAAGGAAGAAGGGAAACAAATTGAAGAAGAGAACAAAGTGAAGAAGGAACAAAGTGAAGAAGGGAAACAAAGTGAGAGGGAACAAAGTGAAGCAAGGAAATAAGTGAAGAAAAGAACAAAACTGAAGAAGAGAAGCAGAGTGAAGAAAAAACAGCAAAGTATAGAAGAGAAGCAAAGTTGAAGAAAATAAGCAAAGTGAAGAAAAGAAGCAAATTAAGAAAAAAGAAGCAAATAGAAAATATAGCAAATTGAGAAAAGAACAAAATGAAGAAAAGAAGCAAAGTGAAGAAGGGACAAATTGAAGAAGGGAAGCAAAGTGAAGAAGGGAAACAAAGTGAAGAGGAGAATTAAGAAGAAGAGGGAAAGTCAAAGTGAAGAACGGAAACAAAGTGAAGAAGGGAAACAAAGTGAAGAAGGAAACAATAGTGAAAAGAAAAATAAGAGAGAAACAAAGTGAAGAAGGAAACAACAGTGAAGAAGGGAAACAAATTGAAGAAGAGAAACAAAGTGAAGAGGGAAACAAAGTTGAAGAGGGAAACAAAGTGAAGAAGGGAAACGCAAACTTGAGAAGGACAAAGTGAGAAGATAACAATGAAGCAGAGAAAACCAAAGTGAAGAAGGAGAAACACAAAATTGAAGAAGAGAAAGAGCAAAGCTTGAAGAAAGGAAACAAAGTGAAGAAGGGAACCAAAGTGAAGAGCAGGGAAACAAAGTGAAGAAGGGAAACAAAGTGAAGAAGGGAAACAAAATGAAGAAGGGAAACAAAGTGAAGAGAGAGACAAATTGAGAAGAGAAACAAAGTGAAGGGGAACAACAGAATTGAAGAAGGGAGAAACAAAGTGAAGAAGGGAAACAAGTGAAGAAGGAGAAACAAAGTGAAGAAAGGGAAACAAAGTGTAAGGGGAAACAAAGAAGAAGGAAACAAAGTGAAGAGGGAAACAAATTGAAGAAGAGAAACAAAGTGAAGAAAAAGAAACAAACTTGACGAATGAGAGAGCAGAGTGAGAAAACTAGCAAGTTTATAGGAAGAAGAAGCAAAGTGAAGAAAATAAAGCAAAGTGAAGAAAAGAAGCAAAAGAATGAAAAGACCAGTAAAGTGAAGAAGGGAAAACAAAGTGCAAGAAGGGAAGCAGTGAAGAAGGCGACAACAAAGTGACAAGGAAGCTGGGAATGCAAAAGAAGAGAACACAGTGAAGTGAAGGGAAACAGAAGGGAAAGTGTGAAGGAATTGAAGAAGAAAACAAAGTGAAGGAAAGGGAAACAAATGAGAGAACAATTGTGAAAGAAAAGAAACATACCCTAATAGACGAAGCAGAGTAGAAGAAAATCATGCAAAAGTTAGACGCCAGAATCAGTGACGCCAGAGCAAATACGTGAAAGTGACAGAAAGAACAACACAACGTGCCAGTGAAGAAGAGAATGCAAAAATTTGTTAACAAAATGCAGCTTAGAGGAGAGAAGGAACCCAAAGTAGAAAGGATAAAGCACAGAGCTGAAGAAAAGGCGAACAAATTGAAGATATGAAGCAAAAGTCTGAGAAAAAACAAATGCGTAGAAGGGACATGAAAATAGGACAAATGCGAAGAACGGGATATAATATAAGAAGCAATATATGTGACAGAAGGGAAGACATAACGTAGGGCAAAGAAAGACAAGAAGAATATATAGTGAGAGGAAACAAGAGTGAGAGAAGGAAACAGTATGATTGAAGAGACAAAGGAGAAGGAACTACTAAGTGTAATGTTACTAGAATGAAGACAGCGGAAACAAGGAACAAGGGAACTTCAAGAAGAAGGGGAACACATAGTCGACATTGAGGACAACATTGAAGAAGGAAACAAAGTTGCCAGCACAGGAACAAATTTGACAGACATGACATAAGTGCAAGACAGGCAATTCAAGCTGAGGAATACTGGAAAGAGGAACCAGCAGAATAGAAAAGCACGTATAGAACGAAACGCCGCATAGTGAGAAAAAAGCAAGGACAAACAAAGGCAAGAAAAGAACGAACCCCACCACACAGAAATGAAACCGTCGAAACAAACGTGACAGAAAAGGGAAGCACATGAAGATAATGGAACATAAGAGTAAGAAAGGGACAGCATACATTGAAGAAGGGAAAGCAAAGCTAGCATGCGAAGCGAAACAAAGTGAGGCGAACCCCAATAAGTCGAGACAGCAACCGATAATACAAACGTTGCAGAGCAGAGACAAACTGAGGACAAACACAACTGTGAAGAAAGAAGCACACAGAAGATGGAAACAATATCTGGAAGACACGAAGTCCCAAGAGAAAATAGAAACAAACTTGAAGAAGAGAAACCAAAGTGAAGAAGGGAAACAAAGTGCAAAGAAGGAAACAATTGAAAAGAGAAGCAAGTGAAGAAAACAGCAAAGTAAAAGAAAGCATAAGAAGGAAAACAAAGGAAGAAGGTGAAGAAAAGAAGCAATGAAGAAAAAGAAGCAAAGGAAGAAGGGAAACAAAGTGAAGAAGGGAAAGCAAAGTGAAGAAGGGAAACAAAGTGAAGAGGGAACAAATTGAAGAGGAACAAATGAAGAAGAGAAACAAAGTGAAGAAGGGAAACAAAGTGAAGAAGGGAAACAAATGAAGAAGGAAACAAATTGAAGAGAGAACAAAGTGAAGAGGTGGAAAAGGAGAAGAGGAAAAAGTTGAGAAGGTGAAGACCAAAGTGAAGAAGAGAAACAAACTGAAAGAGAGCAAGTGAAGAAAAGAACAAAGTAAGAAGGAAGCAAAAGAAAATAAGCAAAGTGAAGAAGACAATGCAAGTGAAAAATAGCCAAAGTGAAGCAAAAAGAAGCAAAAATGAAGAAAAAGAAGCAAAGTGAAGAAGGGAAAGCAAAGTGAAGAAGGGAAGCAAAGTGAAAAGTGGAAGGCAAATTGAAGAAGAGGAACAAATAAAGTGACAAAGTGAAGAAGGAAACAAATGAAAGAAGAGAAACAAAGTGAGAAGGAAGGGAAACAAAGTGAGAGGGAAACAAATTGAAGAAGGAGAAACAGTGAAGAAGGGAAACACAGTGAAGAAGGAAACAAAGTTGAAGAAGGAAAACAAATTGAAGAAGAGAAACAAAGTTGAAGCAAGGAAACAAATTGAAGAGAGAAACAAAGTGAAGAAGGCGAAACAAAGTGAAGAAGGGAAACAAATGAAGTAAGAAAACAATAGTAAATAAAAAACAACTGTAAGAAGGAGAACAGAGTGAAGAAAAACAATGAAAGAAGAGAGAAGCAAAGTGAAGAAAAATAAGCAAAGTGAAGAAAGAGCAAGAAGAAACAAGAAGCAAAGAAGAAAGAACCACAAGTGAAAAAGAAGCAAGGAAGAAAAACAAAGTGAAAAGGGAAGACAAGTGAAGAAGGGAAACCAACAAGTGAACAAAGTGAAGAGGGAAACAAATGAAGAGAAACAAAGTGAAGAAGGGAAACAAAGGTGAAGAAGAAACAAAGGACAAAGTGAGAAGGGAACAATGAAGAGAGAAACAAAGTGAAAGAAGGAAAACAAGTGAAGAAGGGAAACAAAGTGAAGAAGGAAACAAATGAAGAGGGAAACAAAGTGAAGAGGGAAACAAAGTGAAGAAGAGAGAAACAAAGTGAAGAAGGGAGAAACAAAGTGAAGTAAGGGAAAAAAAGATCTAAAGGGTAAACAAATTAATGAAGAGAATAGCACAAGTGCAAAAGGAAACAACGTGAAGAGGGAAGCCAAAGTGGAAGAAGAGAAGTGAGAAAAAAAAAAACGTTCTCCAAAGGGTTAAACAAATTAATGAAGAGAAGAGTTAAGTGGACAAGGAAAGGAAGAAGTGAAAGACGAGAGAGAGATTTTGAAAACGTCGCGGTGAGAGAAGCGCGGGTTTTCGGCTCCAGGGAGTCCAAGGAAATCCCGCGGCCGGTTCGAAGGATGAAAACATTCCATGAATGACCTGGAAGGTGATTTTGTGCCCTGAACGTGTTTGCGCGGGAAGCGTTCTCAACGTCTCGTGCCCACGGCCCTCGCTGAGGCGGGGGAGAGGGGGGGTGGAGGGGGTAAGGGGGTCTCAAATCGATATGCAAGAGAATTTAAAAGGGAAATATAAATTGAAGGAAATGGAGCACGGAGGTGGTGTTGGGTGAGGAAGGGTCTGAAGGAATCAATGGTCGTGGGTATAATAAACAGGAGTAACGAGGTAAGTAACCTCTTTTCTCCCCTCTTTCCCCACATGCGGGAATCCTCCCTCGTCAAAGACACAGAACCGTTGCCTCCAAAAGACAAGGCCCAGGCACTGAGGGCCGACGCGGCCTGCATTGCTCTCGGAAGCCTCGTTCGCTCATCCTTCCCGGTCATCCACCACCGCCGACTTACCGCCCTCGCCTCGACTCGCGGTTTGACGTTTGCCGCTCGTCCCGTCTCGTCACGGACCCGCGCCGCGCCGCCAATGGACACCCGAGCGATACGTAACGTCCACGTCAGGCTGCGCGTTCCCTCCCGCAGCCACACACACCTCGCGGAGGGATACACGGTGCAGCGGCACTCGGCACTACTTCCGCGGTGCTGTGTTCTCGCACAGTTCGTTCGATTCAAACACTTCGTGCGACGACTTTGACCATTTATCGAGATTAAAAACGACGCATTTCCTCACAAAGACATGTTAAACACACAGCTGTACCGCCCTGTTGAATATGCGATCCGTTTTCCGCTCGCCACCAATTCCATTCCTCCATCTTGCGATTCTTTGGCCCTATTAGCGGCAGATTGAGGAAAGCGCGACCGTCTTGGGACTTGGGACTTGGGACTCAACTCTCGGAGCTTTCCAGGGGAAAAAGAATCTCGAAGGATTCTGCGATTAAAACGGGTTTGCGCAAATCAAAGCAGGGGGTGCTGCACCGTGGAGTACGCCACCATGCGGTGGGAGGTGGTTGGGTCGGCCCGTTGTCGGTGGTGTCGTCGTGACCGTGTCGTGTGTGACTCGCTTGTTACGGACACCCCCGTGCATTCGGCGACACTCGGCCTCACATTGGATCGGTACCGTGGCCAAACTAAAGGAACACTCGACAGATCGATTGTAGTGTGAAACAGGTAAACACAACGTGAACAGTTCAGGTGTGTACAGGTGTTTGTTGTCCAATAACAAAAACGAGCTCTTCGTGGTGCTTCACGAGCACAGGTACACCGTACAGGTGTGAACCGCCCGCTCGACTACTCGGGAACGAGGACATTTGGACATTCACGATTTCGCGGAACAGATTCGCCACAGCGGGAGAGGTTATCCGTGACGTACTTTACTATTATAAACGTGCGGACGTCACGGTCAAGGTTAATATATTATTATGAAGTTAACATTATTAAATAATGAATGTGATTATTGGTTCAAACACACAAGGTTTTCATGTTCATAACAACTCACTGGATCTCTCAAAATCATGGTGAAGTGTGTGTAGTGTGTGTGTTGTGTACGTGTGGTGTGTGTTACGTGTGTGTACGTGTACGTGTGTGTACGTGTGTGTGTGTGTACGTGTACGTGTGTGTGTACGTGTGTGTGTGTGTACTGTGTGTGTGTGTGTACGTGTGTGTGTGTGTACGTGTACGTGTGTGTACGTGTTACGTGTGTGTACGTGTGTGTGTGTGTGTACGTGTACGTGTGTGTGTAGTGTGTGTGTGTGTACGTGTGTGTGTGTGTGTGTGTGTGTGTGTGTACGTGTTACGTGTGTGTGTGTACGTGTGTGTGTTGTACGTGTGTGTGACGTGTACGTGTGTGTGTGTGACGTGTTCGTGTGTGTACGTGTGTGTGTGTGTACGTGTGTGTACGTGTGTGTGTACGTGTTACGTGTGTGTGTTACGTGTTACGTGTGTTACGTGTGTGTGTGTACGTGTTACGTGTGTGTACGTGTGTGTGTGTGTACGTGTGTGTGTACGTGTGTGCGTGCGTGTACGTTGTGTGTGTGTGTACGTGTGTGTGTGTGTACGTGTGTGTACGTGTACGTGTGTGTGACGTGTGTGTGTGTGTACGTGTACGTGTGTGTGTACGTGTGTGTGTGTCGTGTGTGTGTGTGTGTACGTGTGTGTGTGTGTACGTGTACGTGTGTGTACGTGTTACGTGTTGTGTACGTGTGTGTGTGTGTGTACGTGTACGTGTGTGTGTACGTGTGTGTGTGTGTACGTGTGTGTGTGTGTGTGTGTGTGTGTTACGTGTTACGTGTGTGTGTGTACGTGTGTGTGTGTGTACGTGGTGTGTGTACGTGTTACGTGTGTGTGTGTGTAACGTGTTACGTGTGTGTACGTGTGTGTGTGTGTACGTGTGTGTACGTGTGTGTGTACGGTGTTACGTGTGTGTGTACGTGTTACGTGTGTTACGTGTGTGTGTGTAGTGTTACGTGTGTGTACGTGTGTGTGTGTGTACGTGTGTGTACGTTGTTACGTGTGGTTACGTGTGTGTGTGTTACGTGTGTGTTGTACGTGTGTGTGTGTGTGTACGTGTGTGTAGTGTACGGGTGTACGTGTTGTGTGTGTGTACGTGTTACTTGTGGTGTACGTGTTTACGTGTACGTGTGTACTGTGTGTGTGTACGTGTACGTGTTACGTGTGTGTGTGTGTTACGTGTATCGGGTGTTACGTGTACGTGTGTGTGTGTGTTATCGTTACGTGTGTGTGTGTGTTACGTGTACGTGTGGGTGTGTGTGGTGTACGTGTGTGTGTGTTACGTGACATGTACGTGTACGTGTGTGTGGTTACGTGTACATGTGCGTGCGTGTTGTGTGTACGTGTGTGTGTGTGTTACGTGTGTGTTGTTGTACGTGTGTGTGTACGTGTGTGGTTACGTGTGTGCGTGTACGTGTACGTGTGTGTGTGCGTGCGTGTGTGCGTGTACGTGTACGTGTGTGTACGTGTGTGTGTGCGTGTGTGTGTGTGTGCGTGTACGTGCATGTCGTGTGTGTGTGTACGTGTGTGTGTACGTGTGTCGTGCGTGTACGTGTGTGTGTGCGTGCGTGTGTGTGCGTGTACGTGTGTGTGTGTGTGCGTGTGCGTGTGTGTGTCCGTGTGTGCGCATGTGCGCTTTTTTCGTTATCTCATATGCAGGTTTAAGAAAGTCGAATGAAGCCCTCCCAGGTCTCGAAGTATCCACCTCCGTTTTAGTTAGAGCAGTCACGAATCATATATCAAGCTGTGAAGTTTTGTTGTTTCAAGCAGTGGAGTTTTGTTTGTTCTCAAGCTGTGAAGTTATGTTGTTCTCAAGCTGTGAAGTTTTGTTGTTTTCAAGCAGTGAAGTTTTGTTGTTTCTCAGGCGGTGAAGTTTTGTTGTTTTGAAGTGATGAAGTTTTGTTGTTTTAAAGCTGTGAAGTTTGTTGTTTTCAAGCAGTGAAGTTTTGTTTCTCAGCGGTGGTTTTGTTGTTTTAAAGCTGTGACGTTTTGTTGTTCTCAAGCGGTGACGTTTTGTTTGTTCTCAAGTGTGACATTTTGTTGTTCTCAAGTGTGACATTTTTTGTTCTCAAGCGGTGACGTTTTGTTGTTTTAAAGCGGAGAAGTTTTGGTTTTCTCAAGCGGGAAGTTTTGTTGTATTAAAGCGGTGAAGTTTGTTCTCACGCAATGAGTTTTTGTGTTTCTCAAGCGGTGACGTTTTGTTGTTCTCAAGCGTGACGTTTTGTTGTTCTCAAGCGTGACGTTTTGTTGTTCTCAAGCGGTGACGTTTTGTTGTTCTCAAGCGGTGACGTTTTGTTGTTCTTAAGCGGTGACGTTTTGTTGTTCTTAAGCGGTGACGTTTTGTTGTTTTAACGTGGTGACGTTTTTGTTGTTCTCAAGCGTGTGACGTTTTGTTGTTCTTAAGCGGTGACGTTTTGTTGTTTCTTAAGCGGTGACGTTTTGTTGTTCTTAAGCGGTGACGTTTTGTTGTTTTAACGTGGTGACGTTTTTTTTTTGTGCTCTTAAGCGGTGACGTTTTGTTGTTTTAACGTGGTGACGTTTTGTTGTTCTCAAGCGGTGACGTTTCGTTGTTCTCAGCGGTGACTTTTTGTTGTTCTCAAGCGGTGACGTTTTGTTGTTAAAAGCGGTGAAGTTTGTTTGTTTTAAAGCGGTGAAGTTTTAGTGGGGCAACTTAGCATAACAATTGTGCATTTTGTGAGGAAAGCACCAAATTTGGCACACTAGTAGCCTTAATATTATGAATAGATTTGGATATTGGGCCATCTCAAATTCAGCCGCTGATGGCTGTGGCAGCCATTTTCCACTGCCATCAAAATTTGAGATGGCCCAATATCCAAATCTGTTCATAATATGTTAGGCTACTAGTGTGCCAAATTTGGTGCTTTCCTCACAAAATGCACAATTGTTATGCTATATTTGCTAAGTTGCCCCACTATTTTGTTGTCAAGCGGTGACTTTTTGTTGTCTCAAGCGGTGATGTTTTGTTATCACGCTTCAAAGTTTTGTTTTGCCTGGGTTGAGTTTGAACTGCCGACCTCGCAAACTCAGATGCGCACTCTAACCATATCACCACCGAGTCGAGTTCCTTTCAAAACATTACTGAAGACATTCTAAAATGAATTACAATACTATTGAAGCAACGTCTTCTGAAGCCAACTCTTTATTGCTAATAATTTGGAAAAAATGGCAATCGGTTAATTTAGTTACAAAGATGAAAACATCATGTTTTTGTCTCCAAACATGCTGTTGCAGACCTGGGGTCGGGGGCGAAGACTTCGAGGGGTGAACTACCTTGGGTTCCCACCAGACTCTCCGGAATCGCAGGCCGTCACACACGAAAAACTCTGTGACACGGTGGGTCGCCAATCGACCGCAAACGCCAATAACTCGACCACGTGACTTAGGGTCCTCCATCTAATTAATACCGTTTACCTAAAGGTCATGTGATCTAATTACCGGGGGACACGGCCTCGGTACGCACTTGCTCAAACCAGATCACTTTACCAGATAAGATGCAGCCGAGCGGAACTGCCAAGCTTGTACCGGCTAGGAAACAGATTGTTGGGGAATAACGTTCCGGCTAAACTAGGGTGCGACCCATGCTGGACCAATGGAAGAAAACACGAAAACGAGCTGGGAACAATTTCTATAAAATGCATTAAATTTACAGTCAAGCAAGGAAAAGTACGTGGAACAGCGAATTGGGGTTTTATTTTATGTACAGCAGAGGATGGCAAGGAATTTGTGGGGTGCGGCAAAAGGCAACTTACAAAAGAGACATCAAAGTAGGATTATCCCGACTATCTTCTACAATCTTAATTAATCTAGGACAGGCACCATCTCACCACCACACACAACACACACACACACACACACACACCACGCACGCACACACACACACACACACACACGGAAAGTTAGAGAGCCAAGAGAGAGTGAGAGAGAGAAAGGTGAGGATGAGCGCTCTCTAAATGCGTGGCGTCATCGGCTGACCAACGCAGCCCAGGACGCTTAGGGAAGGGGAGTTGGAAAGATACTGGGGTCTACGGTATGGGAGTGTGGAAGTGCGATGTATGCGACGTGAGGGGTGCAGTGTCGTGCCAGAGGAAAATGGGATTGCAAGTCAGTACCGGTTTTCTTTGTGCGTCCACAGAAGACAGGATAGAGGGGTGTATTGAGAGAGAGGAGAATATATACGTGAGAAGGAAGATCCCTAACCTAGCCGTGTAAAGGTCTGTATGTGTAGTGTGTACCTCCATGGGATGCTCCGCCTGAGCGTTCCCACCTCGTGATATGGTGCATTATTTCCTGCCTGTTTACCTGGGCTCGTGGCAACATGCGCTCCACACTGGTCT
Source organism: Eptatretus atami (assembly GCA_035128595.1). Classification (NCBI taxonomy): domain Eukaryota; kingdom Metazoa; phylum Chordata; class Myxini; order Myxiniformes; family Myxinidae; genus Eptatretus; species Eptatretus atami. The sequence goes on from CM068958.1 coordinate 135,286,316, forward strand.
GCTATCCGTGGCCGGTGGTGAGGCTGTCTGGCTTCGCGGGGGTGTCGGCACATCGACAGCAGAGCAGGGAGTCTCGAAGGATGGCAGTCCGCAGTCACACTCGGATCAGGTTCTCAAAGAAGAAGCATGCTCTAACGGCTCCGCGCTACCCACTTTTATAAGCCCCAGGCAAAGGGTGGGCTGAGGACAGGAAAGCAATGTGCTGTGTCCCAAATCCTGCTCCTCTATTGGGCCACAGCGGCCCGAGCCATGCCCCGCCAAGCTCCGGGATCAGAAACCGGCTCAGATGCCGACCAGTTCTGCACGGCTCGGAGCTCCTGACTTAACATGGGGACATGCTCCCTGAGCCGGCACCCCGGCCCTGAACATGCACCGAGTGTAGTCTGTATTTCGGATGGCAGCGGACTTTCTCCGCCACCCACGGGCTTCTTCATGAGCCAAAATGCACACCTGGGACCCGAACCAAACTCCCGGATCGCCCTTCCTACGAACCCCCCTCATTACCCCCAGTCTTGCCATGGTCTGACGACTGGATGAGAGTTGCAACAATTCCGGACGCTCATCCGGGATGTTCCCGGTGAGATGTAGTGAAGCTATTAGCGTCTTGCGTGGTTGAGCATCGTGCGGCACCGAGGACAATCCGATACCACGCGGTACTCCTCTAAATAGTGGCAAATTGTAGCGATACAGAGGTACGAGGGGGTGCAGGAGTATTTTTTTCCGTGTGCGGGAGGCGTTTGTGGTCAAAGTGGTGAGATTTGTTGAGTGAGGTGCGGAGTAAGGTGAGGTGCTGGTTGGGAATTAGCACGCAGATTTGAATGAAATAATGGCGTGCAAATTCCCGTGTGCGGGTTGTCTTGTGTCCAGCGGGGATGATTCAAGCCACAGGAGGAATCGTGGTGTGCCTATTAACAATTGTCTATTGAATGGCGTGTGTGCTTGCATGCTTGTTATGTACTATGGCTGAAAGGAAAGGGTTAGAGTCGGGGTCAGAGTACGAATCAGAGATATTTATAAGACCTAACTACGAGACCCACGCAACGCACTTCGTCCTGTTAACCCACTAGACATGAGGGGAGGATTCGCGACACGAATATTGATGAAATAACTGCCTGGGGATCACTGTATGTTGGGTGCCATTGCCTTAGAGGCATGCGGTTTTGCAGAACCTCAACAAGAAACTGATTGCTGATTTTCACTCGAATGTACATTTGGAATTGATCAGTCAAGTTTGTATTGATGCTCAACATGGTTATGAATGATGATTTCAGTTTTATACATTGCAGGAATGAGTTCAAAAGTGCAACCACAATACTTTTCTCCAGGGCAAAGTGGGAGTTTTGTTGCTCATTAACTCTGCTACTCTCTATTGAGTGCAGCCTGTGGCTGCTGGTTGCATCATTGGTTGGGACGCGGCTATGCCGCTGATGCAGTGTCCCCCTTACCTGTACACTGGTACTCATTTTTCCGACCTCGGAAGGATGACAGGCTGAGTCAACCTCCTGGTGTATTTTAATTCAGTGGCCAACGGGGCTTGAACTCAGGACCCTAGGATCCCAAGCCGCCACCCCAACCACTAAGCCAACACCAGGCTAACTCTGCTACTGAAACGGAGGTTGCATTTTCAACCTTGTCTGTCTGTGAGTGGGATAACTCAAAGAGTTATGGACGGACTCGGATGAAACTTGGTGGATAGGTTGGATGTGTTGGATCCAAATTTGGATCCAATCAGTTTTTGGTTTTTTTAAAGTGATGCTTCATTATTGAGTGATAGGTCCAAACGAGACGTAGCATCATATGTCAAAACGTTACTGATTCGGACAAAACTTGGTGGATGAGTTGGGAAGGTGACATGAACAAGACAATTAAGTTTTGGTTCAGGTATGAATCCAGATCCGGCCTATCAGTGGGATGCAAAACGTAAACTGTTCAGCCTGGCAGAGGAATGCGCTCTGCTGAGTACCGTTCTAGTTTTCCCTTTAATCCAAGATTTCCCCGCACTCATTAAGCCATGACTCAATAAATAAATCAAAAATCACTCAATAAGTCATGTGACCCACTTGCAAAACTCCCCCATTCCCACTCAAAGGTGGGTAAAACAAGGAAATAACTGCACAAGGAAATGCAGACACATAAGGAATTCTCATCTCACCTGTTCATTGAGCCATTAAAACCTTGGACATTCCACCTCAACAACACCACACAACACTTATGGGTTCATTCAGCAGACACAATAAGCTGTGCATACATCTCAATGACTGTAGCTGGACCCACAGACGAGCAGCATAGAGGGAGTTTTTTTATTTTTAATTAAATTCTTTGTTTTTCATGTGTATGTGTATGCCAAGGTCAAGCCCACAGATGCTCCTAAGCACACATTACTCTGCTTTTCCTCTTCCTCCAATTGAGGGATGCTTGAACCCATAGCTTGCAAGCTTTCATGAAAGTGCAGTCAGTCGAGGAGGAGACACTGGAAACCATTATTTGAATCAGGTTGGTTTTCAACTGCAAGCCAAGTAAATGCTCAGAACACTCAGTGAGATAGCCCTGGCCTGGTTTGAGAATGAAGGCCCATTGTTGGTACAGTACAATCAGCCAGCACAGTAAGTGTACCTACCCAGAAACCAAATGGTGATAGGAAATCTCACCGGCAACCTCGAAGTTTGCTACAATGATATGTAGTTCCAATATTGTGCTTACAGTGACGCAGCTGACTGGCCTGTAGTTGAGCAGGTCAATTTTGGCAACCTTAGGAATTGGTGTGACATTGGCAACTTTCCATGATGCGACGCATCAGAGAGCAAAGAGGAATAAATGGAGAAGACGAACAAGTCTTCAAGATTAACGTGCTGATGTCATTGGGTCCAGTAACACTGGATATTATAAGGTTGGTTTGTAATAAATTTGTCCAGAAGGAAAAGTTGAGGAAAGACTTGTTCAGTATATCTATTTATTGGATATGCAAATGTCAAGTTTTAACTCCCTTCATATCCTGCTATGCTCCGTACAAGCCCTTTTCCTTCAATCCCCTTATCCCGATGATTTCCCAAACCCTATCCCCTCCTCATCTCCACACTTCTTCACCACCCATTCTCTCTCCGATAAACCTTCCTTCTACCCCCTTTTCTCAGTTTAGTCCGCTAACTCCCACAGTGGTTTGTGTACAAAATAAACAGATGACCCTCACTTCAGTGACCTCTCCATTGAAGATATCATATCACAAGAAAACATTGCTCCCCTGGTGTTGGTTTAATGGTTAGGGTGGTGGGCTTGGGATCCTAGGATCCTGAGTTCAAATCCCCCCTCAGCTGTTGAATTAATACCAGGTGGGGTTGACTCTGCCTGTTATCCTTCCGAGGTCGGCAAAATGAGTGCCAGCTTGCTGGTATACTGTGTCAGAGTGGCGACCCGTCCAGGATTGCACCCAATAGCCAAGGAGACTGCTTCGGCAGCACCAACGCTCTGCACAGAGTATGGTCCCAATGGATGGATGGATGGAATAAAACATTTTTGAGAGAAAAAAGGTTTAATTAAATACACAATGTATAAAAAAAAACAATTGCAATTCCACAATATGAACGCTTCCCATATTCACGAGTCAACACCATGCTCACGGTTGAGCGACATGTTGCATGAACTGTCTCATATACGTATAACAACCTTAAATGTGCACGGGCACCTACGATGTGTTAGCATTTGAAACATTATCCAACCATGCTTGTGGTATCTACAAAGATTGCAGGCAACCTGAATTAAGCGTTATATATGTATAAGAAATTAAATATGCTCATGCTACATGAGAACCTGGATCTCAATTAGTTAAGAAATATGTTTCGACAGAGGTCCTATCTGCACAGCTTTACCAACTATACTTAATAAACCACAGTTTTTTTTTTTTAACCACTGGCATATAAACCCACGATAATTGAAATATGTTGCTTTTAAACTTTCAGCATAAATTCTCAAATGTATTTTAATATCAATTTCTTCTTCTTTAATATGCAGCACAAGGTTGCGCATCACTGGCTGACGGCATGGCTGTGTCACCGCCGCAATGCCCCCTGTAGGTTCGGGCAGGAATTTGTAATTTGTTCAAGGTGCCGGCGATAGCTCGCAGACTCGTCGCGAAAGACACCATGGGATCTTTAATGTGCACAAACGAAGTAAAATTGAACTGTTTCCAAGATGCGAGCAAAATGCAGCTTACAATACATTCCTTTTCCCACTGCAACCAAAGCATTCCCATTCAACAAGGGTAAATCCTAAAAAAAAAACGGTGATAATCGCATACAGCACACTGGCCTGCTCGAACGATGCAGGGCCGATATTACAAATGATACAATATTAAAATGCAACACAATTCCAACACCATACAATACAGTAACATATTTTTCAGTACAGAAATAAGTGATAAAGGGTTCTGGGCAAGAAATAAATTCAGTCGGCCCCAGGCATTGGCTAAGTCACAAAAATGGCACAGTGGAAATACTTGGACTTCATCACCAGTTCAACAAAGCAGCGTGCACTTTCATTCTGAAGAATACTGCAGTTAATACTAACACTAACGGTACCGCCGAAGAGGACTCATCTCCGCTTGGATTTGTATTGGGGTATACAACTTCCTTGATGGTAAAATATGGGTCAAATATAAATATACGACTGCCATGATGGCAAACCTTTGGGTGTTGCTGTTGAAGAAGTTGACAAAATCATTCTCTCACAAATGCTAAAATTGTTGTTTCTCAGATCTGAATTTGAAGGATATCAAGACTTCCTGCCAAATGGAGTTAATTGGGTATTATCTATTAGATCAACCAGGCTAATTTCATTGCATTTTGAGGAGATAACTCAGCCCTGCAGGAGAATCAAATGCTCTTGTAGGGTCATAACGTTGCTTGATGGGTTTTGTATTATATGTACACACAATTTGCAGACCTGCTTACCCCACCCATGTCAAATTAGTGGTGCTGTACTGACCTGCGAGAAGCATGTCTGTGCCTTTTCTAGCAATTTGCTCATATCATCGTGCAATAATTCTCTTATGTGAATGTTGATTCATGATAGCTTCACTTTCCTGATTTCCGACATTGACTTCTACACATTGCACAGTTTATCTTACCACGATCACACTGGCATTAATGACTGGTCTTTCAACTGCCTTATGAGCACTTTCATTGTGAATCAAATTTCAGTTTTTCTTTACCCTTGGAATTGGGTTTTTAATATCAATTTTTTCCACCGATTATAAAACCGAACTTCGATGAATTTCCTTCTGCATCATCTGATTTCAGTAACTTTATTAACTTGTTCATATCTCTACAGCAATTTGTGGAAAATTATGGACAATCAATAAAGGTTGTTGGGTTAGCAATTGGTAAACTGCCCATTATTCTGTGAAATAATATTATAAACCAACTTATGCTGGCAATGCACCAGCAGAACGACTTTGCAATAGGAGAGTGAGCTTAGGAGCAGATGTTAGGAAGATCAAGTGAGCATAAAGGAGGTTTTAAAGCAAGATCTAGGTAAATATAATGGAGAAATAAAACCTCGAGTCTGAAATAGGATTCATAAAATTGTTAAAAGTGAGGTCAAAAAGAAAGCAGTTTAGCGATCGAGTTAAGAGACGTCATTCGATGAGAGTTCACTCGGTAGAAAGATTTAAATGTACTTTTATACAGGAACAAGAACTTTAACCGAAAAAAAAATCAACACAGTATATAGGATTTGTACTAGGGCTCACAGGATCACAACGTAAGTGGCTGGGATAAAAAAATAAAAATCACAGAGATTGTATTTTAAAATAATCATCAACTCTGGTACTGTACTTTATGCCCGAATGTGATGATGAAATGTGCACACAGTACCACCTCATCCCTCCCAAGTAACGTGTGGCCGTACATTTGATCATGGTGTTGTCCATAGTTTGTGGCAGATTGAAACATAGCCTCTGTGCAAGCAAGCAAGCAACGACTGAATATCAAACTTTACTTTAAGATTGGATAAACGGCAAAAAAAGAAATGCAAGACACCCTTAAACAAGCTTTTGGGGACGTTCCACTCTCCGGTTCTCAAACACTTAAAAGTGATTTCATTTAACAAAGTAAAAAGTGCACATACAAACAAGGTGTGTGAAAATGATGATCACTTTTTGACCACGAGGAACAAACTTGCTTTTGATAACAGCTAACGAACTAAGATTTTGCACTTATTTTTTTCTTTAAGATTTTCAGGACATAATCTGCTGATCGGGATGTCACGTGGACAAATCTCCATCCAAATGATGCTTCACACGATCTGTGCACCGGAGTCTGATCAAGCATGTCATTTAATTTCTTCACCAGCTACTCACTCGTCAGCAAGTCTGGCTCAACAGTGTTTTATTTTTCACTCAAAATGAAAAATGCATTTTTAAAAAAGGTTAAATGATGATGTGCCGATGATTATTCAATATACAATAGCAATGCAAATGACCAAAAAATAAAAATCAGAAATGCTAAACATTTCATCCTCAGTGAGTACTTTGAAGAGGAAAGTTTTCAGTAGACAGTGAGTGCTTAAAACCTGGTATTATAAAATCAGTCTGAAAAATTGTTCATCGCACCTTGAAGTACAGAAAAACTGAGAAATAATGATGAAAAAGAAACAAGTCGCAGATTGCTGAACAATAATATAAACAAGATGAATAGAACTTTCGGGTGAATATTTAAGTAAACTGCACAAGGTTTGTGGTGGTCGGAGTGATTTTGGTAGACTAGAAGGATACTCCAAACAGCTTTATTCTTCCACTACTTTCACTTATTTCCAAAAACAACTTTTATACATCTGTGCATATAGTTTATAGACCATGCATTCATCTTTGCATGCATGGAAGTAGTTGAATATTTCAACGGATTTATTATTGGCTACAGTTTGTACCACTATTGCTTGATATAAAATGAGTCGCCATTACTTTTCGGGTAACCCTTGTATAAGTAGCTTTGGCATTTCATCAGAGTGATGTTTCAGTCTCTTCTTGAAAAGTGCATACATACAGTTGTTTTCACAATCTCAGGAAAAAGATAATTACAATGCACTTGGACGGTTACAAAAAAATATTCAGGATAAAACGAATATGATGGTTCCAAAATTATCGGTGATTTTTAGGGTTGCTTTAAAAAAATAAAGAAATGTTCACGTCTTGTCCCAAGCGTCATGATGTTTTCTTAAGAGTATGAGCTCACCTACCTACCTTTGGCTTTTAAATGAGAAAAAGAAAAACAATTGCACAGATGTCTTAATGAAATTATTCATATTACGGAGAAAATTGAGACGAGCAATTCAAGTAATTTTCCAATTTTTTTAAAGGTGCTTTGAAATGAAAAACAGAAAAACAAGAAGGTGCAGATGAAGGGGTATTGGTGGTAATAGATGTGAAGGTATATGCGGTAAGGTTTCAAAGAGAAAGTCTTGGCGATGTAAAGGGAGTTTAACATAGATGTCAGGAGATCAAGAAAAAAAAACATTGGCACACCATTTGTTTTTGCC
>CM068958.1:135293852-135305325 GCA_035128595.1 Eptatretus atami
CCTCTGCCCTCGCCACCTCATCCCTAGCCCATCGCTTAACTTATTTGAATCCCTTCTCCTCAACCCAACCATCTTCTCCTTTTAAGCTCCTGATTGCCCTATTATTTATTAACTCTGTGTGTTGGGTTTTTTTTGTTTTGTTTTTGTTCTAACAGCTCTATCATTTGACTTATTAATAGTTTTTATGTAGTATTTATTATTATTTTTTACTCTGTAATCCATTGGTGCATACTCTCGAAGCCAGGGTACATATTTTTCGGAATTTTGAAACAGGCATGAAGTGTGGAGAGTCAAATGACCATTTCCTGTGGATGAACCATCTTGGTTTTTCCTATCTGTTTTGCTCATGCTGTTTTGTGGCTCAAAAAAAAAACCTTTGATGTACATATACAAACCATCATTCTTTACAATTCATCATTAGAGGCTGACAAAAAAAGAAAATAATGAGACTGCAAATATGTGTGATGAAGAGTGCAGATTAAATTGGTCATTCTGCATTAATACGACATCAAATCCCGTCCTTCGTCCACTGTGGTGAAGATACTTTTTCTTCTCTCCACATCTCCACAAGTCAATGAGATGGCTACTTTCATTGAAAGTACAAACAGTCGTTTACTCATTGCTAGTGCAATCACATTGCACCCTGCGAATGTCACGATGGGACGGAAATTTGGCCCACAGGCGTGACTGTACTGCACTAGGCCAAAGCATCTCCACCATTTCCACCAGTTTTCAGTCCATTCAGCAGCTCAAAGGCATATGCATTGATTGGAGGTTGTGTGGTTTGATTGTGGCACGCTTCATCCGAAGTAAAGCGACATCGGCGGCGGTGACGCAGTACAAGCCACACTACCAGTGCCACTACCACCATGATAAGTAAGGAAGACAGCAAAGCTAGAGCCACAATCCATCCACCCATTTGTTCTGGGGAACACAACAAAAAGGCCATTCTCAATTGACGTTCATAATACTGTAAGTGATGATAACACATTTACATATGAAGCATCATTATTTGAGACTAGTGTAAAGCCCATCAAAAATGACAGGACCAAGTGCATTCCCCCACCCACCCTCCCCCATCACAGCACAGTTGTTAAACAATATATCTCACAGGCTTGTGGATTTACTTTTGTTTCATCAATAAAAGTATGATTATTTTAGAAATACATTTATTTTCAAAATGATAATAAAATTTCAAATGGTAAATAAAACATTTTTGTATTCGCAAGTCATGCTTTATCGGATTCGATAAAAAATAATCGATAAAAGTTCCTTTAGGTAAATTATGTTGATAGCCAAAAAGTGAGCCCACTCGTGCTGTTTCGGACTATTCTGAGCATAGCTGTGACGTGACAAACTGTTCTGTGCCATGAGCCGTGATGTGATGTGATAGACCGTCCAAGCCATACCAGACTGTTCCGAGCTGTGACAAACTGTTCCTTCTTGAGAGCTGTGACAGACCATCTGGGCCATGCCATGCCAGACCATTGTGACCCGAACTGTTAAACCCCATTTCGACACAATGTGGTTCTTATTCTATTTCCAGACTCAAAGTATTTTGAGCTATGAGTGAAGTTTCTGGTGTTTGTTCTAAGTATAATTCAGTACTTGCATTCCTTATTCCCTTGTTAACACATGCCGACCATTCAATCAATGAGTTTACAGAGATTTTTCATTTCCCATCTACAAATGAGTGCATGCAAACTGGACAACTGGCTTAATTCCCTTTGCAAAGCATGTTTTACAATGAAACTGGAAGGGTACTCGGTAGAGTGCATACCTCTGCCACATAATGCCTGATCCATGAGAACATATCGGGCCAAATACATTTTTGAAATATCATGCTATATATCGTTTTTGGCCCTATCTCTCAATCGTGAAGAATCACTTAAAAAATTCTCGTAGTTGGATCCGGATTCGGATCTTCACCGAAATCGAATCAATTCGTCCTTGCCACACACCCAACATGTCCACCAAGTTTCGTCTGAACCCATCCACAACTTTTTGAGATATCCTGAGATATCAACACAGACAGACAGACAAACACACAAACAAACAAACAGAAAGACACAGAGGGGTGAAAACATAACCTCCTTCACCTTCGGTGGCGGAGGTAATTAATAATCTGCATGCAAGGCATTTATAGTCGCCCTCATCACATTCATGAAAGTGTTATATCAGTGTTATCAGGAGATTAAATGAGTATTATTTTACCTCCACCACCGAAGGTGGACGGATGTTATGTTTTTACGCATGTCTGTCTGTTTGTGAACAAAATATCTCAAAAAGTTGTGGATGGATTCGGATGAAACTTGGTGCACAGGTTGTTGGGTAGGTAAACAAGGAAGAATTGTTTCGATTTTGGTGAAGAACCAAATCTGGATACTCGAATTTATAAAGTGATTCTTCACCATTGGGACAATGTGTTTCTTTTCAGGTTGAAGTGATAAGGCTGAAGCGATATGCTGTATAGCACGATATCTCAAAAAGTTATGGATGAATTCAATCGAAACTTGGTGGATGAGTTGGTGAGGTGATAAGAACAAGCCGATTAAATTTTAGTTCAGGTCCGAATCCAGATCTGGCCTATCAGTGGGATACAAAACAAACGAATCGGCCTGGCAGAAGTATGCTCTCCACCGAGTGCCCTTCTAGTTTTTAACAGAAATCTAACGCTCATGGAGCGGCTTGTATCATGTGCATGTATCACATGCAGAACAAGGACAAGCAGGGTAATAACTACACTTCGACATGAGTTACAAAGACATTAGTAGACGACAAAAAAAAAGTTTACATAGTAAAGGGAATGTCACTGATTTCTCCGTCCATGTGACTGCTGCAGCTCTGCTTAATAGAAACGTTGCTCACACAGGATGTCTGGAATTGTTTTATGTCTTTCCCTGGTTATTGTCTCTTCCGTTTTTAGAGTCCCCACCACTGGACCAGTAGTGGTGGTGCTGTTATGGAAATGACTCAATTCTTCACTATCCATTGTCAACACTAAGCCATTATAACACACTAGAATACCTTTGGCAGCACATACATCACCAAAACCAACCAATGTTTGTCTGTTTGGTGTACGATCCACCAAAACATTATGACTCCACAAACTGTATACTTCTATTTCTGCGAACATGGATAAACTCGTAAATATCCATCCCAGCCATGTGTTTCTCAGCTGTGGTGACTTCAACTGTCACCATGCCAGCCAGCTAACTGCATCTCAGTTCTACATCTATCCATAACATCACAGTGAAGGCCTTCTGTGACTATGGATCTGAGCCAATCTGTAAACTTCACAACTTGTATCTTTGCAAATAGTAATTCTCCCTCCTGGACCAGATTTTGAATAACTTTCCATCCACACACTTTGTTCCTCCTTTGCCCCTCTTGGCTCCTCTGGCCATTTTATTCTCAAAGGTCATATCTCTCTGACTCTTACCAGGGAGTGATTTCAATACCAGAGAATCTGGCTGTTCACACAGGCCAAGTAGCAGGGACTGGAACTGATTCCTTCTCTCAAAGGTGCATGTGATATTGATTCTGCCGGGGAATACTTTGACAAAGGTAACTGTCTCTAATGTAGTGGTCTATCCCATCCTGTCTGCAGCTATACTATCAATTGTCTGAATCCTGTGGTGAGCCAGTTGCAGTCAAGCAGTTGGCTTTCTTGATGTGGAAGGGTAAATCCACCTGAGAGCGACTTTAGGTCACTCCACCAGGCTCACAACAACTGCGTCTCTCACCTTAGGCAAGTCAGAAAACATCATCTTGATAATCTCAAGGTTGAACTTTCCAACTAGTCTCCTACATCAAAGACCTGGTGGTGCATGGTCAAGCCTGTCTCTGGTGTATGCTCCACATCCAACACCTCACTCATCTCAAAAGCACCCCATGCCTCACCTGCGACATTAAACACCTTGCCATCACCTGCTACGTGAAACACTGCAACCCAAATCTGCAGAAAACTGATTTTTTTTTGGAACGCCGGCCACATTTTCCATACAATCATCATGTAATTTATTTGAAAAAATATTCATAGATAGGCACTCCTGCGTTGAAGGTTTCGTGTCAATCGCTCAAGGGGTTGCAAAGACAATACATTTAAAAGAGAAATAAAGGTGGAAAAGTGATGGCGGAAGAAAGAAAAGTGAGGGCCTCGGCCGACGTTCCACAACATGGTCCCGGATGGTTGTGGATGCCTGTGACCAGTTCATGCTAATTGGTGCTTTTTGTTTTCTTTTATTTCTCCTTTACTCTTAATTTCTCTCTTTCTTTATCTATCTGTCTAGGGATAAGTGAATTCTTACAAAAAGAATTTGTAAGGATCACTTGGCTGTGCCTGAATGGGTTGGAGGTAGAGGAGTCCTAGCTAATGTCAGGTCTGAATGTCAGGTACGACTATTGATGGCCACATATTGGCCCATATTTGTACATTTGACTTATTTAAACATTCATCAATTGCATTAACCAGGTGTTTGGATTCAAACCTTGGCCTGGTTGCTTCAAATTGTGTTCCAAGCTTTTGCCCTCGTTTTAGAATTTGCTGTACGATGTGTTAAAATGTAATATCAACAAGCCAGCCATGGCCTTGCCAGCCTTGCTTCTGCAGGCTGTTATGAATTCCAGTGGAGTGTCAACAAGTCTTGGAGAACTACAAAGGATTTTCTCCTGTTTATGATATATGTGCCGGCGCTTTCTCGCTGTCTGAAGCGTGAGAAAGGAGCTGTTTACTGCTAATTCTCCCCGAGGGCCGCAGGAGGGGGAAAAAGCCCACTTGCTTCTTTTGTTTCTTTCTTTGCTTGCTTTTCTCCGCCTAGGAATAGGTTTTATATGAAACTTATTGAGTGTAACTTTTAGTGTGGTACAGGTTCTGACTGCTGTGGTTGGTCCTGTGCCACCTCCGCTTGCAGGTGTGCTATGCAACTTCAATAAACCGTATATTCGAGAATCCTCAGTTGACTCCCCTCAATTCTTGGCCAGGATTGGTGAGGGTCTTCATCACATCTGGCACCCAGATGGACGCTGTCGGGTCCTGAATGCCGCGATCCGGAGGGATCTCCGTCGAGCGCAGCTGACGCCGCGATCCGGAGGGATCTCCGTTGAGCGCAGCCTCGGGGTCTGCGCGGTTCCGAATGGTAACGGTAGATGAGGAAAGTCGAATGCGGTTGTTGGAGGAGCATAGGGGCTATTAGGCCGGATTAGGAAGACCGGGTTTGGGTCAGAGGACAAGGAACGTCCGAGTGAAGAACATAACAAGGGGAGCAGGTTAGAATCCTGTAAGAGCAGGTTAGAGTCCTGGGATCGGAGGGCTAACAACCTCAGAAGAAAGGAAAGCTTAAGGCAATCGAGAAGAAGCGGGTCTCCTATCCTGCGCAATAAAGGAGAAAAGAGAGCTATCAGGCGGTAGGTAAGAAAGGGGATTTCGGTCCGATTAAAGGAGACAAGACAAGCTTTAGGCTAGTGACAAGTTAAGAACATACAATGGGGAATAACTCTCCAAAGAACATAGAGTTACCCAAAGGAACATATTGTAAGAGAGTACAGGGCTGGATAACATGGACAGCGCGGAAGACAGGATCCCTTCTCGCTGACCGGCCTTAGATCCAAAGATAGGACACACCGTCAGCTCTGTGTTGGCGGAGGGCAGAGTCGGATGCTCGAGACAGAATAACACCCTGGAGGGCGTTAGCAGCTTGGATAACGGAGTCACAAGCTGATGACAGGACGTACACAAGGTGAACGAGCGAGGAGGCGAATACAATGTGAGTGGGAAGGTTGAGTTTGTGTTAGATGTAAGTTGAGTGTTCCAACCTGGAACTTGTATATGTGGAACAACTTGTATGTTTGTATAGAGATAAGCTGCTAATTCATAGTGATGGGCGAATGTCATTGAGAGAGTGTGGTGTGGTGTGTTTGTGTGTGTGTGTGTGTGTGTGTGTGTGTGTGTGTGTGTGAACTCTATAGGGAATTAACCACTTCGGCGCGACAGTTTGGAGATTAGTGTTGAGAATTCCCTACTAGTACTCGTGCTGTGGTCTTGCAGCTGTGGGCAAATGGATCAAGGCTCGGATTTTGTCATTGTTCGATAAACTCTGTATGCTGTTTTGGCTTTGAACACTGCGCGTTGCGTACGTGAAAATGGATGGTTTCTTCGGAGCATCATTTTGATTTTAAATTCAAATTCAGTTCTGTTTCCACCTTGCATGTTTTCATAAGGCTGATCGACGTTACGGGTTCGTGTGAGTGCGTGATGACGTCATCACGGCCGAATCGAATTACATTCAGGATACGAGATTGATTATAAGAAATATATGTTGAAAATGTTAAAAGCAAGGATTGCTCGATTTTTATCGTTCGAAATGAGTGCACGCATTCTCGGACATAGAGAACGACAATCCTTTAGCGGGTAATAAATGTTATTTGTGGTTGTTGTTGTTGTTGATGTTGATTGGGCTTCGTGACCGGAAGAGGGAAAAAAAAAATACGTCACTTCCGGCGTGGCCTAACATCGAGCTTCTCGGGATCTATACAAAGGCTATTCTGATATTGATGCGAGGTGAAGGCCGCGATAACTTGCCGGCCTGTGTTTGATGGGTGCTTCGTGTGCGCGTTGGCGCCGGAGTGTAGCTATCTGTTGTTGTTTGGTGGGTGTTACAAAGTGTCTGCTGTTTTCACATATGTAACGTCTGGGTGTGCCAAGAGAGTAGTGTACTGAAGGAGGGATGCACAGCAGGGAGTTTTATGGAAGGTGTTTTAAAATCACACGGTTGAATGTGGAGTGGTTTTGCTTCGGTAGCCATGCTGGTTGGCGAACGGGAGGGCTATGGATTGTGAAGCTCCTGGTGTTGGATGCTGTCGGAAGGTTTTGTGTTCATTTAGTACATTTTGAACCTCCATGGTTTATAGTTAATTAGAGAGAGGTGTGCGAAAGAAAAGGTGAGCGAGTGGTGGGTGCAGGTGAGCATATGCTTCAGTGGTGACGATAATGTGTGTGATGTGATTGGCCAACCCTCTCCACAATGTTTTGAATCTCAGCTCAGCTCGGGGATGAGATGAAAGTGAAGTCCATTTGAGGGGAGGCGAGCTATTGCAGGCATTGTGAAGGTAATCTTCTGGTTGCTCAACCCAGCAAGGTTTAATGGCTTGGTAGCTATTGTGTTGAAAGGTGCACGGAGTTGTTATTTTAAAACGCGTTTTTTTTTTATATCTTCACGGCCACCGTATCTGCGAAGATTCGTGCTCTTTGTGTCCTGTACAATTTTACCGACATTGGACAACAGTTTGGATGGTGAGCGACGCGGGACCGAGGCGCGGAGGATTATGGATGTAGAGGAATGGTTGCTTAGCAACGACATCGATCGGGAAGGAAGGAGCGGCGGTGGAGGTGAAACAAACCGCCAGAGAGCGCGAACTAATGAAGCAAAGAGAAGACTTACACCACACGCCATGATTACACAGGATTGATGGGCCGAATTGCTCCTCATACGTTGAGATTCATTGCATAGCTTTCTGTGCGGGAAACGGACAGGAAAAAACATGTCTGTTGGGTTTAATGAGCCTCTACCTGTCAGGAAAAATTCATTAGATTTAATCCGATAATTCTATTTATTGTCACAATGGTAGGAATGATAATAGAGATTGGCTAAACAAAGAAATGGATGCTGATCAAGTAATGAAACAATGTTACCCTTGGTGTTGTTTAACTGTTTAGAGAAATTTTGTAACAATGTTATCAAAGTTCTTGTTTTCAAAATGGACCCCGTGCAGCCAAAGTGTGATCTACAACTCGGCAACTCGAATGACGCCATGCCGACAACAACGGCGTGGAACTCTCATCATGGGGGTTTGCAGAGCCCGAGAAAGACTTCCAAAAGAATCACTCTGTGACGACAATGATATTGCTGTGAATTACTCATGTTTAATTACTCCTGTGAATAACTTATCTTTGAATTATTTGGGAATCTATTTTGTGAATTATGATAACCGAACACACAGGTGTGATCTGCACAATGTTTTGCGAACACGTAGACACGGTATACACCAGTGTGTTGACACTGTAATGGTGGTGATGGGGGTAATCTTAGGATCAATGGGACCAACAAGTGATACTCATGATAATGTTTGTATGTGATATTAATCAGAAAAGTGATTTTCACACACCTTTTACCGGATTGGTTGTCAAATACATAAAAAAATGGAGATAGTGTATGGAAACCGTGTTGGTTACTTTCAGACTAAGCTCATAAAAATAGGAAAATTGGGGGAAATAACTCATTGGGAACGAACCATGATGTTTCTTTTGGTCATAATTGATATAAACTTTTGTTTTGAGATTGCAAATTGAGAATCCTTTACCTAAGGACTTTGATAATCTGTTAATTGAGGATAGGAAAATTACTGAGAATTGAATCAAGATAATAATATATTAAGTTAAGGTACTTACATAATATTGAAAAAAGGTCTCTGTTATTAAATTGATCGACAGATTGGTCAACACTACATATTAGAAATCAAGTTATAAGGAAAAAAACATGGTATTTACATAACCATAATGCAGAATGATAAAGAATGGCGAGACCAACAAGCAATCAAAAAATCAATTAAATGGAATTAGGAATTGTACCATGTATTGTAACTGTATTGCTCTCACTGATTAGGAGATGATACTGACCTGACTGTAATTTAAATAAAATGACTCTACATTTGTGGAAAGACAAACAAAAGAATAAACGAGAATTATGCGGAGTACAGAAAACATAACGATGAAATAAATGTTAAATCGGTCAAAAGAAAAGAATTATATTATTGAAAAGAGTGCAATGATGCTACAAGCCAATTTAAATATACCTATGTTATCTGTCTTCTGATTAATTGGACAAGTGCATGATTTTTATTAAGTTGTACTTCTTGTACTTTACATAAGTAAGTTGAGGTATTCCAACACTGACTTGACCATCTTTCATCAGCACAAAAGTGCCAAGTTAACTGGAAAAATAAATAAATAATGGCAGTTGCTCTGGAACTGCTTGTGAATGAAACTGGATTGTTTAGCAGATAATGATTGCAAATGTTTAAATGGTTACTTGTGAAAAATTGAATCGCGTTGGATTCGGTACTTGAAAGAAGTAGCTAACTTTTCATATTTTGTATAGATAATGGAATATTTTTTGGTGAAAAGAAATTATTGATTACAAATTGGAACCCTGATGAAGACTGTTTGCTTTTACATGGAAATAGCAAATGAGATGAATGTTTTGAGTATACGTACAAGTGAGATTTCTGTATATTTTAGCATGTTTTGGAAAGGAAAAAAAAAAATAATAATACCAAAGAAAGGATAAAATATTGATATGACAAACAATGCAAGTTGAATGCATTTTGTAAGAACCTTTGTCAGTCTTGTGGAAATACATAAACCCACGAAGTTTGTTGATTGGTGTTTATTGATGCTTTGTTTGTTTCGGATGTTGAAAGCAGTCTATAATGCACTGTACAATTTCGTCTAGTGGAGTTTTGGAAGAACTTCCACCGAAAGAACAATGGAGAAACCCAGATTTGGGTGATTGGGCATTCAACACATGATCATTAAACTGCCCCTTCCTGAAGAGATTAGATGAACGATGTGAAAAAAAAAAAAACCCCACTGAGGAGAAGCTTGGCAAGAACTGACGTCGCCTTTTGTGAGGCCAGACCGGCCAGGCAAGCGTGGAAACGCGGATTGCTGCGTCTGCAAATACATCGTGCACTTGCTGTGGCTGCCTCAATGCACAACGAAGGCCCTGACGCCACTCGGCGAGTCCCCTGCAACATGTGTTCAGTGTGCGGCTGGGGGCTTGTGCAGCCACCATGACTGCATCAACATGCATAGCTCTTTTGAACGGCTGCTACAAGGGCCGAACTCTGCTGGGACTCTGGGTCACCTCTCTGATCCTTTTCATAACCTTCAACCAGCAACGAGCCCAAGTTCTTGCCTGCCAAAATTACCTTCCCCTCAGGTCAACGGGGTGTGCCTCGACTGTATTTTCTGAGCGTTCACTGCCATGTAATTGGACTGGTGTAATGCATATCTATCTCCTCTAGGAACAGGTATGGTGATCATGGGTGAGATAATCATTTGGGGTTTTATAAATTTAATTGTTGGCTGTAAAATTGAATTGTTGTCAGTGATGTTTTTTCCTTGCTCAGAATATTTAAATTATGTCATTTGATGTCCAAATATGGCCAAATGTGGCCAAGGGGGAAATGGCTCCCAGATGGGAGCAAATTTGTTAATGGTTAATGCAAACATGTGGTTAATGCAATTGATGAATGTTTAAATAAGTCAAATGTACAAATATGGGCCAATATTGTGGCCATCAATAGTACCTGACATTCAGACCTGACATTTAAAACCTCGAATCCTATCCAGGTTCCCCTGATGACTCCATCTTTGCTCTTAACTTATTTGGGTTCCTTCTGATGACTCCAATGCAGTATTTGATCTTTCATATGATTATCATTATGAAAGTGGGTTTCATCAAATGGCATTATTTCATTTTAAACATTTTTTCTTTTCTTATTTTGTTCTTACCTGCAGAGTCATTCTCATTGTGTTCCTCTTCATACATGAATGCTTTTCCCACTGCACACAGGAAATTAAATGAGGGGGAAAAAAAAGAAAAAAAAGCATTAATCATTTTTGATATATCCATTCATTCAAGTACGTATATGCAACATAACTGGTTACTCATATAAATTGTTTCTTTGGATGAGGCTATGAAGCCGATGCAGTGCTTAGATAGGGGAGGGATTCAGATTTGACCAGGATACCAGCACACAAAATGGCCTACTCGTTTCTAAAGGTATTTATGTAGATACTGTAATTACTGTAATTCAATGTATGACGAGCTCACGAATGTTTAAAATTCATTTCCTCAAACAGTGCACAGATATTACTACAAGCAAATATTTAATTGAGATTCAAACAATCCATTTAAATAGGACCAACATATTTGACATATCCATAATTGTTGAGGATAAACGACCAAATGATGTGCAAATGAGAAGACCAGCAGTGAATATTGGTGATGAAATTGGGCACCAATGACCAGTCTCGTGTAGCCATTTCAAAGATAATTTTGCTCTTAAAATTACTTATTTAAACTCAAAACAAGCAAGAAGCACAACCGAAACTGTATGATCCTATTTAGATATCCAATGAGATATTCTGCAACACATGATGAGTCAAAATCATGTGAAACCATTTCAGATCTAAAGTCTATCATCAGAAAGATAAGAGCTTGTGCATGAGAAACCCATTTTCAGCTATAAAAGCTGAAGGGCACTGTATAACAAAAAGAGCAGCAAAACAAATATTTTCACAAGCAAAGAGATAGATCCAGAGTTGAAAATGGTAAAAAGAAAAAAAAAGTCAGAGGAAGAAAGGTAAAAAGAAGGAAGAAAAAAAGAATGAACAGAGAAGGAAAAATAA
>CM068958.1:135313203-135329687 GCA_035128595.1 Eptatretus atami
AATGCACAAGGTGTGCGCAAAGATGGTCCCCAAGCTGTTGTCCAACGATCAGAAACAGCATAGAGTCACTGTCTGTCAAGACATTATTGAGCGCCTTGAGGACGATCCTGACCTGCTCGGGAGAGTCATTACTGGCGATGAATCGTGGATATTCGAAAACGATCCTAAGACCAAACGGCAGAGTCATCAGTGGAAAAGTCCGGCATCACCAACACCAAAGAAAGCAAGGATGTCAACGTCGAAGGTCAAGGTGATGCTCATCGCGTTTTTGGACATTAAGGGCATCGTCCACTTCCTCAATTACCTGTCAGGTCAGGTTCGATCTGTGACCTGCTACAGGTACCATGTAAACCTGTACTAACCTGTTCCATGGTCGGGTTGTCGGCGACTAAACCGTCTCCCCACCAGGTTTTCTGGTGAGGAGGGTGTTTGGATATGGACACCCAGCAGGATTAAAAACAAAACCTGTCAAAGGGTGGAGGAGCTCCTTGTGAGCCAACGGCCATCCATATCTAGTGCCCACTGTGTCTGCGGACGTCCCTCTGCAGTTGGGTTATTTTTTATTAGGAGGTTGGTGGTAGGATTTGCACTCCGGCCACCGTAAAACCCTTCATTCCGCAAAACACAAAAACGCAAAAAAATCTGAAAACCCACTCCGTGGAAGTACCTCCTGTGCAGCTTCCCTCTCGAGGGCAGCTCACCGGATGACGGATTGGGGCAAAGCCTTCGGGACCCCAATCTTTGATATAGGAGGGAAACCACGGGGTAACATCCTGGTCAGATTGCGGGAGAGTGTGTCGGAGTGGTTTTCTAGTGGGAACATCGTCCACCAGACGGCGGTCTCCTTGGGTTAACCTGAGGCGGTCCCTTCGGGTGGTGCCTGGAATGTCCTATCCCTAAGAGAGGATGATCACCTGTCTCTGTTATCATCTGAGCTCAAGCGTTTGGACATCGGGATTGCAGCTCTCTCTGAGGTTCGGAGACCGGATTGCGGCGAGATAATGGTGGGTGGTTACACCTACTATTGGTCTGGTCGCTCTGATGGTTACCATACCCAGGAGTTGCTGTAGCTGTGTCCAATAAGCTAAACCAATGATAATTGAGGTAACACCGGTCAACGAGCGTATTATGAGATAAAGGATTCGTCACTCCTTAGGTGTCATTTCCTGGTCTTTGTTTATGCTCCGACTGAGGCGAGTGATCTCACCGTGAAGGATGCATTCTACGCCACGCTAGGTCTGTGGTTGGTCAGTGCCCCAGACGAAGATACACTTCTAGTCTTGGGGATTTCAATGCATCGACTGGAACTGATAGGGATGGTTATGAGGTGTGTGTTGGTCCCCATGGGTCAGGAACTATGAACCAGAATAGCACTAAGTTCCTTGACTTTGCAAGAAGTCATGGACTTAGGGTGGCTGGTTCATGGTTTCAGCGCCCACAAGCTCATCGCTGGACTTGGTATTCCAACGCTGGCGTGTGGCAAAGGAGATTGACCATGTCCTCATTGACGGTCGTTGGAAGATGATCCAGAACTGCAGGGTCTTCCGGAGTGCTCAGTTCCTCAATACTGACCACAGGCTTGTTGTAGCAACTCTAAAGCTGCACCTTAAATCCTGGAGAATGGTACCATCCCAGCCTAGGCTGGATGTTGGCAAGCTCAGGAATGAGAGAGTAGCTGAGGAGTTTGCGAACAGGCTGAGTGGACACTTGGGGGGTCTGGGTGCTTTGGGGGATCCTGAAGAGTTGTGGAGTGCCTTCAAGACCACCGTCCTTGATGTTGCCGGTGGATGTCTTGGAACTCACCGCAGGGCAAAGAAGAATTTTGTCTCTCAAGGGACACTGGATACCATTGACCAGAGTCGCAGGGCCAGGCTGAATGCAGAGCTGAGCTGTTCAGGGAGCTGAGGCGTAAAACTGTACGTGCACTGAGGGTGGACAAGGAGGCCTATGTGCGAGGAATCTGTGAGGGGTAGAGCATCACCTGTGGACAGGTGATTCTCGTCCCGCTTACAGGGGAATTCGTGCATTGCGTTCATCCAAGCCCATCCCTCGGAGCACTGCAGTTAGAGCAGAGAGTGGTAGGCTCTTGACAGAGGAGTCTGAAGTGAAGGCCCGCTGGGCCGGTTACTTTGAGCGGTTGTACCAGGCTGATCCCCCAGCTGTCGATTGGACGTCAAGGGTGTTACAGTCTGTTGCTGACTCGAATCAACTGTGGTCCACCTTCGCTTGTGGAAACACGGGCTGCGGTGAACCAGTTGAAACGGGGCAAAGCTCCAGGGATCTGTGCATCCATGCTGAACTTCTCAAGGCTGGTGGAAATGCTGCACTCGTGTCGTTGCATGCAGTTTTGTGCTCTGCCTGGAACACAGGCATCATCCCAACCGATTGGAAGAGGGGCCTTGTTGTTCCTCTCTGGAAAGGGAAGGGTGATCGCCAAGACTGCAACAACTACGAGGGTGACGCTGCTCTCAGTGCCGGGCAAGGTCTTTGCTCGGATAATTCTTGATAGGGTTCGCCACCATCTGCTTGAGCACCAGCGTCCAGAGCAGTCAGGCTTTACACCAAAGAGGTCAACGATTGACCGTATCCTTGCTCTTCGTGTCCTCACCGAACGCAGACGAGAGTTTCGGCAGGGGCTGCTTGCAGCCTATGTTGATCTCTGTAAAGCGTTCGATTCAGTGAATCGGGATGTCCTCTGGAGGATTCTTGGTCTTCGTGGGGTGCCACCAAAACTGATCGATCTGATGTCTGAACTCTACTCTGGTACTGAGAGTGCTGTGAAGTGTGGTGGTACCATCTCTGACTTATTTCCAGTTGTTACTGGAGTTCGTCAGGGGTGTGTACTGGCCCCCACACTTTTCAGCACTTGTATGGACTGGATTTTAGGGAGGATGTCGGAGAGATCAAGCTGCGGTGCATCGTTTGGGAATGTCAAGATCTCGGACCTTGATTTTGCAGATGATGCAGTCATCTTGGCGGAGACTTTAGATATCCTTTTGGGGGCCCTCGAGGTGCTGAATGAGGAGTCGGAGCCGCTGGATTACGGGTTTCTTGGGTCAAAACTAAGATCCAGGCTTTCGTGACATCTTGGATGCTGCTGTCCTGTCTGTGTCTGTTTTGTGTGAGGATGTTGAGGTCGTGGAGAGATTCACTTACCTTGGCAGTGATATCATGTCTCTGCTGGCTGTGAGTCAGAGGTCAATAGACGTCTGGGTCGGGCCTGGGGAGTCATGGATTCACTGGATCATGGGGTGTGGCGCTGCCGGTACCTGTGCGGGAGGACGAAAGTCCGAGTCTTCAGGTCCTTGGTACTTCCAGTCTTGCTCTATGGATGCGAGACTTGGACTCGACCAAGGATCTGAGACGGAGACTTAATTCCTTTGGTACCAGGTCTCTTCGGAGAATCCTTGCTATCGCTGGTCGGATTTTTGTGTCCAACGAGCGGTTGCTGAGAGAGACTCGGATGAGATTTGTTACCTGCATAGTCCGTGAGCGTCAGTTGCGGCTGTATGGACATGTGGCTCGTTTTCCTGATGCTGATCCTGCTCACCAAGATCTCTCAGCGAGGGAGTCTCATGAGTGGAGGAGGCCAGTGGCCGACCACTGCCTCTCGTGTTTGCAGAGGTTGACCATCATCTCAAGGAGATGGGGATGGGCCTGGCATCTGCCTGGGGGATGGCCAGACGGAGGCCCCTGGAGTAACCGGCGGAAAGTGGACGCAGCGACGTGCTGTTCTGGCACATGCTCCCATACCTGACCTGACCTGACCACTTCGAGTTTCTACCACAGGGTCAAACAGTGAATCAATACGTGGATAAGGAGATCCTCCAGTGCCTCATGAGATTAGTCCAGGACAAGAGGAGGGATCTGTGGGAGAACAACGCCTGAGTGCTCCACCACGACAACGCCCCTGCTCACAGTTCCTTGAACATCCGACAGTTTCTGGTGGAGAGGAATGTGCCAACTCTGGAGCAACCCCTGTATACGCCAGACTTGGACCCTTGTGTATTTTTCCTATTCCCCAAGCTCAAGGGGGTAATCAAAGGGACCCGATTTCCTGATGTGGAGGCCATCAAAAGGGCCGTGATGACGGAGCTCCGGAGATTCAAGAATAAGCCTTCTGGGGGTGCATCGAAGCGTGGAAGAAGAGGATGGACAAGTGTGTGAGACTGGAGGAAAATATTTGAAGGGACAAGCTGTGATTCAATGTATTTTTTGGAATAAAATTTCTGTGAAGTCAGTCCCGTTTACTTTTTTAGACGGACCTCGTAAGATACATATATATATATAGTATATATATATATATATATATATATATACACCACACATACATATATATATACATAAACATATGTATATATATACATATATATATATAATATATACATACATAAATATACTATATATACATATACATATGTATATTATCATATACATATATATACACATATACATATATATACATATATACATATACAAATATACATACATATAACATATATACATAATATACAAATATAAATATATATATATAATATATATATATATATATATACATACATACATATATATATATATATATATATATAATATTATATATATATATATATATGAACAGGCCAGGCCTGGACTTGTGTGCTGGACCTTGTGAGAGACCGGCTGAGACCCCTCGTCGATCTGGCGGTCTTGTGCTGTCGACCTTACGCGGGGTCAGAGCGCGCGAGACATGTGCGGTGCGAAAAAGGAAGGCGAGCGCTGTCTCGCCACGCGGCGCGTTCGAGCTTGGCTCGAATCCGTGGACATCGGCTGTTACGAGCGACATTCGTGCTTTTGACACTTTCCTCTCGTCCATGAAACATCACCAAGTACTCTGTCTTGTCTGCATGCTGTCTGTCTGTCTTGTCTGCACGTTGTTTTAAGGCATATCTCGGTAGGGACCCCTCGAAACCCGTAATCCATAGTTCCTAGATAAAAAACGGTTATAGATTGTTAATTAAAACATTGTCGTGAATATTTTGCTTGTGTTGTGTCCCCGATGTTCCCCAATAAATCTGGTTGATTCGGATGAAGTTGCCGCTATGGATTAATTTGTGTCGCGTCGAGGAACGATCCGTTCGATTGGCATATAAAACCAAAATGGTTACAGACTGGCAGAAAACGCTCGCATCTGAAAACACCAGTCTGTAACCGGGGTTCTATTTCCCAACTGGTAAGGTCCAGGATTACGTTGGTATCGCGATTGAAGACGCGTGACCCGAGGCCTGTGCCGAGCCAGCCGGCGTTATAAACCCCGGAGATGGCGGAGTGGGTTGAGATCTTCCGTTGTTGAATCCCTTAACTATATTTATATATATAATCATATTACATATATCTACATATATACATGTATATTACATATAAATATATATATATATATATATATATATATATATATATCAATAAAATATATAATATATAATATATATTATATATATATTATTGTTACGTTTGTGGAAATTCACAGATCACATTCAGGTTCCCCAGAGGTCATTATTTCGGTAAGTGTGTGTTCCAGGTTAGATTTCCCCACCAATGTATAAGGGAATTATTCGTGTGCCGGGCTGTGCATCTTCAGTTAGCCGTTATTCTGTCTATCTTTTATTTTAACAACAATGACAATAACAACAACGACGCCGTAACAACGATAACAACGGCAACGGCGACGGCCCACGGCCGCATGAAGCCGGTGATCTCTACCACGTCCGTGTGCAAGCATGACTTGCAAAACGGATCAAAACGGCGAGAGGGGCGGAGCCAGCCGGGGTGAAGGGTCGAAGGTGAAAGAGCAAGCACCCCCCCCCCGAACCCGATAAAAAGCCGTGCTGAAATGCCGAGAAGCGAGTCGAGTTGGTGAGTCGAGTCGAGTTTGGAGCCTGGAGTCCAGTTGAGCGGTTGAAGAGCATTTGCCGAGTCGTCGACAAAGAACGAACGAGTTGGAGAAGAGTGCTGGGAGAGAGCGTTTAAGTTCGCGCTGCGCTGGTGTGGTGGGGTCGCGAAGAGAGCTTGGAGAAGAGAGCTTGGAGAAGAGCGCTGGGAGAGAGCATTCAAGTTCGCGCTGCGCAGGTGTGGTGGAGTCGGGAAGAGAGCTGGAGAGTTCGGAGGTTGGAGTGCGGGCAGAGACATCGAGGGTCGCCCAGCGAGTCACCAAGAGGGTGGCAGGTAGCCCGCTCGGTCTCTCGGAGCCCCTTCGGTCATCCCGGCTACCAAGCAATTATAAAGGCTTACGAGCCCGGTTCTTCCTTTCTTTCTTGGGGTTTGCATGAAAGTCTGTGGCGCCTTGTCCATAAGTAACAAACTGATTAAGTGCATGTACATAATAAATAGACATCGGCTGTAGGTTTTTGCTCGTGTCTTTTTCCCCACTTCCCCCCCCCCCAATTCATTGCATTGCTTGCATGCCTATGTGGAATAAATGTCCCCATTTTTGAATGTCACCTGCTCGTTGCGTCCCTTCCTCCATTGACTGCCATAATTGCGTTCGGAATAATGAACTGGCTGATTATAAGCCGATAAAACGTACATCTGGTCCGACGGGGCTTGGTGATATAAAACCGCTCGGCAATCGCAAACGGAACGAGCTGCTTAAGCGGCTCGTTTTCGTGCAGGCTCCGTCGAGGTATAAACTCCCGACATTTCTGTCTGCGCGAATAATTAGGTACATCGACAATTCGGCGATCGACCCTGTAGCGCGTGGACAGAAGAGTTGGCTGGTTTATGGTGTGGTTAAAAACACCCGTAGCTGGGTTTCGGCGTTGATCCGAAAGCTGCGACTAGATTGCTCGTTCGGTGGGTGCGCGCGGCCGCAATTGAGCTAAAGGCGGTCGCCCGCATGCCGGACGGGCGAAAATCCACAACAATATATATATACATACATACATATATATATACATAAAACTACATATATACTGTATATATATGTAGTTTTTGGCCCCATCTCTCAATGGTGAAAGAATCACTTTAAAAAGTAAATAATTCTCGAATCTGGATCTTCACCAAAATCTAATAAGTTTGTCCTTGTCACACACCCAACCTGTCCACCAAATGTCATCTGAATCCGTCCACAACATTTTGAGATATCCTACACACAAACAGACAAACAGATAAACAAATAAACAAACAGACAGACAGACAGGGGTGTGAAAACATCACCTCCTTCCACATTCGGTGGTGGAGGTTATAACAACACTCATGATAACAGCAAAATATTAATGTTACAACAAACCAATATTAAAACTTAAATAATATCCTGCAAGGGGTTTTACCTCCTTGGACAAACGCCGAGTTAACGTGTATAAATAGCTTACCATGGCATTTCATTCGGCACCTCTACCAGAAGTTAAAAATATCAATCACAAACACTTATGATTACCTTTTTCAACAGTCGCAACTGATGTTTAACACCAAACTGAAAGGGAGGAAATCTGATGATCTTGTGGCATTATATGCTTATCGCTTCCCCCACAAACTAACAGACCTGAGCCTAGATCCACTATAATCTATATACTCCAGACAGAATATTAACATGACCCATCCTGCCCATAAAGATTGAGTGTACTAGTGTAAATAAATGTGCAATTCAAGTTCAAGGTAATTGTTGAAATTCGACGATAAGCAATGACAAAGGAGGAAAATGCTTCAAGGAAACTTATATTCAGCCTGACAGAAAAGCAATGCAATAAGTGTGTAACGATACATGAATGAATAATTGGCCTCAAAAAAAACCACAGTGAGGAAAAAAACCAACCTGGTAAGGGCCTCTGTCTCTGGGAAGCAACACTCGTATTTTCCTCCACTTAATCCCATCGCTTTGCTGAGGATCCTGTGATGCCCACAATTTCTGTTGGTTCATGCCGAGTGGTGTTTGACTGCGGGTCACAACTTGGAGTGATGGACCCTGAAGAACTCTCTCTGAGCTTATATCATCTGTTTTTGTGGTCTCGTCAACATAAATGTCATCATTATCTTCATCAAATTCTGACCAATCAGGAAGAAGATGTTCACTCCCAAGGCCTGGGGGAATCCTCCCAAAAATGTGTTTTGTATCCATTGGATGTGGGATGCTAGGTTGAGAGGGCTCCATTGTCGCTGCTAAATGACCTGTATCTGCATTCATATCCTGTATTATCTTATTTATAGCTTCACTATGCATATTTGACAAGAAGTCTCTCAGCTGTGACAGGTTCATTGGTACTTTTTCAGTTGGGGAAGAAAATCCATAATTTTTGATAGATACGGTGTCTTCATCCAATGGAGGAGGAACATGAGGGGCAAATGGTTGTCCGACATCAATGCTGGCATCGTGCATCGCCAAACCTGTATCATCAAGTAGCATTCTTTCTGTGGTAGCAGGAGATATTCCCCAGGAAATTGTTGATGCAGGAGCTTTGTTTCTAAGCAAATACTGGAACTTCAGACAGTGTCCAGAGCTGCGTGCTGGAAGGGCAGGACTCAACATTCGAGCAACACCCCCCACAGAATCCCCTGTTCTCTCTGCCTCCATGTAAAGGAAGTAACCTGCAAGAATGGATGAAATGACATTGGAAAGGCAAACAAAAACAAACTGAGCAAAGGTAGGCAAACACAGGAACATATCTATAGATACAAACATATATAAATGCACAAACTAGGATACAATTTGTCCCAAAACCCAGCCTATTATTTAGTTTAGTAAGGTATGTCTATACATCTCACTCATTTATTCATTTGGCAAATTATTTGTTCTTTTATGGAGATAGAGGCCATGCTATGGCCCATGACACGATTTTCAGCCGACCACCCTCCTGTGACTACTCGGAATGGCTACCTGTCTCGCTATCCTATCAAATTCAAATTTAGCCACCTGTTGAACAAACTGTCTATTCATCTGGTATATCTTTCAGAAAACTTTGGAGAAGATACTAAATAAAAGGTTTGTTGGGGTCCAAAAGGTTAGGAATTGATGTGACAGGGTTGAGGGATGAGCACCTCAACTGGTAGAAGCACACGTCTATGTTTGACCCATAATATATGATCTATACAACTACCTGATATAGAAAGTAGGTTTATAGCTGGGCCGAGATTCAAACGCTTATGGTCTGCATATCAAACAGCCTCTTCAAGCCAAAGTCCTACTGCATGTCTTCTCATTCTAACCCTGTGTCAAAAAATGGTGGATGTGTGAAAGATGAGTATCTGGCACCTTAAAACCAGACTGCTCAAGGATAGTGAGCCTTGACAGCTGTGGTGAAGGTTACCTGCATAGAAGGAAAACTCTTCCATGGCTTCACCATTTTCAGTCAACCGGGGTGGAGTGCCGAGTATTGTTTTTATCAAGGGGAACTACTTGCGTGGCTTTGGGGTTGTCCATTCCTCTGTGTGCCATCCATTATAAAATTTTTTAAATGAGGTTAAGTACGTGAAAAACTTTAAAAAAAAAAAAAAAAAAAAGAAGATTTGGAGCTACAGATGAGACTGTATGTGCTATGGTTTGCATTTACCATTCGTTTGTTATAAATTTGCCCCTAACAATAACCCTTAGCCCTTCCCATGGATTTTTGCCTCAAACGGTTTTCTTCTTTTCCCACTCGCACTTTTAATCAACAAAAAAAAAAACACAAAATAATAAAGCAAAACAAAATAGATAATAAAATAAATGGTGTTATGGCTTCACATCAACTCCAAGTCAAATATTCCAACCGTGCCGGCTTGCATTTTGTATCAGCGGGTTACAATATATGAGGACGGTTCAAATTTGATCTGAACTTTTGTTGATACAGCACTCGTAAATAAGCTTGTATGCGTATTACAAGAACGATACTGATAGTACGTCGTTTGAAAGTTTTCCCCAACTTCAGTCACACCACTTGTCCCACTTGCTTTCCCGAATTGAAAGACACATCGCAGGTTGTTGACTAGCAATGGTTTGATTCCTTTTCCAGATCTGCAGAATGATACTACCACAGCCTACTTATCAGAGGTGATTATTCAGGGAAGCAGAAAGGGCATTGTTGTGGATTGGCCTGTTTTGTGTTCTAATCTGAACCGATGATTAATGATACTCATAACCCAGGATAGAATCCCACGTTATATGTATTTGTCGATTGTTTACTAATGTCCTTGAAATTCACACTTATAGTACATTGATATTTACTAATGTGCTTGTGCTGCATGTGTTTGATGTAGAAGGTCCACTGTAAGCCAGTATGACCACTCCTTGGCTTTTTTCACAAGATCTTGGCTATTCGTTGTTCACCTTGGCGTCTTGGTTTTCTATAGGTTTTCTTGGCGTATAGGTTTTCTATTATCATCGCTTTTCCGAAACCTTGTGAATTCTTGGCTTTTTTCATTGGCTCACCTTGGCATTTATGAAAATGAGGGGTGGTCACACTGCTCACTTCTCCTATGGAACCACCTTTGAGTGGCTGTTCTTTCCCACTAGTCCCTCGAGGACTTCAAGCAGACAGTGCACCACCACCAAATGTAATCCCCATCCTGACCCATGATCTTTATTACCCACATTGACCCTTCCTAACCCAACCCTTTTACTGGCTGATTTCAGTTTGCCCCATCCCCCCTCCACCAATACCCTTCCTTTCCTGCTCGTTTATTCTCTTGATATGTGCGCCCAATTGTTGCCCTCTTTACCCCACTGTCAAGTAAACATTGCTCTTCCATGAGCCTCACTCATGTGGAAAGAAAAAAGGCATAAATCCTTATCTTGGCATAAAAAGTGAATTTGTGGCATTAACGACTCATTATTTTAGTTACTGAAATCTCTTCTTTTATTACTTGTCTCTGCTTGGCCACATAATAAATTATCAACTTTTATAAGTAGGGTAATCCGTTTTTTACACGAAAGGTAATAAATAAATGCAGGGTTAACCTCACTACTGTATATAACATAATAAAGTTGATTTTAAGAGAAACAAATAAGTTAAACAATGACATCGACGATCACATCCTGTCTGTAAGTAATAACTCAGTTAAACACGCAATGGTATCGAAGATGTACACTTCCATTTTACAGCATAAAATAAGAAGAGGCAACAGAAAAGAGCAATTGTAGTTGTGTAGCCTTGCATGTTTGGGCATATCAGGGTGTGACTCATTTTTTTTTCAATTCGTCTTCTTGCATATGGCAACTTGGCTGCAGGGTAGCTATCTTTTATTGGGGTGTGGCTATGCCGCTGATGCTGTGCCCCTATACCAGTAGTACACTGGTACTCACTTCGCCAACCTCAGAAGGATGACAGGCTGAGCCAACCTCACCTGGTGTTAATTCAGCGGCCAACGGGGCTCAAACTCACGACCCGAAGATCCCAAGCCAGCCACCTACTAACCCAACATCAGGCTTGTTTTCTTAGATAAATTAAAATTGAATGAAACCACCGGTATATAGCAGCAATGATTTCAATAAGAAGGTCATACTAAAAGTATTAATACAAAAGCATGATATCCACAGTGAAAACATCAAATACCTGAGTCTATTGCTGCAGCTCCACCTTTTCCAAGTTTCCAATGAAGCTTACTGTGGTCATCATTCATCCAACTGCAGAACTGTGGTGCATTCCCTTGCCCAAAGGAGCAATTCAAGCCCAAGGGGAGATGGGCTTGGTGAGGCCGTGCTCTGGCTGCCAGGGCTAAAACAAAATAAAACAAGCAATTAACACACTAATTGGATGAAAAATCGTTTTCAAGTGCCTATTTCCCAGCTTTAACTTTGCCTGTTGTTAAAAAACTCGTTTTTCAAGTGGTTCAATTTAATTTATACATCGAGTATCTGCACTTATGAAAAATTTTGCGTCAAAAAACAATTTAAAAACAAGACATTTTCTTGTTTAATCCTCAACATACTAGGATGCATGCAGGCCTGTGTGTTGTGCATTTAGTGGATCGAGTGGAATTTGTAAGATTGTTATCTGCAGGTATCATATAAGTGAAAAGTAGTTGCATGCAGTTACATGGAAATAGTCAGCCATTTGGCCAGTGCTCCTGTCAAATTTCAAATTCACTACACATCTCATCTGTAGCATTTCCCAATGGCAAGAGAAATGAAACGGTTTGGCTGTCACTGCAGAGTGCAGAGTGTGTAAAAACTTCTTTTGTGTAACTTTGATAAAAGGTATTATGTGTGTCTGATGAACATGTAAACAGATATTACAAATGCCAATCGAGACCGGGGTATATGTCCTGAATAACGATCTTAAAGGGGAGCACCTTGCATTCTGTATTTCTTCGCCATTGTGGAAGCGAAACAATTACTTCCTGTTCTGTACAATCGGGGTACTATTCAATTTTGTTCTGCCTGCAAAGGAAAATAAAATGGCCACTGAATGACGTCCTGTGTTTCTCTCTCTCTCTCTCTCTCTCTCTCTCTCTCTCTCTCTCTCTCTCTCTCTCTTTCTCTCTTTTCTCTTCTCTCTCTCTCTCTGAGCATTACCAAGTTATTACAATGTGAAGAAGGTAAAGAAAAGTGTACCTGAATGATTGCCATTCATTGTTAGCATTGTCAGTCAAAAAGTTTTCATATTTTGAAACGTTTAAAGGAATCGGATTCTTTGGATTGTCCGGGTATACCAAGAAACCTACAACAGCACCATTACATCCTTGGTACTGGACCACTGCACTTTTGAAGTGCAATCCACGTTTCAAAGTTGGTCTCCAAAGCCAGCCGCCGACTGGGCATCCTGCATCGTACAAAGTCCTTCCTTGGCACACCTGAACTCCTATACACCTACAAGGCTTTCATATGCTTAATGGAGTACTGCTCTCTCTTCTGGGCTGGCTCCCGTCTCACATCTTGCTCAGCTTGACACTATGGAAACCACTCGGCCTTTAAGATCATTGGAATCTCCCATGATGAAGCTGAGTCTTTGGGCTTATCACTTCACCATCACAGATAGATGCCCTCATCGCTACGTGTTCCTCATCGCTATGTGCTATCCTCTACCATTTATGCCTCTGCATGCCACACCAGCTTCACGCCTTGCACAAACCCTTGCCTGCCCCTTTGTCCCTCGTATGAGTCTGATATTTTGGCACCATTAGGGGGTTAGTTATATATTTCTCTTGAACAGAAGTTTTGGTTTTCACGTCCTACCTTTTCCATTTGGCTATTCTCGTGCACCAGATCTGCCTGGATTGTGTTGTCTTGTCTATCCCCATGGCGGTATTTCTTTTATAATAAACCATTTTAACTTTAAGTAGCATATTCGTGCCTTTTTGCCTCCCGCGTGGGTTCAGCTTTCATTTCGATGATCCTTCGGGAATGTAATATGTAGAACAATTAATTAAGAATGCAGTGAATTAGATCATTTCAGAATCCGTGGATGGTCTTAGACCATCCGGCTAAAGCTGTCTGTGTTAACGGACCCCATCTTATGTGACAACATTGACAACTAAGGAAAATAAAGTTGAAAATAAATAAAATCAGGGAAAAATGTGAACACAATACCAATTTGTTCATACGTTACACCGTTGCCTCCTCCCACATCTCTCTATCTCAATCCACCTGGAAACACCATGTGTGGACTAGCCCCAAGCCTTCTACCATGGAAATGTGGATACATAAAGAGATGGCTCCTGATGACCAGCAATTTTTGTTGCTAAGTTCTGTATAGTACCACTAAGTTTATGTGGCAAAATTCATGTTCATGAGATTTTGGATGATGCTACAAACGGATAATTTGAAGAACAATGTGATAATAGCTCAATTTTTAAAAAAGTCTTTCAAGTTTGTTCCTTTCTCAGAAAATTTGTTCCTGTGTGTACAAACTAAAGTAAAGATTTTCTTTGTATTATTTCATCACCTGATGTCCAGTGTGTGGCTGGTAAGATTTACAAGCTGTAAGAGTGACAAAACCTTTTGCAATTCGGAGGCACGATGGAAACATCTCACCTTTTTCGTTACTCAGGCCGAAACTGGGATCTGAGGCAGGAGCCAGGTCTGGAACCGGATGCAGAATGCAGAGGGTCAGACGCTGGACAGATAATAACAACAGTATAATAATAATAATGTATGCACCAGCGCAAAGCAATGTAAGTGCCCAGCCAACAAATGACATCCATACGCCGCTTTGTGATCCGATTCATAATTGTAAATTTATGTCTGCATCTTTTCTCTTCACTCTGATCAGATTGCCATCAGAAATCATGGGTTACATGCTACAAATACCGCTTTGATAAGTTTAAAAGCCAGTATCTGTTAACATTGGCCCTTTCTCAAATATCATTGACGTGAATTGTGATACAATTCAATTAACTGTCCATACAAAGAAACACGGCTTCAATATACAGTCCTCATAGTGTTTATTTATGCAGACCATAGTCTTGCACAATATGAATTGCCTTTCATGAAAAGATAAGCTTCTGTTTTCAGGATTACAACTGGAAACCCTGGTTCTACCAGCTCAAATAAACTGGTAATCCCATGAGACCATCTTGGTCATTCCACCGTCACCTCACAGGGGTCTTAAGCCACCATTTTGTTTTGGCCTGCTCAACAAAGCCTTGACTAAGAACAGGCCACAACGATTTCTGTACGATAAAGTGCTCAAAATTTGTTTTTCACTTTCCTCACTCGTATCATCGAATGCCTGATCGTCATACCTACGAATTGCTGTTACATCACTTTTGCAAGTGCTATAGTTTACAAATTAGGAAGTATGAGCGATTTGATTTTCCCTCCTCCTCTGAGCTTCGAAGGTTAATCGTGATAAAACTTTATAGGATCACATTTTACACCACGATCCACCTTACTAGGGGTTTTAAAGTCATTTTCTCACAATTCATAACTTATTAACACACGAGCCACCACCTGTCACCATCTCCATGAGGGTAGTTCCATATATACAATGCTTTATAAAAAGCCAAATTTTTGGGGGGATTTCAACCCATAATAGGTAATTGGTGTACCTATATACGTAATTGGTGAGATGGTGAGCTCCAATCATCAAATATGGCATCAAATGTGAAAAAAATAACTGTTAATTAGGACATTACAATGATCCGTAAAGATCGGCGAAGGAGTCACGTGACCTCTCAAATGCGCAAATTGATAATTCATTATTAAAAAACCGAAAAATAGTACCCACACAACTGAAACATCGATTGAAAGGTCATGTTACTGCCCAGCTAACGACATAACTCTCAAAGGTGAAAGAAGAGTTTGCAGAAAAGAAGGTTACCACCTTAGATAACTTCTTCATATATACACCCGATGAAAATTTTAAAATAAGCAATTTTGATCTTCATACATGTTCTGGTCCTTGATCGAAAAACATTCAATATTGTCTACCCAAAAGCATGACAATAATATGTTCAAGTTTGTTGATATTTCGATTCAATATTTTGCAGCTTGATAAATATAATGTTTGTCTCTAAACATGTGCTTAATTGTGGTTATCCAATAGATGTACGTTAGATCCCGGGAAACGCCGGATACCTTTTATGGAAGGAGGGAGGGGAAAGGTAGAGGTGGGAGGAGGGAGGGAAAGGGTGGACGTGGGAAGAGGGAGTGGAAGGTAAAGTCCTGAGGGGGGTTGAGTGGTAGGAGGCGGCAGAGGAGGGGTAGGATGGAGGGAGGAGAAGGGGTGGGAGGAGGTACCCGGCCTTACCCGGCATTGCCAGGTTCATTTGCTCGTTAAAAATAACTGGTTATCGTTGCAAAGATCTATATTGAAATGTGCATGGTGGGGGTGCATGGTGGGTCAGGTTTCGGAGTTAGAAACACTGAAGGTGTAAGAATACTTGAGTTTGGGGACGCTTTAGATATGGTCGTCTACAACACAATATTTAAGAAAAGGCCGAGCAGACTGATCACTTATGAGTCAGTAGGTATAAAGAGCCAGATAGACTACTTTCTAGTGAGGAGATCATATAGGAAGTTGGTTAAGGATGTGAAAACAATAGGTGGAGAAGAATGTACCTTACAACATTGGCTGTTAGTGTGTGATGTAAAGTTAAGTTGGAGCAAGGAAAAGAGGAAACGTTACGTCACAAGGAGAAGAGTATGCAAACTAAGAGATCAGAATGTAAAGGAAAATTTCGACAGGGAACTTCTGGAAATGAATCTTTGAAACCCTATGGTAGGAGAGGATGTAGAGAGTTGTTGGAACTTTTTAAAAGATGGGCTGCTGCGAGCTACTGAAAAGACACATGGCTGGTCGAAGGGCCCAGCTCGACATGAGGCTACATGGTGGTGGAATAATGAGGTGGATTTGGCGATTCAAGAAAAAAGAAAATGGTTTAGGGTTTGGAAAAAGGGAGGGGATCAGCAGGAATACTTAGTGGCTAAACATAGGGCAAATAGGGAAGTTTACAAGGCCAAAAAATTCGTACAGGATTCACTTTCAGATGTGATAAAATAATGCAGATGGTAGAGGGGAGATATTTAGGATAGCAAAGCAAATGATCAGTCAAAATAAGGATATCATAGGAGAACAATGTGTGAAGGATGATATGGGAAA
>CM068958.1:135330825-135341972 GCA_035128595.1 Eptatretus atami
GACTCCAGTTAGAGCGGAAAGGTTAGTTTATGGGGATGTATCCCTGGAATGTGTAGATAAATTATGTTACCTTGGTGATACGATTTGTGCAG
Source organism: Eptatretus atami (assembly GCA_035128595.1). Lineage (NCBI taxonomy): Eukaryota > Metazoa > Chordata > Myxini > Myxiniformes > Myxinidae > Eptatretus > Eptatretus atami. Next base: position 135,330,918 of record CM068958.1, read on the forward strand.
GTGATGGTGTGGAGGCAGCAGTGAATGCAAGAATTAGAAGTGGTTGGAGGAAGTTTAGGGAGTTTTTACCCCGATTGACATCGAAAGGGACCTCTCTCTTAAAGGGATTAAAGGGAAAACTTTATGCAGCTTGCGTTAGAAGCGTGATGTTGTATGCCAGCGAAACATGGGTGATCAAAAAGGAGGGTGAACGGAGGTGTGAATGAAATGAAATGAGAATGGTGAGGTGAATGTGTGATGTGACACTGAAGGATAGGAAATCAAATGTGGAATTAAGAGATAGGTTCGATATAGAAAGCATTAGTGAGGTTATGCGTAGAGGTCGGTTGAGATGGTTCAGATATGTGGAAAGAATGTGGTCGGGTAGTTGTATGAAGAGGTGTGTAAATATGAATGTGAATGGAAGGAGAGCTAGAGGCCGTCTGAGGAAAACATGGGATGTGTTGGTGAGAGATGATCTTAGAGTGAAAGGTCTATACTAACAAGAGGGCAAGGAAGGGATCATGCAGCCTGGAAAGCCAGCCATTAGGTGAACCACGGCTTACACATGCAGGCATAGAAATGGCCATAAAACGATGATGATGATGATGATGATAATCATGAGACTTATGACATTGAGATTCATATTATGACATTGCATGTGACAATGGGTTATGTAGACAGTGTAGAAGTGTGATTTGGACTCAGGTGTATGCGTGAGTATAGAATAATACAAGTTATCTTGTATGAGCAGAGTGCAGCCAACAAGACTATTTGATATCCAGTAAATGTCCATTCTTCTTTTGGGTTTCATTGCGATGAGGCGCCATCTTCTCTCCTCTGAGAAATCATCTTTGAAAGCCAAGGATACCTGTTCCAGAATTGTCTTGTTTAACACTTTTGTTAATTTGTTGTATTTCGGCATCTCGTTAAATATCTTCAGGTGTGTTTTTGTAATGGGTTCATGTGTTCTCATCCAGCCTGCATGCTCTTGTGAACCTCATTCAAATCTGTTACTCGTGTGCTTTGCCCCCTTCCTGCTTTCCTGTTTGTTCATTCACCTGCTTGTTCTCCCACCTTGCCACATTGTGTGCATTGTCATTTTCCCCTCTGTCGCCTCACCCTTCCATTAGCCTCAATATTGTTTAAAAAAAAAATCACAGGATAATGCAGGTCAGTACAGCGTAGCGTATACATAATGCAGCACATGGTTGTAATATTTTGTGTTGTATTGTGCTGTATATTATGCCTGTTTTAACACAGTGTAGTACAACACAGGTGTCTGCAGATTGGTAGAGCACAAGACCACACAATGTAGCACATCATAATGCAGCATGTGCACATGAGTGCAGTTATTGTGTAAAGTATCATAGCATAGCTTTGTATAGCATGTTGCAAGTTAATAGAGATTAGTGTTTATGTTTTTGTACGTATTATAATTACGTTTTTTCCTATTTTTTTAATTTTATTGCGTGACCTCATATTAGTTTTATTAGTAATAAATTGTTACAAAACTCCACCCCACCACATGCTGGACCACCCAGGTTTAATTTATTATTTTGCAGGTACATAAACACATACATTGCACCCTTGCAGGATTGTTAAAAAGTTAACCAAATCACTAACGAGTAGCTCCTTTTCTTATTTCCCATTCTCTGTTTATACCAACTGTGTGGACGTGCTGGCATGGCCACGGTTTGTAATATAAGAGCCAGTGTGTTTGCAGATGGGTCACACTTCACAAAGGAGCACAGAGATCTTTCCCATTTGCGAAGCTACTTGTGTATAAAAGCACGAGCAGTTGACGTTACATGAGAAAGAGGCAGAAGGTGTTGCATGAGAGTCAGTTCGTTGGTTGGTCTGTCGGGTGAGTCATCTGGTGAGACACTTGATTAGTAACTTGGTGCACTTTTCTGCACATCCTGCCTCCACATCTTGTCTGCACATTCTAGCAACTCGTTCAGCCTGAAGGTTATGTTTGCATGTCGTGCCTTTCCATCTGCCTGCAATGCTTCCTCTGTGGCTGCAAGAGTCTGCTTGGCAAGCTGCCTGACCCAGAACACTAAAGGGCCCAGGACACATGGAACATCCATCAAGCAGACCAAGCCTCCTCACCCCTTCCCCCACTTTCTTTATGTACTAAACATTTCTCGATACCCTTATTTAAATTATTTTCTTGATTTGAAGTTTCCATGTCATAAAGACTTGCAGCAATAACAGAGATACTTTCCAGTGTTATGTGCTATATTCCCGTCCCATCTAGTGTCAGGGTTTTTTTGTCCAAGGGGTTAATAAATACAGTATCAGAACATAAGATTTTTGCCCAAGGGGTTAAAACACAGTATGTCATTGATGACCACTGTGCCTGTTTAATGATTATTATTTACATTACAACCAATGTCTTGAAATTATACATTGTGGAGATATTGTCTTTCCCACCATTGTGCAAGTTCATTGGTTCCCAACCTGTGGTCCACCAGTAAACGGCAGGTGGTCTGTAAGTTACTCCCCCCCCCCAAAAAAACAGGTTTTACATGTTTACTCAATAAAAGCAGGTCGTTCAATTTACCTCCTCAACGCCCGTGGTATTTTTATCTACTGAATTGTTCTTTCCAGTTCACTTCTACATTTGCTCGCTTTTGATGCAATTCTAAACGGAGCATTCAAAGCACCTATTTTAACCAAAACACATACAAATATTAACTTTCTGTTCGTGTTCAACAAGTTTATGAGTTCACACTTCTTTTTTTTTATTTGGTCTCCAATGAGTACCAGCAGAAATGGTTTGGTACTCACAAATATATATAAATATTATATATTATATAATATATATATATATATATATAATATATATATATTATATATACACATGTACATATTATATATATATATATATATTATATATATACATTGTACATATATATTACACACCTACACATATATATACATGTATATATATATATATATCAGCTTCAAGCATGCTCGTCTGCTTTCCCAAGCGCCTCTCAGCTGAGTATGCATCATCCTCTGCAAGCGCTCTCTCAGAACGTCCGCTCCAGACAAGACACTCGCAAGCCACTATTTTTTTATCGTTCCGGACACTCCTCAACCTCATCCTTCCTCCTTGCTTGCGTGTTCTCCTTGGATGTATTTATTTTTTATCTTATGTTATAATATCACTTGTAAATTATAGTGTTATCATTTATAAACTTAATTTTGTGCACTTCACTTTTGAAATCACAGTACAGTATATCAATTTATCAGAATTATCACGGAACAATCTTACCTACACAAGATGAGAAAACCTTCCACCAAAAGCCTCTGTTGTGCTACCTTGTACGCTTTTGAGCTTTCGGAGAATCTTTGAAGTACGCATTTAGTGTTTTTTTATTGACCACGCACGAGTACCTGAGTACCAGTTATGTGAACCCCTGCGTATATCACAGCCTGGCACAGTGTTATGTCACATCCTGTACACTGTGCAATCATTTTTCTACTTTCGGATTGCATCCCACCTAACTCGTCTTCGTATTTCCGGAGTGTATTTTATTGGGTAGTCGATCTAGTCTACCCTTATTGCCAGGTTTTCCGTCGTTATGTCTGTCTGTCTGTCTGTTTGTCTGTCCAGGCCAGTACTCCATTAATCGTAGGCCGATTTTGATGTAAAACTCTGGTGGTAGGTTCATGCCATGACCTAGTTGTGCGCGTTTGAGAACTGTTGCTATGGACCCCTCGGTTGTGCAACGGGCCTTTGAAATTTTCATAAAAAATCTAATAAAATAAAAATATCGAAATTCAAAAATCAAACTATGATCGTTTGTGGGCAACACATTCAGCCTCCTTGACAAAAAAATTCAGCCCGCTCCCATGAAAACTGTCGGAGAAGATAGACTTTGAATGAACCCTGGTCGAAAAAAATTTAAAAACGAAGTTCGTTATATCTCAGAGACTATGAGTCAGACATACATGAAACTGGTATGGTAGGTTCATGGTATGTCCTAGTTATTTGTGAGAAAGAACCGTTGCTATGGACGCTTTTGTTGGCTAAGTAACGGCTGAAAAACGACTAAATTCGACTTGATCGACTACCCATGTCCGCCTACCAGCTTGTTTCTTATATGAGTGAGTGGGAGCGAGGAACAGCCTGGGCCTACGACTGGAATCGAGGAATCTCATCAGCCACCTTCAAAGAAAAGAAGGCCTCCATGTCGGAAAATATAATCCAGAATAATGAGCATTGAGATTTGTATTTACAGGATCCGAGGATGAACCGAAGCCACAGTGCATTATTTGTCAGGAGGCATTGTCAAACGAAGCGCTTTAACCTGCAAAATTGCACCGCCATTTATCCACAAAGCATCCGGAATGTGAAAAGAAGCCACTTGAGTTTTTTTGCAACAAAAGAAACGGGAACTTTCCCATCAGGAGTTTTCAATGGGTAAAATGACAACTACTTAACAGTGGTTTGAAAGCATATTTCCTGATTTCACTGAGGATTGCAAAGTCCAAAAAAACCCCACACAGTTGGGGAAGATCTTGTGATGCCCTGTGTGTGAGGGGCATGTAAATGTTTATTTGGCTCCAAAGCAGTAAAATAAATAGATAAATAAAAACTTGCCTCCACTCCAATTTCAAATAATACAGTTTGTCGTTGCATTCTAGACATGTCACTCGATATAGAAGAGCAACTTGTTCAATGTCTTCGAGGTAAAAAGTTTTTCCATTCAACTTGATGAATCCACAGACGTTGCTGATTTAGCTCATTTACTGGTTTACGTGCGGTATCCTTGGGAAGGTGAAATCGTTGAAGATTTCCTGTTCTGTAAACCTCTGCAAACTCGAACAACAGGTGAAGAAATCTTCAAAGCTATTGATTCCTACATCTGTGAACATTCTTTAAAGTGGTCGGATTGTATCAGAATATGCACCGACGGTGCACGTTCAATGAAGGGAGTACACAAACATACAATTCAGCGGTTAAAACAAGTTGCCCCAGCAGTACGAGTAACCCACTGCATTGTGCACAGAGAAGCCTTAGCAGCTCACCATTTGGAGCCAGAATTATACACCGTTCTGACAGATCCCAGGCAAAAATAGCATTCCTTTCCTGGAGTAATTCTCTGCAGACTACTGGAGTAGGACCTGTTACTAACTGCAGTATATGAGCGTACTATTCTCATATACTATAGTTATAACTGTAGCATTTATGCCTGGGATACAGTGAAAACAGTAAACTTTGTTAAAGCAAGGCCACTTAATTCTTGTCATTTTGCTGCACTATTCAATGAAATGGGAGCTGATCACGTCCAACTGTTGCTGCACACCCAGATCCGCTGGCTATCAAGCGAACGAGTCTTGCAACGTGTATTTGAGCTGCACAAGAAACTGGACGAATTCTTGACAAACGTAAGCTACAGCCATGCAAGGCAATTCAAAGACCAACTCTTTCTTGCTAAACTTGCATATTTACCTGATATATTCAACCTTCTGAATGATCTCAACCTTTCACTGCAAGACAAAGATACTGTGATGGGAAATTTATTTTAAAATATGAGCTTTGTGGTTTATTGTTTGGGTGTGGCCCAATTAAGCGTAATGACTGATTTAACTTCACAAATAAAGGCTATTACGCCCAAATAATAGATATATTAGCAAAAACCGAGATGATAGACAATGACTGATTTCAAAGCTCATTAGAAACATGATTATTACATTCATTTTATGAGTATGTATCTGTGATTCGGTATTAATTATACCCATGTAGGAGTACTGATTGATTTGATTGAAGCTTGTGTAATTACAAATATGAGCACGTTGGATATGCATATAATGTACATGAGGACATAACTGATACAGCTCTGTATTCTTATTGCTACATAAACTAATAGTAAACAACATACCTATGCTTTTAAATGCTTGCAAAGGTATCAAGTTGATTGCAAAGCATTGTAATTAACTAAAGTCGTTTTTTCAACATATATGGAGTTGTTCACCAAGAAGGATCATGGATAAATAACCTATCCCAGAGTAAAGGCAAATGAAAGTGTATATTTTTTGCATCATGTCCTTCAAGAGAGGAAGCAGCCCACACATTTGCCTGCACGATTGATGGAGTGGGAGATGAATTCCCATGCTTTCACATTGTAACCGGTGTTCCCATACTCGCACACAAACTCTCTGCAGATCTGGATAAAATCTCTGCAGATCTGGATAAAATCACAAACTGATCCAACATGTGGAACATGTCTTTCAATCCTGACAAATCTCACACTCTCACTATGTCACTCTGAAAGAACCGTCTGGAAAAAACCCCATCTACATTCTCAACAATCCTCTTGAAGAAGTCCTTTCATTCAAGCTTCTGTGTCTCACTATCTGCCATGATCTTTCCTGGGAAAGCAACATTTTCAAGCTGGCCTCCAAAGCCAGTCGCCGACTGGGCATCCTTCGTCATGCAAAGTTCTTCCTTGGCACACCTGAGCTCCTGATCTCATACAAAGCTTTTATCCACAGCCTGATGGAGTACTGCTCTCCACTCTGGGCTGGTGCTCCTGCCTCTCACCTTTCTCGGCTTCACGCTGTGGAAACCAAGGCATTTAGGATCATTGGTATCTCCCGCGATGAGGCAGAGTCTTTGGGCCTCTCACTCTCTCACCGCAGGCAGGTCGGTGGTCTTTCTGTCTTCCATCATCTCCTCTCCGGTCTCCCCCCCCCTGCTCTGTCTGCGATATGTCCCCACCATATTTCCGCAGGGCGATCAAGGTTCACCAACAACCCCCTTCTGGTAAAACTACCAAAATCACGAATCACTGCTCACCTTCATTCTTTCATTCCACTTCTTTCCCACCTTTGGAACAAACTCCCACACTCTCTTCAATCCCACTCTTCCCTCCAGGTCTTCAAAACAACTATTCACCACCATCTCTTACCGTCCCCTATCCAAAACCACGATCTTTTCTACCCCCGTTAATCCACCCCAAACCCACTTCCTTCAAATTCCCTGCTTTCCTTTCTGAAAGTCCCCGTCGTGTAAGGACCTCAAAGTCCCTGTAGTGTCCATCTTGTTTACCCTGTGTACCCACCCCATCCCTTCCACAGATCTCTACTCATGTCTCTGTTCCCCACTGTTTTTTCCTTCCCTCTCTCCATTTTGCCACGCGGCGTGTTTGAGCTTGGGCGCTCGAATCCGTTGGACGATCAGCTTGTCACGAGCCACATTCGTGCCTCCGACACTTTTTCTCTCGTCCATAAAGCATCACAGTACTCTGTGTCTTGTCTGCATGCTGTCTATGTCTTGTCTGCATGTTGTTTAAGGTTTATCTCGTTAGGGTCCCCTTCGAAACCCGTAATCCGTAGCTCCCTAGTTAAGAACGGGTTATAGATTAATTATAACATTGTCGTGAATGCTTTGCTTGTGTTGTGTTCCCTGATGTGTCCCCAATAAATCTGGTGATTCTATGAAGTTGCTGCTTTGAATTAATTAGTGCCACGCCGAGGAACGATCCGCTCGATTTGGATATAAAAACCAAAATGGTTACAGACTGGCAGAATTCGCTCGGTATCTGACAAAACAGTCTGTAACGGGTCTATTCCCCAGCTGGCAAGGCACAGGTGTATGTTGGTATCGTGATCTGAGGCGCTAAACCATGAATTGTGCCGAGCCAGCCGGCGTTATAACCCCGGAGACGGCGGTGATTGATATCAGTCGTCCGAATCCTTAACACTGGGGTCAAGATCGGGTGCGAATCCCGCCACCGCCGGAATCCATAACAATACATATCGTTTTTGGCCCTATCTCTCAATGGTGAAGAATCACTTTATAAATTAAATAATTCTCGTATCCAGATCTGGATTTGGATCTTCACCAAAATGTAATCCGTTAATCCTTGTTACACCACCAACCTGCCCACCAAATTTCATCCAGAGATATCCTGCACACAAACAACCAAACAAACAAGCAGTCATAGACTGGTACTTACGAAATCGTCAACTTGACCTCTGACCTTGTCTAATAAAAGCTGTCTCTAGAGAAGGTAGCGACGCAAACCAGAAATTTCTACGATGATTCTGTACAAAACCATCAAAAATCGAATGTTTGACCTCACTGTGACCTTGACCTTTGACCGATTTTGACCAAAATCTAATCAGCCTAGCCATAACCCTCCTGAATCAGTGGTGTAATTTGATATTGGTAGCTTCTTCTGTTCTCGAGTTATCGTACCTACAAAACAACACACAAACACACACACAAACAAACACACAAACAGAGGACAGAAGTCATCAATATACTTACGAAATCTTGGGATTTCGTAAGTAACAAACAGAAAGGGGAGAAAACATCACCTCCTTCACCTTCGGTGGCAGAGGTAAAAAGGCCGTGTGGGAGATGGGGAGGGGAACGTTGTAATTTTCACCTCCGATATTACCTTTTTGGCTTAAACAGAGATAATTTAAATACTTAATCTAACACATATTTTGACAGTATAAAATTGAAATGAAATATTTTATCAAAGTACAATACAGTAAAATACTGTGTAAAATATGCTGTGGTGGTGGTAGAGAAAGGGGGGAGAGAGTGAGAGTGAGAGTGAGTTATGATCACATGGAGGAGGGAAGGCTTGCTACTTGCAGTCCCGGCATGGATTTGTAATCTGTTAAGGGTGCTGGGAATGACCCTCTTCATCTTCTTGTCAGACACCGTGAGGATATTTAACATCCATCAACAAATGCTAGCAGGCGGGACACCCGGCTTAACGGTGCGTACCTCTTGGCTATCCTGTCCGTACACACATAAACCTATCAAACCAGCCACGGCTTGCAGTAAAGGTCTCTTTAGCCATGGCAGCCGAAACGTAACTCTCACTCTCCTTTTTTAAAGTCGTCGTACAGACTTTTAGCTTCCTGCTGTATGACGGCTTCACTCACAGGCGACCTCGTTCTATTGAGGTCCTCAATCCACATGGCCAGCATACGTTCCATCTTTTCCACGCAAAAGCTCCTTCGCTTCGTAATTAACTTGGATGTTCATGGCGGAGCGCGTTTAGCACTTTCTCGAATTTGTTCTGCATTTTTATAAGTCGTACGTACGGTTGTTGGAGGCAAACCTAAGTGCCGACCAACAGCAACAGCACGATCACCACTCACCATTCTGTGGATAACATCCAATTTCACCTCCAGATTTACCGTTTTACGCAATTTCTTTGCCACAGGGCCACTCTTATCACCACTATTACGCTTAGAACTCATGATGAAGATTTTGGAAGGACAGGACGTCTGAAGAGCGCAAATGCAGAATAAAGTACAGTGCACTTTACACCGAAGTTACGCCATTCAAGTCGCGTGCTTTGGCTTTTCCATCGCCAATTTTCCTGAGCCACACAGTCAATTCAATTTAATTACCAGTGGAAGAAAAATTTCCATGTTTCACGTGGACAACAATAAGAAAAAATGTTAACAGTATGAACAATGGCCGTGGCGGCGGAGTGTTTGATTGCGGTGCCATCTAATCGGTCTAGATTTACATTCTGTACTGGAATATTACATGCAGGACAACAGGTACAGGCAGTGTGACCACTCCTCATTTTCATAAATGCCAAGGTGAGCCAATGAGAAAAGCTAAGAATTCACAAGGTTTCGGAAAAGCGATGATAATAGAAAACCTAAACGCCAAGAAAACCTATAGAAAACCAAGACGCTAAGGTGAACAACGAATAGCCAAGATCTTGTGAAAAAAGCCAAGGAGTGGTCACACTGGGTACAGGTACAACCCGACAAGGGCACGGGCACAGAATGTCGATGTTCTTCCATCCATGAAGCTTGCCTTTGCCGGCACGTACACAGGCACAGCACAGACACGCACGGTTTGTCGTTGGCACGTCATCATTGAGGTTTACAGAGGTTAAATAAAATTGGTGAAAAAAATGTAATTAACATTTTGCAAAGATTTGACAACGTACGATAATTTTGAGCTTCCAACACGATATTTCCACTTTTCAGATCCGGCAACACCGTACGAAGGCTTCCAGCGCACACAATAGCACGGTTTGCCGTGTCGTCAATGAGGTGTGATGTAGCACTCACTGTACAAAACCTCCACCGCACTTCAATGCAGACACGTCTTGAAATGGCAAACCACGTGTGCCTGTGTGCTTCATAACGTTCACGATCTCAACGTCTCGGAGTAAGACTGGGCGGTTCAGGAAAATTGGCGATGGAAAAGCCAAAGCACATGGCTTGAATGACGTAACTTCGATGTAAAGAGACGTAATTCAAAGCCTGGGTACATATTGATGGACGACGCAACTTACAATCAATGTAAATCAGGGCAACGTAAATCGAGGTATACCTGTAGTGTATTTTTCTGCATTTTCATAATCCATCTGTTCCCCTCACCTTTGTATTCATTTTATGAATGTTGTTCTTTGTTGTTCAACTCTTCCATGAGTTTGAAGCATCGAATAAAAAAGTACAAACAATTGACAAAGGTAATAACCAATGAACAAGGAAAACCCCTTTCAACAAGAATGATGGTGACCCCTACCAGGATGGTAATCTCTCATCACATGTATTCCTGCCCCAACCTGGTGAGCTAAGGCACAGGGTTCCCAGGGTTTGCACTCTTCCCCTGGAGCTTTATCAGTCGCTTCATCTGCAAGAAATAAGCGCAATGCAAAGATAAGAATGTTAGAAATAACTTCAGAGGAAAAACACACTAATTACAAAGCAATCATGTTGTTCGACAGATCCATTCAACAAATTTTTTATGCAAATATTTGTCATTATAATAAATTATTTACCCCCTCCCCCCATTTTACAATTTATGAACCACAATCCTCTCCATTCACCCAATGCAACTTGAATGATTATATCAGCAAGTTTACTCAAGAACATGATTTTCCCAAAACTTAATCCCTACTTCCCAACACAAAATTAATGATTTTTTTTAACAACTAGCAAAACGGCTGATGATGGAGAGATGGTTAGAATGGCAAAAACTTTCCATTTTGTTGAAATTCCTCATTAAATAAATGAAACTAAATGATGCAGGTTAATTAAATAAATCAATGACTACAGTGA
>CM068958.1:135350590-135361589 GCA_035128595.1 Eptatretus atami
CTGACGCGTGGGCATGGAGCGGACGCCGAAAAACTGCGATTCAGAATGCAGAAGCTTGTAATGTACAATTAAGGTGAGAGTCTCCGGTCATAGTGTCAAAGTAAAAAGGGTAGATGAGTTTAACCACGATTTTAAAAGAGAAGGCGGAGCCCACAGAGCATTCATAGTAAACCAATGTTTACAAAAACGTTAGAATTTTGTTTTTTTCAATTTTTTTCTCAGATGTCGAAGGTTCGAAAATGGAATGACAGCTATGTCAAGTTTGGATTCACGAATGTCAGTCGAGATGGCGTGGACTGCGCGCAATGTCTGCACTGCTCGGTCGTGATGTCAAATGCGTCACTACGTCTTTCCAAACTTTCAAACCATCGCGACAAGATGCTCCGGAAGGAAGGAAGATAATATCGACGCTCTGTCTGCGAAACCATCACGATATGACCGTGAACGACACTTCCCAAATTTGGATTCCGGCCAGAAGAAGAACCCTGCTCTTCAATCCAGCTGCGAAGTGGCATACCGAATTGCGAAGTGCAAGAAGCCGCACACTATTGCTGAGGACTTATCAAGCCATGTACAGAGAAAATGGTGGAATTGATGATCGGACCAGAGGCGAAAAAGAAGATCCAGCAAGTTTCGCTTCTCTAATGACACGATCCGACAACGGATTGACGACATGGCCGCTGATGTGTGCCGTCAAGTTTGCTCCAAAATCAACCAAAGCACGCTCCAGGCTAGCCTTCAATTAGACGAGTCTACCGACACCGCCCTGGAGAGCCAGTTGATCGCCTTCGCTCGCTACGAGAGAAAGGGAAAGATGAAGGAAGAGTTCTTGTTCTGCAATACCCTACCAACCACAACGACAGCGCGCGATATCAAAGCTATTGTGGACTCTTTTTTTGAAGCTAATGGACTCGGTTGGCAGAATTTCAAGCACATTTGTACTGATGGTGCCCCAGCGATGGTCGGCGTCAGAGGAGGGTTTGTCACGCTTGTGAAGAACGAATGGCCCCATGTGACGTCCTCCCACTGTTCGCTACACCGATACGCTCTAGGCGTCAAAGACTCTTCCGCCTCGTTTGCTGGAAGTCATGGACGTCGCGGTCAAAGTGATCAACTTCATTCGTGCGAAGGCCAAAAATCATCGGCTCTTCCAACTCCTGGCCAACGAAATGGGAGCGGAACATTTTGGACTTCTGTTCCACACCAAAGTCTGTTGCTATCGAGGGGGAAATGCCTCTCTCGGCTGTATGAACTCCGGTTGAGGTGGAAATCTTCCTGGAGACAACGAAAATAACCTCCATGTCCACTTCGACAATGAAGAGTTTGTCATGATGCTCGCCTACCTGCCGATATATTTCGGCCGACTCAACGAAATGAACCAGTCCTTGCAAGGCCGTGATGTGACAGTCAGTGACGTTCAAGACAGCTTGCCAGACTGTCTGCTAGAATGGAAGTCTGGCAGCACGAATCAAGGCCGGGTCCACTGCCTCGTTTCCTTTCTTGGACGAGCACCTGCAGACGCAGAGGATTGAGCTTCCCGTCGGCATCAAAGATTGCATCACTGACATCTCGACAATCTCTCCGCTGAGTTCAAATCGTATTTCGACGATGCACCGTTGGATGTTCCGTGGCACAAGACCCGTTTAACGCCAAAATTGAACCCTATGAAGACGAAGCAGAGGACCTGGCAGAGTTGAAGGTTTCAAAAGCAATGAAGCTGGTCTTCAGTAACAAAGAAGACCACTCAACCTTCTGGTTGTCTGTTCAGGATGCGTATCCACTACTCAGCAAGAAGGCATCCGTAATGCTCATTCAATTCGCCACAACATATCTTTGCTAATCTGGATTTTCTGACCTTGCGACATTAAAACGAAGTCCAGAAACCGTCTTAATGTTGGGAACGATATTCGCCTTGCTGTGTCCAAGACGGAGCCGGACATAAGAGGCTCTCGTCAGACAAGCCAACAGCAAGTGTCTCATTGATTGTATTGCTTAGAAAATGTTTACTTTGATTTATCTTTTAAGACTGAGTAAATAATTTCATAAAACGAAATCTGCATCTTTTATTGAAGGGCACGGGACCACGAATGTTAAGCGACTCGGTAGGGGGGCCATGGGCCATCAAAGGTTGAGAAACGCTGTACTGAGGGGTAACGCTGCTCTCAGTGCCAGGCAAGGTCTTTGCTTGGATAATTCTTGATATGGTTTGCAACCATCTGCTTGAGCACCAGCACCCAGAGCAGTCAGGGTTTACACCAAAAAGGTCAACAATTGACTGCGTCCTTGCCCTTCGGGTCCTCACCGAACGCAGACGAGAGTTTGGCAGGGGTTGCTTGCAGCCCATGTGGATCTCTGCAAGGCGTTCGATTCGGTGAATCGGGATGCCCTCTGAAGGATTCTTGGTCTTTGTGGGGTGCCACCAAAACTGATCAATCTCATGTCTGAACTATACTCTGGTACTAGAAGTGCTGTGAGGTATGGTGATATCATCTCCGACTTATTTCCATTGTTATCAGATTTCGTCTGGGGTGTGTACCGCCCCTCCCCACTTTTCAGCATTGCCTCGACTGGATTTGGGAGGATGTCTGAGAGATCAAGCTACGGTGCATTGTTTGAGAATGTCAAGATTCTGATTGATTTCACAGATGATGCAGTCATCTTTACGGAGACTCTGATATCCTTTTGGGGGCCTTGAGGTGCTGAATGAGGAGTTGGAGCTGCTGGGATTACGGGTTTCCGGGGTAAAACACATATCCAGGCTTTCAATGACATCTGGATGCTGCTATCCTGTCTGTACCTGTTGTTGGTGAGGATGTTGAGGTCATGGAGAGATTCACTTTCCTTGGCAGTGATATTCATGTCTCTGCTGGCTGTGACGCAGAGGTCAGTTGATGTCTGGGTCCGGACTGAGGAGTCATGGATTCACTGGATCAATGGGTGTGACGCTGTCGGTACCTGTGTAGGAGGACAAAAGTCCGAGTCTTCAGGTTCTTTGTGCTTCCAGTCTTGCTCTATGGATGTGAGACTTGGACTCTGACCGGGATCTGAGATGGAGACTTAATCCCTTGGTACCAGGTCTCTTCGGAGAATCCTTGGCTATCGCTGGTAGACTTGTGTCCAATGAGCAGCTGCTGAGAGAAACTCAAATGAGATTTGGTACCTGCATAGGTGAGCATCAACTGCGGCTGTTCCCAGTGTGGCTCATTTTCCTGACGCTGATCCTGCTCACCAGATTCTCTCAGCGGGGAGTCTCGCGAGTGGAGGAGGCCATTGGCGACCACGTGCCTCATGGTTGCAGCAGGTTGATCAGCATCTCAAGGAGATGGGGATGGGCCGCAGCATCTGCCTGGAGGATGGCGCAGGAGGCCCCTGGAGTAACCGGCTGAAGTGGACAACAGCGACACGCTGCTCCGGCGCATGCTCCCATACCTGACCTCACCTGACCTGTTTGGCTGTTTGTGTGCAGGATGTCTAAAAAAGTTGTGGATGGACTTGGATGAAATTTGGTGGACAGGTTGGGTGTGTAAACATGGAAGAACTGATTAGGTTTTTCGTGAAGATCCTGATCCGGATCCTGCTACAAGAATTTTTTTAAGTGATTCTTTACATTGAGATGGGCCAAAATCGATATGAAGCATGATATTTCAAAAAGTTGTTGATGACTTAAGGCAAAACTAGGTGGATGAGTTAGTTCGTTAACAGTAAGAAGCCAATTTTGATTTGGTTAAGGTTGGTTCCAGATCCGGCTTATCAGTGGAATACAAAACGTAAACTGTTCACCTTGGCGGAGGTATTTGCTCCAGCGAGTACTGTTCTAGTTTAAATAGCTACTGATTGATGTCCCTTCCAAAGGACAATTGTTGTGACATGGAGCTTCGTCTGCTGGCTCTGCACGAGAAACAATGTTTTTTTTCTTTCGATTATGCTCTGCCATAAATTAAATCAACATTGCTACAATAGCAACTGAGTTATTCAACTGTGATTCTTTACATTCACAGTCATTTGTGTTTCCCTGGGTTCAGCCAACTTGAGGCATGACTGCCCATGTGGGTTTTGTGAGCTTTTTTATCGCATATTTCCAAACTGCACATACACTATGTTGCTGCATCCAACACTTTTCTTTGTTCCCAGTGATAACTTTGATTTTCCCAAATCTGTCTTCTACCTCACACTCAACCATAAATTGCATTGATAAAAAGGAGGAAAATTCCAAAGACGTTTTGATAAGAATATATCTTTCCAATCCCAAAATATATTTATATTGGTTCATCTTACTAAGGTTGATCATTTACAAAGGCTGATCAGAGTTACATTCAATATATATATACAGGTTGCTGAGATATTTCAATCCGTTTATTTCTTATGTAGTGACTTTTAATTTCAAATACAATCTTAAAGCACTTTACCAAGAAAAAAAGTAATAAAAAATTTCAATTGGTCATTGCACATGGCACTGAGAAGGGTGACAATAAGAAAAGCAACTGTAAAAGATAGGCATTTAAAAGCAATTTTAGAAGGTGTGACCGATAAGGCAATGCAAGGAATTCCACAGTCTGAGAACATAACTGACTAAATGTTTGATGTCACAAGTCCAAGCTGTAATAGGGTCAGATAAATAGACAAGGAACTACTTATGTGTAGTTCACAGTTGTTTTTGAGACATGAACCAAAGTGACATGCATATGAAATGAGATGCTAGGAGACACACAAAAATGGCATATTACATGGATATTGTGATGTGTTTGGTGCAGGAATTTGAGGAAAACACTGATGGAACACTGTCAAACTTCAGACACTGAAAAGAAAACCAGTGGGTGACAACAGTTTTGCGATTACATTCCTCAGACCTGGCAAGGTGCCATCGCCTTACGCTCAGAAGTTTAATGGATGCAAGCATCACTGGGTAAAAAAAAAAGGAATCCATAAAGTTATTGCGTTACTTGCGTAAAAGTGTCGTTGTTTCTGGCATATAAAGTATTCAGTAAAATGTAAAGGGTGGTGTACCAGAGTTGGTGTCAAAGCCACCATCTCACACTGTTTATACATTTATCTTTTTAAAAGACTAGTCTAATAATATTTTTTATATAAGCATTGCAGTGAAGTCTGATCCAAATAATTTTAAAAGCAATTATATGTATTTGTATATGGTATCAGATAAACTAGTACGCATATTAAATGAATGGCAAGGTCGTGCTAGTAATAAAGGCTGAGCCATTGGGTGCTTTGACACCATCTTAGTTGAAAAATAAAAAAAAATAAATTAAACATTGTGTTATAATTTCAACTTCACTACACCAAATAGTATACCCCAAGGAACCTCCATGCCAAATAGTCAGCATCCTAGTCACATTAAATGATGGCAACTTTTAAAAAAAACTTGCACAAAAACTTTTAACGTTGATGTGCTACAAAGTTAAGTTCAAAAACAGTCAAAAATTTAAAACATTTGAATTATTTTTTATATTTCAACTACAACTACAACCAATAGTATACCCCAAAGGAAACCTCCATGCAAATACAGGCACCTAGTACAGATATTAAATGAATGGCAAAGCTTCTAAATAACTTGCCACAAAAACTGTAACGTTTGATGGTGCTAAAACAAAGCTAAGTTCAAAATCAGGTCAAAAAATTTAAACATGTGAAATTATGTTTTATAATTTCCAAACTTCACTAACATTCAATAATATACCCAAGGACCTCCATTGCCAAAATATAGCATCCTCGTACACATATTAAATATAATGGCAAGCTTCTAAATAACTTGCACGCAAAAACTTTAACATTTTCCAACGCTCAACGCAGCCACGGGGTATCGCTATAGCCGGGTGTTCTCGAACAGGTGAGCTAAGAAAGAGAAGATAAAAAAACAAATGATATGGATACCAGGAAAAATATGGATTTATAACTCATACGCCATTAGAACAAACTATCAAAGTTGCTACAAAATTAAATTTCAATACTAGTCCTTGTATTGCTTTTAGCAACACGATGATAATGAGGCATAAATGTTAAATTTGTACATGAATCTAAATTTGGAATTTTCTGGGAAAAAAAAAATCTTCATTTTCGAGTAAAAAAATTGCTCAAATTTTTCAAACATTCACATCTTAGCATTTTTTTAGTTAATTTTTTTTTCCAACGAATCGGTGTTTAAGTAAAAGATTTTCAAAAACACAAAAAAAGTACGTTTCACAAAACGTGTTTTTTTTTACAAAAACCAAAACAAGTGCAGGTTTTCAAATCTTGCAATTTATACAGTCTGTGCATTCCTAGTTACAATGGATTGTTCGATTCAAGTTTTCGAAATGTATAAAACCGGGTTGCTATTGAAAATCCAAAATTCCAGTTTCCATAATGCCCAATATCAAGTGGGAGGCAAAAAACCAGGCTTTAACGAGTCTTTATCCGGCCACCACTACAAAGCTTTTGTTCATGCAAATTCCTGACAAATTGCCTCTGTCTTGCCTGTGGGCTCACATGAGATTCCACTTTTTTTGCGATGCATTTGCAAAAAAAATACTTGGTTTCGCAAACATTTTGCGACGTTTGGGGGGAATGTGGGCAAGATCAGTGCCGAGGCAATCAGTTGCTTATTGAGTAAGTTCTAATTCATGAGCAAATTACCTCTGATATTCAAATGTATGCTGCGTTTGGCTTAAAGGCTCTGAGTGGTGAGCTTGGATCCACAGGGTCCTAAGTTCAAATCCTCTTGGCTGTTGAATTAATACCAGGTGGGGTTGACTCAGCCTATCATCCTTTCTGAGGTCGGCAAAATGAGTGCCAGCTTGCTGGTATCCTGTGTCGGAAGTGGCGACTCGTCCAGGAATTGTGTCCAATAGCCAAGGAGAACGCTTCGGCATGCACCAACGCCTGACAGAGTAGTGTTTCGCCAATGGATGGGATGGATTAACATATGATGTCACTCCATGTTCGCTCTGTCTGTCAGGTATAATTTAATGGCAACATTTTAATTCCTTTTTTTAAATAATTTGACTTTGATGACAAAATTCAGTTTTTGATTCCGATTCAAAAGAAAAAGTTTGCCAAGAAGCAGACCGTGATTTATCTTTACTTGTAAGTTCTAGTCAGTCTCGGCTTTGGAAGGTTAATGGTAATGACACCTTTAAAAATTCCAAGGAAATATTTAAAAAATTGACCATTTTCCACAATAAAGTAAGAATAATGGCATATTCGTCTTAAGTATTGGAAAGACTGAAAGATTAAAAAGATATGGCTCCAAAAATGAAACTAGGTACAGTTGATGATTTTTCCTTCTCTCAGGAGGATTATCTAGCTCACAACTCTCGTGGTGCAAACTGCATAGCAGCGGAAATGTGACTGAAAATTTACCATATTTATCGATACTTCCTGCTTCCACTCCTGATGTGAGAGATATTTTTATGCCTCTAAAGGCAATGTGAAGTCGAGAATGCTTTCGAAGAGAAGACCAGGAAAAAAACATCCCACTGAGAGGGTTTAAAATGGTTTTAAAAAACAAATCGCGAGGAGAGTCGAAATCTTAGAAAATTATGTTAAAATATATACGTTTTTAACCTTGTATCTTGTTCTTAGTTATTTTCTATATAACCTAAATTGCCCATGACCATTTGTAGGAAAATACTCCTTTGTTATATTTTGCACTAAAATTTCGCCAGCAGTCGTTTTTTTAATTTCTTCCCTTTTTCATTTAACTTTTTTTTAACATTTAACTTAACATTTAACTTTCATTTAAAGAAGATTCTTCTTGATTTGGCTATTTTTTTTATGTAACTGCATTCTAAAATGTATGCAGTAATATCAAACCATGAATCGGCATGATTCACATCGTAAATTACATAACAATAATAGCTCAGAATCCTTTGACCACAAAATGTTGAAATATTTTTCCAGAAATTTCGAAAAAGTCTCCACATTCCCCCCCCATTAGCTTCATAATTATCGGTTTGTCTCTGTATTTTTTTACTCACTCTTGACCGACCATTTCTCAAGTCACTAAACATGGCAGCGGGAATCTTTGCTCTCTTCAAGCTCTCAGCCTCCTCAGATAATGGACCACACTGGACAGCACCACAGGGTTCGCCTATTAGCCACACAGAGGCTGGGTGCACGGAACGCGGGGTCTTCTGAGGCAATGGGGAATGGATCAAGTGGACCGTGCGGAGTATCCAGGGCGTGTGAGTGGCTTGGCTACTGCAGGGAGTACAAGGGAAGCGAAATTCACAAATGGCAAAAAACGCGAGACCCCCTTTTTGTTCAAGAGTTCAACTGAAATATAGCAAAGTGGAGAAACATGGTTTGCCGTTCTCAGAGAAAATGGATCCCACCCAACCAATGGTATAATGCAACTTTAAATGGGAGTAAGAATCTGTTTTTGCTTAATGGTGAAATATTATTGAAGCTATCTGCCAGAACGTTCTGACTAATTTGAATTTGTGATATATTGATTGTATATTCCAAGGCTGTTTCCCATAAAACTTTCTCCCACATTGTGGTAGAGTGTTTGAGGGTCAACAGGATGAGGATATCACAGTGCTTAGGACATTCCTCACACCAAGATTTACGCTGGCTAACGACCTCTACCCGCCGTACCTGGTCCACTCATTTTTGGAGCGGCGGTTTTTACGTCGCTTGACCTGCTCGGCTGTTCAGTTACAGGTCTGCAACTATTGCTCCACTCAGTCGATGAAAAAGATAATGAGACAAGGGGTTCACTATTTATATGCAGCAAATCATATTGTTCGTTAACTCGTTCTTCCACTTTTTATACACATACATGCATATGAACAAGGCACGACACAGCTCCAAACCTCCATTTTGATGATTGTAAACTTGGTTTCCACAGTGTATAACCACAATGAGGGGGGGGGGGGGGAGGGGGGCGGGGGGGCAGTGGATATACTTTTTAACACTCTCATAAAGTTTTACGCCAAAACATTTTTTTCCCCGATTAAAGATTTAAAATGTATGCGTGGGTGATAGGAATTGCATTTTTTTTTTTTAAAATACCAATGGACAGGAAGGATGGTGGAGTGGTGATTATTGTCACGGGGTTTGTAGGTGATGCGAGTGTGGGAATGGTGGAAGTTGGTGTTGTGTAAAGAGATACTCTCTTCCAGCAGCATTTAAATGATGAAGTTGCATTTACAAAGATGCTTTGTGTTTTTACAATGGCTTAAAATTTGTTTCATTATGAGAAATGTTGGCACAACCCATTGATCTATATTTGCTGGTGTTTTACTTATGGTTAAGGGTGGTGGGCCTTGGTGATCCAAGGATCCTGAATTAGAATCCGTGCTCTCTGTTAATTAATACCGGTGGGTTGACTCTGTTGTCATCCTTCCGAGGGTCGGCCAAAATGAGTGCCACTTGCTGGTATACTGTGTCGGAGTGGTGACCGTCCCAGGATATTGTATCCAATAGGCTAGGAGACTGCTTTAGGGCAGCAAACCAACGCTCTGCACCAGAGTATATGGTCCCAATGATGGATGGATTGATCTATGAAATATGGTTGTCCAATATATGGGATTAATGACCGACAAGCTCAGTGTCATCAAAATTTGGATTTTTATCTTTTCTTTCCCTGCTCGCCATAGGATGACAATGAGTGATTTTTATCCCAGCACTTTAAAAAATAATATAACGTGTGGATATTGTAATTGGCTTCATCTGTTCTGTATATCTTGCCTGTCTATGCTTTTACGTCCATGGTCGAAGGCCGATGGCCCCCTTGGGGGGCCACGGGCCCCCGGTTGAGAAACGCTGCCTCAGTAGTTGCTGCTGTCTTGGTGATCACCCTTCCCTTTCGAGAGAGGGACAACAAGACCCCTCTTCCAGTCAGTTGGGATGATGCTTGTGTTCCAGGGAGAACACAGAACTGCATGGAACGACATGAGCACAGCATTTCCACCAGCATTGAGAAGTTCGGCACAGATGTCACAGATCCCTGGAGCTTTACTCCATTTCAACTGGTTCACGGCAGCCTGTTTTTCCACAAACGAAGGTGGATCACAGTTGATTGGAGGGTCAGAAATAGGGATCGTAACACTCCTGACGTCCAATTCAACAGCGGGTGGATCAGCCTGGTACAGCCGCTCAAAGTAACCAGCCCCGCGAGCCTTTACTTCAGAATCCTCTGTCAAGAGCCCACCACCCTCTACTCTAACTGCAGTACACCGAGGGATGGGCTTGAAGGAACGCAATGCGCAAATTCCCCTGAAAGTAGAACAAGAATCACATGACCACAGGTGATGCTCTACCCCCTCACAGATTCCTCGCACATCGGCCTCCTTGTCCAGCCTCAGCGCACGTACAGTTTTACACCTCAACTCCCTGAACAGCTCAGCTCTGCCATTAAGCCTGGCCCTGCAACTCTGGTCAATGGTATCCAGTGTCCCTTGAGAGACAAAATTCTTCTTTGCTCTCCAGTGAGTTCCAAGACATCCACTTGCAACATCAAGGATGGTGCTCTTGAAGGCACTCCACAACTCTTCAGGATTTCCCAAAGCACTCAGACCCCCCTCCCCCCCACCCAAATCCCCATTCAGCCTATTCAAAAACTCCTCAGCTACCCTCTCATCCTTAAGCTTGCCAACATTCAGCCTGGGCTGCAGTGGTACCATTCTTCCGGATTTAAGCTGCAACTTCAAAGTTGCTACCACAAGTCTGTGGTAGGTATTGAGGAACTGAGCACTCCGGTAAACCCTGCAGTTCTGAATCATCCTCCAGTGACCATCAACGAGCACATGGTCAATCTCCTTTGCCAGCACACCAGCAATGGAATACCAAGTCCAGTGATGAGCCTGTGGGTGCTGAAACCATGAACCAGCCACCCTAAGTCCATGACTTTCTTGCAAAGTCAAGGAACTTAGTGCTATTCTGGTTCACAGTTCCAGACCCATGGGGACCAACACATGTTTCATAACTGTCCCTATCAGTTCGAGCCGATGCCTTGAAATCCCCAAAGACAAGAAGAGTATCTCGCCTGGGGCACTGATCA
>CM068958.1:135365944-135381554 GCA_035128595.1 Eptatretus atami
ACACACACACACACACACACACACATCCTGCATGGGGCTAGTGTGAAAAAATTCTGACTCAACCCAGGACTTGAACCCAAGGACCTCATCGTTTACACAGCGACAGCCCACTGAGCTATTGAATCTTCAGTTTGACCTCAGAAATTTCTCACACTAACACAGCAAGCTTTCTAATGGCCGACGTCTTACATGCCTGCGAGGCAGACCCAAACACTAGCCTCATGCAGGAATTTGTTCCTCTTCTAGCCAAAGAAGCTGCATAAAGCAACCAGGAAGAGCTACGCAAGGTCAGCCTTTTGCTGTTTCAAACTCTATCCGAGTTCCTCTCCAGCTGTAGACCTTCACATTTAGTACATGCATGAGAATCCGATTGCTACATGCCCCCCTCAGCCACCAGACCGGTTTCATCACTTGTTGGCAAGTCTTCAGCAACAGCGTGGACAAAAACGCGTACCACCGAGGCTCTCAAGCATGAACCACGTGCAATGTCAATAGCAGTTAACATATAAATACATCCATTGGAAGCATACTCTGTGCAGAGCGTTGGTGCTGCCTAAACAGTCTCCTTGGCTATTGGGCACAATCCTGGATGGGTCGCCACTCCGACACAGGATACTAGCAAGCTGGTACTCATTTTGCCGACCTCAGAAGGACGACAGGCAGAGTCAACCCCACCTGGTATTAAGTCAACAGCCGAGTGGGATTTGAACTCAGCATCCTGGGATTCCAAGCCCACCACCCTAACCATTAAGCCAACACCAGGCATACATATAAATAACAAGACCCAATCACGTCTCTCACCCATAATTGGAGGGAAAAACCAATCAGTTCTCACCTTATCAATTACCCCAGGTGGCTCGGATTATCAAATAAGTTAACTCCTCCCATGCTTTTTCAGGCGAAGAAAGCTGCATAAAGCAACCAAGAAAAGCTACGCAAGGTAAGCCCTTTCTGTCTCCGCTGTCGTTGACTCCTGCCCACATCCATTATTTGTTTTTTTTCGCATTCTCTTTGATAAAACTGGCACATCCGGGTGGTGTCGGTCTCCGAGATGAAATGGCCCTTAAAGTTTGATTCTCACTAAATTGGATAACATCATTGAATGCCCCATGAGTTCGGCTTGAGTGTGATATGTGAATTGATGATGGAGGTTTTATATTTCACAATTCAATGAATATAAATGACCATTCCTGAGTTAAAATGGTCTCAAAAAATTGACCTTTATCGAAGTGGATAATATCACTGAATTCCCCTCGAAGTTTTGCTACAACTTGTAGATTGTCGAGGGATGCTTAACGTATCTTTTCCTGATGATGATGGACTTGGGCTCCATTTTCGCAGAAAACGTATGAATGAAGCTCCATGTGGGTAGCAGATTCAGACTTGGAAGCCAACAGCACCACTTGCAGTTCTCGTCATTATTATTATCATTATTATTATTATTATTCATTAATTATTAAGATCTTATTGGTGGAATATTTTTTGTCAGAATTCCATCTGTTTATTTCTAGCTCAAACTTCTGCATGTATAATAGACTTGGCACAGAACTGCACAGCCTATATTGTGGGTGAAAACATACCTTGTGGATCTGTGGACATGACTTGGTAGTATATAGCCTTGAAACCTCCAGCTGAGATATTGCCATTTGTGGCAAACAGTAGTGACAATACACCTCTTGAACTTTGCACCTCCCCAGGAGACCGATCACCACAGTAACGACCAATCAATTTCCCACCTGAACAGGACAGACATGACATTGCAAGATCACAAAATACATTAATGAAGCATTTTACTGCATAAGTAACAGTAACATAAAATTAAGCATTTGTTTATTATTTTCTGCATTTGTGTTTTTTCACCTACATATCAAAAGTGATCAAATTATTTGATTATAACCATAATTTTGGATGACCATGCCACCCACGAATGGCTTTTCTTACAAAGACAATGACGATAGTTGGAATTTTGCTGGCTTGGACCCTTTATGAAGCATCCAGCAATGCACTGGCAGCTGGATTCCCACCATCAGTGGCCTACCTCCAGTCAGAGGCGGTGTTAGTCATTTGGAGGCCCCATGCAAAACACGATAATGGTCCAGTGGGGTCCCTGTTAACCTGTCATCACACTAATATATGCATTTTGACATCGTCTGTCTGACATCGATGTATTCGGTCGTTAGACAAATCTCAACCAATCAAACTTACCAAGAGGGCCATGGTCATATAGCAAAGGTTGTGTTGATTTATTTCCCCCCCCCCCCTCACCAGGAATGTTGAAGGTGGTGCGACTCAAATTATCTTCGTAAATGTGTACCAATGCACGTCCCTGAACGCCGCCTCTGTCTCCAGTACTACCTTTTGTTTGTACTATTTTTTACCTGCGCTTGAAACCAGGTCACTCTATAATGGACATGCGGCTCCTACTCTCCCAACAATGGATGGAGGCCCTCAATGTCAGACATGAGATGAGGGCTGTTTCTCCGGACATATCTCGAGCTTTCGATACAATCTGGCATCCCACCTTGCTCTCCAAACTCTCTGCCTATGGCATCCAAGACCAACTCCACTCATGGTTTACTGACTTCCTCTACTCTCGTAGCCAACATCTGGCTCTCAACAGAATCCTTTCATCTCCTCTCCCTGTCAAGGCTGGAGAGCCCCAAAGGCAGTGTCCTGGGCCCAGTCCTATTCCTAATCTTCATCAATGACCTCTCTGACTTTCTGGAAAATCCCCTTTATCTATCTGCTGATGACTCCACCCTCTGCCATGACATTGCTCATCCTTCAGACAGGCAGGCAGCAGCCACTACCCTCTATTCAGACCTTGACAAAAAATCCCCAGGTGCTCAACACACTTGGAATATGTTCTTCAAATCTCTATCTCTTTATCTATCTCTCTCTAATGTTTCTTTTGTTCTGTTGTGTCCTGATCCGATCAGTGTTCCAGCTTTTCCACGAGCCTTGACTGAAAACAAAAATAAAAAATAAAACCACATATTTTGAACAAAATGCAACTCCACCACTGGGACAGGGTTCAGGCCTGTTGAATCGGCGAGACACTAAGGAGTCAGGGATGTCCTGTGTGAGGAAGGATTCTGTTAAACAGATAATGTCTGGTTTATCATCAGTGGCCTGCAAGGAGAGATCTGTCAGGTTGGAGCAGTTCCTTGGATGTTGGAGGTCCACACAGTTAGAGATGGGAGGAAATGCTGTACGAATGTGGAGATGGGGTGGGAGAACTCGGAGAAGAGTGGGGGAACTGGGAGAGGAGGTGAGGTATGGGAGAAGCTGAGAAAGGGCGTGGCAGGTGAGAGAAGCTGGGATGGGGTGAGGTTGGGGGAAGTTGGGTATGGGTGAGTTGAGGGGGAATATGGGAGGAGATGGGGTGAGTGGGAATATGGTGGGGGGGGGGAGGTGGAGACAGGGTGAGGGGGATGCAGAATGGGTGGACATGAGATGGAGGGATGCTGAATTCAAGTACACAGAGAAGGAGTATGGTTGGAGGAGATGACGAGGGGAGGGGTTATTTGTTGACTCCACGTTATGAACGTTTTTTTAACGTGTATAAATGCATGATTAATATGTTTGGAGAGGAAAACATTTAATTCCTACAAATTGAAAGATATGACAACAGTAAATGTTTTTTGTTTTGATATGGAGAGAAATGTGGAGAGAAAAAAATGAAGGCGTGACAAATGAATGTTACTTTCCCAACATCGAATGAATCTTCCTTCCCTGTCTAACAACTTGCAGATACTTTATCTCCTCTATGCATTTTGCCTGGTGATGATAATTGCATTAAATTTCATGATGAATTTCTGGAAGGACATGCTGTGTATTGTTTTGTTTCCCTTTATATTCTCTCGTATCCTGCTTCTCGAGTGCATTCCTTCTTCCGTCCTGATTGAACAGATTGGGCCATGAAAAAGGTAAATAAAACAGAAAATCGTAATTTGACACCAGTGACAGATATTAAATAATTTCTTTATGTGAAATATTTGTACAATTTTCAATAAGCAAAGTGCTCAATATGACCTCCGCTCTGTTCTATACATTTTTGCTTGATGCAGCAACAGGTTATGCATCACTTTTTGAAGATTGTCAAAACTCCACAGATAATCTGAACAACTGCATCTTTCAAATCAGCAATTGTGGTTGATTTCAACTGAATCAGCGACAGCAGAGATGGATTGTAATATTGTTTCGAAATTTACACAAAGGTAACATATCTGTGTCTCCCTTTGACTAGGCCCCATTTAAAAATTCCAGTGATGACACATCAGGGGATCTGGAGTCCACAGGAATTCAGTTCTGTGACTGATAAGACGAATAAGAAATCTTTCCCTCAGTGAAGTGATGCATTCATTGGAGGTGTGGATTGTGGCTCCAACTTGTTGAAACCATAGATTTTCATTATTTCTCACCCTGTTCCATAGGTAAGTCTTCAGCATGTGAAGCTAACAATCTGATGTCATAGTCACAGTTCATTAATCATCCACCCTGTGTATTTAGTTGTTTTACTCAATCTTGGTTTCATAAACTGTTTCACAGCTTTAGGTAATACACTAGATGACCCGTGAACCCGTTGGGTTCCCGTTGTGACAGCGGTTGATGAAAAAAATCATATCAAGAGAGAAAAAAAAAGATAGCTCCAGCGAACTACACCGCTGAGGTTGTTTGCATTGATCAAATAATCCCGTAGAGTACTTGACTGAATCGGGAATTGATTTTTAAATAATTTTTGCGTTGCCCGATTTGAATGAAACTTGATACTGCACACCGTAGGCGGATGGTGAGTAAGGTGGCCCTAAAATTTTTGCGCTATCGTGTACTGTTTTGGCTGTATTTCGGGAACATACATACATACATAGATACATACATACAAGATGAGAGTTTTAGTAATATATAATACAAGTTATACCTTTCAAGGAACTTCAATGCAAGACGAGGCTATCGGGCCCATCAAAGCCCACGTTCTGGTTGTTTGTCCATGCTCTATCCTTTTTAAATGCTGAGCGTCAAGCAAGGAAACAGCACGTACCATTTTTTAAGTCTTTGGTATGACTTAGGCAGGATTTGAACTCCCGATTTCCGAGATCAGAGGCGTATATGTCCGAACCATGACGACACCAAGTCTGGTGCTCTTCCTCCCACAGGAACATTGTATATATCATGCAAGAGTTTATCGATCAAGGTATGTAAAATCTTCAGTAAAAAAAAAAAAAACTAGCAATAACCACCTTTTCACCTGCAGCTCACCTCAACGATCAAAACAATTTTATGTTCCATAAAACCCCCATTTCCCTTGGCTAATGTGGTTCATGGTGGAATGTTAATGCAACACAGGAATTGCTGATCAAATCACCCTTTCCTGTGCGCAAACTTGTATAATAAACACGCATTATGACTAAACAAATGGTCATTGAGTTGGCAATAAGAATCCCAGACACATACGAGGAAAGCCAAGTTAAAAAGCTACTTGTATATTCACCGTACTTCGTATGCTCAGTCTGGTTCCTCAGATTTTGCACTCTCCTTATGTCCCATGCCAGGAGGATGAGTGACTTCACAGGCCTTCAAGACTTAATCAGGATATGTTTATCCCTTAATGGTCCACGAGGAAGCTCAAATTCCTTCAATGGGGGTCTCTCATTCTTTATTTTACCAAAAGGAAGAATTGCTTTGTACTTGCAGGTGTAGAATACTCTGTTTTTAGATTGCTTATCAACAAGTGTGTCATTATGTCCATTCCTTCCATTGTTTGACTGTTGTGAGTTCACTTTCCCAATTGATTACAGTTCTAAAGTAAAATGCTTTGTTAAATGCACAATGAAAACTGACAGATTTTTTGACAAACTTTTATCAACTTCATTTGTTTGTAAACCTTTGTGCAGAGGAAGTTATTCTTTCTCTGTCTCATTAGATCTTCGGCCAAAGGAACATTGTGCATGTAATCTGTGCAATGGTTATGTAATTTTAACCTCCTCCACACATCCACCTACCTCTTCCTCCATCTTATTTCAATACTCCTAACATGTTATCTTTCCCCCCCAACTCCACAACTACGACACCCAATATTCTCTTCTTTATCTTCATTTCCTCAATTTAAATTTTCTCATGACCACCTTGAATGTACAATATGTTAATGGCCTTCCACCCAATAAATTTCATTCTTGTTTTTGGATTTAAAAATAACCCCCATTTGTCTTTTCTTCAGCTTCCACTCGAAGAAATACACTTACTGAGCGGTCGTCCATCCCAAATTTCCAGGCTGTCGTGCGGGCAGCCGGGCTCTCCAGAAGGACTGTGTGATGCTCCCTCGAGTTGGAAGGCACTGAAGATCATGTGCACTTGAAAGGGTGGCACTGAAGTAATGGTGTAATTGCACATCAGATCAGGTCCGTACAGCCCTGGGTGTCCAGGTGACTCCAGATAGCCAGTTTGTTCATCAAGTATGACAGAACAACTGTCTGTGGAATAAACAGAGAGTATGTTAAAGTCATTTGGATAGTAAAATGGTGCTGGACTTACAGTGAAGATCGACTGGTTTGTCAGGAATGCATAAAAGAAATGCAGGATAAAGAGGCAAACTTACACTAATTTGCTATACCATTAAAAAATAAAACATCATTCAAATTTATGGAGCGTTTCCTGGGAACCAAGTTCCAGAAACTTCTTTTAAAGCATTGGTCCCCAACCTGCGGCCCGCGGAGCCCTATACTGCGGCCCGCGAGGACTTTCCAATCAAAACACATTTCCATGTAGCAATTTTAAAGGGTTTACACAATGCCACTGCCGCTTACCGCCGGGAGGAATCAAATCAATTTGATTTTACCTTCCGGCATCTTGCGGCAGTATTTAAAATTAATTACACCACAAACGGAAATTTGTTCAGAATTACAGTGCGTGAACAATCGATCGATCGAATACATATAAAATTTATTAATTAAAAAAGCAATACTCCAATAACCCAAACGTTGTATCGATTTCTCAACACCAAACGTTGTGACAGTATCAAGTTTCTCAATAAAATGCATCAATTTTTTTCTGGCTCCCACATCCTTGGGAGTAGTGAATGCGGCCCGTGGGATCAAAAGGTTGGGGACCACTGTTTAAAGGGAAAGAACAGCCCATAATGTCCTTTATGGGAAAGTTTCCCTTAACATTGGAAACAATAAAAAAAAAATGATTACAATAATAAGGAGTGCTAACAGCCCAAGTCCTTCACATAAATCAAAAAATTGAAAAACTGTCCAAATTGCATGGCCTTTTAAATTTAATATTTAATTATTCAACTATATTTTATTTTTGCAATGTTTCAACCTTATTGAGAAGATTGTACAAATATCGAACGTAACACATAGACATTAGTATGTCCCTCTGTTACGCGGGAGGGGGATGAAGGGGTGGGATCCATAGCCCGACTGTGTTAAGACTCGTATGGACCGTATGATTGAGTAGGGTAGCATGACTCTTGTATTGGATATTTGTCTTGACTCTAGAGGTACCGTATTTTCACGCAAATAACCCATGGGCTACAAGTTCAATTCGTTCCAAAATTTCCAACTGTGGGGTCTACTCGTGTGTGGGTTCTCGGGTATTTTACCATAAGGCACGTGACATAACCACAGGGGGCCAAGTTAAAATTATCAAGGAAATACAAAATGAGACAGTTCTTTTTTGTTTTTGCAAGTTTAATTGGAATATCTTTAATTACAGTTCTTTTACATATTTTACCTGCACATAAATATCTAATGCCAAAGCTATAAAAAAAATAAATATATATATACCGGAAAATCGTCTTTCATACTCTGTAAATCAAATACACGATGAGCCTCTCCATTGCCGCCCTCTTCTGCAAACTGACAAACTCAGTTTGAATTTGACAGTGAAAGGTTTACGTTTTCTCTTAACGACAGCAGATATTGTTCAGCAGGGACAGCAGGCATTGTTCAACAGGGACTTTAATGGTATGGACTATTTTGTAGAATGATGTAAAAGTCAACAATGTGCAGGGTATATATATCTAATGGATGAGCAGCGTGGTTTCCGGTCACATCGGTGCAACCACGCTAATTTTTCACCACATCAGTACAGTAAACTTTAAATATTACAACAACCCTTTGTCAAGATATTCATTTTAATGTCAATTGGTAATTTACCGCAGTTGTATTTGAAAAGAGCCGTTCGCTGGCCCTTGACAACAAAGCCGTGTCAGTTGCTGGAAATATGGAGATCGCACATCTCCAGGTGTGTGTTCAGGTACCAATCATCCAGCTAGCACTTGTTAAGTCTGTCATTCCTTTTCAATGGTTTTGAATGGAGTGCTTGTTTGAGTGCTTAAACCTCTTGGCGACAACTCAACAAGAAATTTGGTAAATGAACACACCTCCGGTCATGTCGATAGGAAGGATAGCTTGCCCAAGTGTGGGTTATATGTGCCTGAAAATTTCTGAGAGCACTTTTTCCCAGGTGTGGGGTATACCAGGGGGCAGGTCATTTGCGTGAAAATACGGTAAGTTGTATTGTCAAATGTGCACTGAGGAGGCAGTGAGCATCCATTATAGAGCAAGATAGGGTAAGAATATTGTGCAAAACCTCTTGTATACAGGTGAGGTCAGGTGGAGCACTTGTGGTCATGAAAATGCAATGATACGGCGCTATAAATACGCTTCATAGGACATTAAGAATGCTTTGGAAGCACCACGAGCAGGCATGGCAGTTCTGTTGTTGGCTCCCAAAGGAACGTGGGACAAGCAGCCTTGTGTGCTGCAGGGAGGTCCTAGATTTTGGGTGAGACGATGCTGTGGGAAAGCATCGCCCCCATCCTGGGGAATGGCCAATGTGGACCAGTCGTGAGCAGTCCCAAGAGATGATAAACACCGTTGCATACACACATGCACCCTCTCTCTGTTTCCATGGCCTGAACGTAAAGACCACACCAGAGATCAGACAGTGCGTGACCTCCTCATCACAATTCTCCTTGTGCCATCCAAACCCACACTTCATCCTGTGCCATACCAGCCTGCATGCCATCATCCTCCTGCAGGACAATTTTCGGATCATTGGCATCTCCCGCAATGAGGCTGAGTCTTTGGGCCTCTCACTCAATCACCGCAGGTTTCGGTGGTCTTTCTGTCTTCTACCGTCTCCTCTCCAGCCTCGCCTCCCCCTGCTCTCTCTGCGATTTGTCCCACCACATTTCCGCAGGGCGCTCAAGGTCCCCAACAACCCCTTCTGGTAAAACTACCAAAATCACGAATCGCTGCTCACCTTCACTCTTTCATTCCCTTTTTCCCGCCTTTGGAATAAACTCCCTCACTCTATTCATTCCCATTCTTCCCTCCAGGCCTTCAAAACAGCTGTTCACCACCACCTCTTATCATCCCCATCCAAATCCTCGATCTTTTCTACCCCGATAATCCACCCAAGCCACCTCATTCAAATTCCCTGCTTTCCTTCCTGAAAGTCCCTGTAATGTCCATCTTCTATTCCCATGTTCCCCGTCCCATCCCTTCCCTTCACAGATCTCCAAATGTCTCTGTTCCCCACTATTTTGTCCTTCCACTCCTCTCCCCTCCTGTCTCATGCCCCCTTGATGTGCGTTGTGTGTTAGCTCTCATACGAGCCTCGACAAGGTATACAAAAAAAAAAGGACAAAGAGAAACAGCTCCTACCACAAGTCCTCGCCTGTTCTTTTTCCCTTTGTTCAGAGAGTCTGGTATTTGGACCTATAGTTAGGGTTCGGATTTATTTATTTGTCTTGTACATAAGTTCAGGTTTTCACGTCTTACCTTTCCCATTTGTCTGTCTTCATACCCCAGAGCTGTCCAAGTATTATCGTCTCATGATCCCCATGTTGGAATCATTTTTTTTAATTTTTATAATAAACCATTTTAATTGTAAGAAACGTTTTCCCGACTCTTTGCCTTCCACGTGCGTTCCACCGCCAGGTTCGGCTTTGTTTGTGCTATCCTTGGGGATGCAATAGTGTTAAACACAGTCACATAAAATATCGGTTCGACATCTGCAGAGGTCTTCGACCATCGATCTGTGTTAACGGAACCGTCTGACACGACAATATTTTTATATGACTTACAAGTATATTATGAGACGACCAACAAATCAGCAAGTATGCAGGATATGAACCTGGCATCCATCCTGGCAGAGGAAACCAAATCCTTCAAAATCATTGGAATCTCCCACGATGAAGCCGGGTCTGTGCCGATCACTTTCACATCGCCGACAGGTCGGTGGACTCTCTGTCTTCTCCCACCTCCTTTCTGGACTTGCACCTTCCACTCTTTCTATGCTCTGTCCCTCCTCCCTCCTCCCTCCTCCTCAGCCCACCTCCCAGGATTCTGCAGGGCGCACATGGTCTGCCAATAACCCCATTCTGGTGAACCTCCAAAAATCTAGACTCACTGCTCATTTCCACACATTCGTTCCTCTTTTCCCACCTGTAGAACCAACTTCCTCAGTTTCTTCATTCTCATTCTTCCCTCCAGGGCTTCAAGCCAACGATTCACAACCATCTCAGGTCACCACCATCCCCATCCACAACCATGATCTTTTCTCTCCCCCCACACCCCCTCCCATTAACTTTCCTTAGGCACACATCTTTCCAAGTTTCCAGTTTTTCCTTTCACTTCTGGGATGGAGAGTTTGCAGCTGTATCCATCTTCTCCATGCCTTATGTCCTCCCTTTACCTTCATTCTTCTCCATGTACTTTATTTCTCCAAATCTCCATCTATTTGTCCCTATACCCTGCTGTCGGTGCCCCTCTTGTCTTTCTGTTGTTCCTTTTGTTCTGTTATATCCTTACCCATTCTGTGTTCCAGCTCCTCCACAAATCTCAACACTGTATACAAAAAAATATCCTATGGGAATGCAAAATAGGACAAACCACGAGATGGCAGTTAACCATAATGCCAAAAGTAATTACCACACCTAAAGTAAATATTTAACCTCTTATTTCCCAAATTTCTTTCAATTAAGTGGGATTCAACAAACCATCAACGATGATGCTAATTTTGTCTTTGGGTGTTTTGAAGTCACAGAGATCAAACTTGAACACAGGTAACTAAAGAAATGACAACTTACTTAAACCATGTGGATGAATGCTTAGGTATTAAATTTAGGACCCATGATAAGGTATATGTCATTCAGCTGGGAAGGAAAAATTCCATCAAGAACAAGAGTTACTGGACATAAAAATAAAAATTTGATATCTCAACAAGTTCAGATTGTACAGGTTCTAATACCCATTTGAGAACGCCAGCTGTAAAGGCCAAAGATGGAGGGATTCTTACAATCAAAAAAGAACAGTTAGAGTGATGGGCAGGAGATTCTGAATAGAAAAGATCTTGTGAATCCACCTGCACTTCAATTTAATGATGCATCATCAAGAGAGATACGTACATCATATTTAATGGAAGAAGGGATTAAACTTGCGATTCAAAAGTTGAAGAATAATAAGGCTGCAGGAGGGCAAGATGGAACGATAGCACAGTTGTTGAAAGCCAATATTCCGGATACAGCAAAAGCTATGAACAAATTTTTTAAAAATATATATCTGGAATGAAGAAAGACTACCGGAAGATTGGCTCAAAGGATTTCTTGCAAAGATTCCAAAAGAAGGAAACTTGTCAGGCTGCAGACACTGGATCGGAATAACGTTGCTTTCAATAGCATCAAAGTTTCCACGAGATGCATTTTGGATATGATACAAGGAGTACTCGACATGATCGTAAGAAGAGAAAGGGAAGGTTTTACAAAGGTTAAAAATCTTGCAGCGATCAGATCAGATATTTGTCTTCAGAACAATAATCAAACAGTTGGTAGAATGGCAAAACCCGTTATATGTCAATTTGGTCAACTTTGAAAAATCTTTTAATCGTGTTCAGAGGGAGTCATGATGGAAAGTAAACTGTGACCATCATTTCCGGTCAAGACAGGGCTCAAGCAAGGATGCATGCTCTCGCCAACCCTTTTCCCAATAGTAAGAGACTGGCTTACGTGAAAGACAACCGAAGGAAAGGAAACAGGTATCGAATGGATGGCCAATTAAGATCTAGTGGATTTGGGGCTATACCGACGATTTAACGCTCACCCCAAATACATTTGTAAAGATTAAATAAAAGAGAAAACGTTTAGGGAGAAAAGCAAGACAAGTGGGCTTCAAAATTAATATCGTCAAAACTAAACTGATGAGATTCAAAACTGAACTCTCCTCTTAGATGTTGAATATTTGTGTTTTTTTTTTTTAATACCAATGGATTAAGCATATACTCATAGCAACTTCAGTTAGTAGTTGCAGTTTCTAATGTGTTGTTTTTACCATTTTGTGTCAAGCACACTGCTGACAGTCCTTCGATGACATGTAAATTTACTAAAAAATGTTCTCACAAATATCAATTGCTGTGTTAACTGTCCGTTGGTAATAAAATATAGCCTGGCAAAACAAGGGAGTTAGGTCACATGTTCATGCAATGAGAAAAAAAAAACACTACATGTATTACACAAGAAGATAAATAAAGTTTGTTTTATGTTTGGCAAGCAACTAGTGGATTAATGATGCTTACCCATGCAAAAGTAATAGACTAAACCCCAAAAGATGAACAGACCCGAAGTACTTGTTTTCCTATAAAATCTACAAATGTTAGCATATAGGTACAATTTATGGCAGCAAAGAGTTGTACACTTATTCAACAATAAATAACAACAAGGACAACAAGGAAATCCAACACAGGCGGAGGCCATTCAGCCCATCGTGCTTGCGCGAACACCACACCAACTCAAGATCATTTTAATTAATGAAAGAAAAATAATTTTTTGTATTTCTTGTTTGTTTGTTTTTGTGATACGGTCTTAAAAATTGGCAGCCTTGTTCACGCAAAGTCGAATTTGAACAAACTGCATTGTATCCAACCGAGAGACCTTAGGTTTTTGAGGTTAACACTCCAACCAGCACTTCATTTCGGAATTGTAAAGGCAGCTGGAAACTTCATTTCACCCCAGCCACCTCCCAAACCTCCACCGCATGACTCCATAAATATCCACCGCTTTGTTTCTCCGCCGCACCCTGGCGCCACGACAAGAATTGGATTTGTACAGCAATCGGCTTCGCATGAAAAAAAGAGAATAGGACGTATAACGGTAGACCACAACTGAAAATAGTTTTCCGGAGCAGACGGAGAAATGGCGACAAGGAGTGACTGGCCACAAAAACCTACAACGAAGAGGTTGGTGGGTAAGCAAGCAAACTGGGTGGTGGAGACCTGAGCAGAGAGAACAATGACTGTGTTTCCTGGTGACCGTGCGTCTACTCAAAGTAGTATTTTTAGCAAGTATTTACTTTGGCCACTTATTAATATTGTGCCACAAGTATGTGGTCGATATCAAAATTGTCCACGCGACTCGTTTGTTCAATAGAAGGAAGACTAAGCGTGTCAAAAGAGAGTTCAGCGATTGATGCGAGAGCACGATTCGCTTGAATCTGCCAAATTCAGACCTGCTCATAAAGAGTCTCGGTCACATGTGGTGGAGATTACATGTAACCCAAACAAAGGCAGTAATCTGAAACCCTGCCAGAGTCTGTTTGTGCTGTGGCCTCCTGGCATGTACGGAGATATTGGGCTGAGTTAATCCATCTGGAAGAGGTTTTATAAACTTCTCCTTTGCCCTTTTGTAAAATGCTCTCAAAATATCCCTCGTTTGTAGGTCGTTTTAATTTTGACCCTAAATTGATATTGTTTCGAAACCTTAGCTTCTCATTCAATTTCAATGACTCGAAATTTATGGTGAATCTTTGGTGTAATAAAGTGTATTTATTCACTTCTCGTTGTTTCACAAATGTTCATTTTGCCTCATTCAGATACACAACAAAATGAAACTTTACAATTCATCCTTCTTAAGATCTTTCTTGCATGGTCTATCATTGCTAAGGTGGACTTAGGAATGTTGCATTTCCAAGGGGAGAATCCAACCATTTGAGGAATTGTTTTTATTATTTCTTGCTGTATGATGTCATGCTTTTTCTTATTTCGTATGCAGCACAAGGCTGCGGGATAGCATCATTGGCTGAGAGCACGGTGTGCTGCTGATGCGCCACTGCACCGCTGCATTGGCTGCGCCGCTGATGCAATGACCTCTGCGAGTTAGAGCAGGAATTTGGAATTTGGCCAGGGTGCCGGCGATAGCTCGCCTCCGCTTCGTAAAGGACACTGTGGGATCTCTAACGTCCACCAACTGGTGCCGGCAGATGGGACACCCAGTGTAGCATCCATCGAAGGGACAACACACACATTGATGTATTACCCTGCTTGTGAAACACCAGGATTACAGTCTGTAGCTTGTCCAAGATTCACATCTGGGAAAGACAGCTGAGAGGTGAGTGTGCGTTCCCCTAGGCCACCCCTAGCCAGCCCTGATGTCAAGCAAAATGCGATGCTACCTCTGAACTAATCTTCTCAACTGTGCTAAATCTACAACCCTGTCGCTGTTCTTTGTGCCTAATACTAAAATATTGCACTTCTCAAATCAAAATTTCTTCTGACACTTATGAACCCATTGCACAAAGGTATCCAAACTTATTTAAATTGAATCACTCTCATCTGTGCTGCTCACCTTACTCCCTAACTAAAGAAGATCTACTCACAATCTGAATGTCCTCATGAACAAGCCTGAGTTTTTCTCCACGATGTAATTATAGTTTTTAGCACTTCAGTACCTACCTGACATGTTGTCTTGAGTGAGATTGTAGTGAAGTTTAAATCCACTGTCCTGTTGTCCATGGTCTGATTGAAAGATAACAGTGACCACAGAACCGAGTGAAAAGATCTGCTCTGGAGGTGGAGCATGGCAAAAATGACCAATGAGCTGTCCATCTGTTAGGTCACCATTTCGAAGCTCCACAAAGTCATCCCTACGACGCAAGGAAGGAGGATGAAGATCTTTTACTGTTGTAACCACTTACAATCGAACAAAGACCATAGCTGTGCATCACTTGGCAGAGCTAGGTCAGAGCAAGAATACAATCGCCCCGAGTGTGTTGATTGCCCCCATTTTGTCTGTTGGAAGATATTGCCCTCCTTCTCAGAGTTTCATCATATCAATGTATTCCCTGTCACCCTATAAAGCTATGGAAATAACACAACTGTAAATGGGTCAACAAGATTTGGGAAAGGCAAACATTTTCTAAAAGGATTTCAAAGACGCTTAATAGTTATCGGGTTCCATTGACAGTACCATACATAGTCAGTCATGTTGTAAGGAGTGCTTTGAGACTTCAGCCATGATAGTGTACCCATTCAGTGGTGATATGAGCGATTGCGAAACAAAATAGAAAGATTGTTAAGCAAGAAAACGCGTTACCCAGCCTTGGGAAAGGATATTTTGAGAGGCTTATCAAGTCTGACCATAGTCAAACAGGTCAAAATGAGTCTGATCATCTCATAATGTCCTTAGAATTAAAGTAAAAGTAGAGTGATGTACCTACCCTCACTTATTTGTCATACATGTTACATGTGTACAAGCTTCTCCCTCACATGTATGTTCATTGTTGCAACAACAACAACAAAAAAACCTTTGATGTACTTCGACCCAGAG
>CM068958.1:135383439-135405421 GCA_035128595.1 Eptatretus atami
CTGTTTTGCTTAACTCTACTTTTCCCAAACTGGGTGCTAAAGACGTCATCATCCAGTAAATTATTTTGAGGGGCGTTAATACGGAGAAACCTCCCCCCGACTCCCACCTCCCCCCCTTCAGAGATATATCTCATACAAGTCTCTTCCCTAGTTCCCTGAATATCACGTCCAATATTCCGTCCCTTCTATCTCCATTCAGATGTTCTGCTACCATGTTGTCCTTCACTTTTGGAGTCATCTCTTTATTTTGTATACCAACATGACAAATTTTTTTTTACTCTCTCTCCTTTGTCTGTTCCGTCTCTTCTATTCTATCCCCATACTCCTACATCCTCCCAACCTTCCTTCCCTTCTCTCCCAAACTCCACTCACCCCCATTTGTTGACCTACTTTCCTACATTCTCTTCTTTTCCTCAATTTACTCCCTACCTATACATACACAATTAAGAGATACCTCCATTCCTATCCCCTTCCCTTCCGTTTCTTTTCTCAATGTTGGCATTTCCAATTTCCTCCCTTCCCACCCCTCCATATCCTGTGTACGTGTAATAAATAGATGCCGCACAAAGTGGTCACATGATCACATATATTTACAGAAGGAGGAGGTACTGCACGACTTGTTTGAACAACAGTACGTATACGGTATATGGAAAGGGGAATTTAGAATACTCTTTTTTAGCTCGCCTGTTCGAAGAACAGAGAGCTAGAGCGATACCCCCGGCGTGAGCGTGAAAATGTTAAGTTTTGGTGCAAGTTATTTCCTTTCTAATGTTTTTATCGACCACACTATTTTTTACTGATTACAATATACAAACACATATATTGCTTTAAAATTATTTGGATCAGACTTCACTGCAATGCTTTATAAAAAATATTATTAGACTAGTCTTTTAAAAACGATAAATGTATAAACAGGCGAGCATTGGGTGGGTTTGACACCAACTCTCTGGTTAATAACTGGTATGGAGCCTGTGAACTTCAATGAAAGCATCAACAGACCATTCTGGGCACTTTCCCTTTGTAAATTACACATTTTGTCATACCTTGCAATCCACAAGGCATTGGAATCCATGATAGAGACTTTACGGGAGAGTTTCTCACTCCACGCATGTGTAAATGGCATTCAACAGGTTGTAGTGTATTATTTTTTTAAAATTCGATTAAAGTATTTTTTCTTGTGGTATGGGTATAATACCAATGACTATGCCACTTCCTTCCGTTGGAATCATTGTAATTGCTTCAGCCATTATTCTGCAAGGCTGGATGACATTTATCAACAATTTGGTGGATGAACAATTCGGTGATTTTGCGATCTCTCAATTTGGTACTTTAACAACATATTCTGGCACCCTTTTCATTCTTGTTAATTATGAAAACGTCTGAGAATTAAAGGTGTGGCTTTTAAAGGTTTATGACTTCACGCTGGAGTCGCTTTTCAGCGAATCATTTTGTACCCATTTGATGGGGCAGCCATTTTTTTC
This sequence comes from Eptatretus atami, assembly GCA_035128595.1. Classification (NCBI taxonomy): domain Eukaryota; kingdom Metazoa; phylum Chordata; class Myxini; order Myxiniformes; family Myxinidae; genus Eptatretus; species Eptatretus atami. The sequence goes on from CM068958.1 coordinate 135,384,921, forward strand.
CCCATCCCGTCCCGACATGTGAAGTACAGTACTGTTCTACCATACTCCATGATACAGTCCTTAACACATTCGGAACAGGAGAATTAATTTCATTATCATGATGCCCAGTCACATTTTAACCTACAACAGACAGGTGTATATATTAAACCTCACTCAACAGTAATCATGTTCTGCACCTTGTAATGAATGAGAGGTGAGTGTATGTACCTCGAGGCCATCCTGACAGGCCATTTTAAAATATATATAATCTGAAAACTGTTGTAAATAGAAGCCAATAGCACTGCTAACTAGAGATGGACACAGTCTTGCTTGCTTATTATCCAATTATGCCACCTGGCTTATGGAGCGTCTTATGAACTTTCACTACTTTCGTCTGTTTGGGCTCACGATCTGATTTTATTCCAGGTGACCTTCATTCATTTAATTTCCTTCTCGAGGGTACGTCGCCAGGTCTCTCTTGGACACCCAACCCTTCTCTTCCCATCAGGTGCCCAGCATATTGCTCTTTTCAGTCTATGTTGATCCTCCATGCGCAACACGTGACCAATCCATCTGATCTACCTCCAAATTTTAATCTCTTCTACAATGTTTTTCCTCCCTGTTTGCCTTTCAACCTCTTTCTTACTAGCCATGTCAGGCGAGAAGATTCTCAAGATTTTCTTATGGCTGCTGTCGATGAAAGACTAGTTTTATTTTCTATTTTTCGGTGGTTTTCCAAGATTTACATTCAAATATGAGGACTGACATCACATTGCTCTCATATATCTTCAGCTTAGTTTTGGTGTTATACTTCTTCGATTTCCAAATTTTCTTGAGTCTCATCAATGCACCCCTTGCCTTTTATATCCATTGTGGTCCATCTGTGTCTCCCCATCCTGTTATGGTAACCATGGACCCCAGATATGTAAACTTGTCAACCTCTCTATTTGTGAAATGTTGTACATGACGTTGTTGCTGTTGTTTTTGTTGTTACGTGTGGCATGTATGTTCATGCTTTCTGTTTTGGCCATGTTAATTTTCATCCCCACTTTCACCATGTACTCCTGTAGCCTATTGACTTTCTCCTGCATGCTATGTAAGGACAGCAACATCAGGCAGATTTCATCTGCAAAAGAGAGTTCCTCCAAGGTATCCCATTCCTTCTCTGCTCAGTTGTTTTCTGCAACACCCAGTCCAACACCACTAAAAATAGTAGTAATGGAGACAAGCAACCTGTCTGACCCGTGCAGTTAATGGCAGCGTCGGGGCCATCCAACCCATGCAATTGTATGGGGCCCCGAGGCAACAAGGGCCCCCCACACGACCGATTGCAGTACACATTCTTTTGAGATGGGGCCTCTGAGGGTGGTGGTGGTGGAGGTGGAGGTGGTGGAGGTGATAGTAGTGGTGGTGATGGTGGGTCTCACTTTGCTGACAAAACACATCAACTTGTGAGTGGTGTTAAGCACAGTGCAAAAGGAATGCTCCAACTCAAGGAACAAATGTCACATGATGAATCGGGTAGAAAAAAGATTTCCCCTTCTTGTTTAACGAGACAAGACTATTACAGAATTATGAGGTGAGTTGAGGAGAGAAAGCAAGTTAAGTGGAATAATAATGATGTTTAATGTATACAAATGCAACAAGAATGACAATAAAATGTGGATAACGCCTAATGTTAATACAAATCGATATTGTTGAGCAAATCCACACTACGATTCATTGTATGGTCAACAAAACAAGCCCTCATTAGTAAATGCACTAACCCACATGCGCCACTGTGGAACACTGCAGTTTGTTTGTTGTTGTTTTTTATCAGAAGTGTGTTGGAACAGTTGAAGATGAAATGAAATTATCCCAACGGCACTGAAAGCGAAGATAGCTCAACAGAAGGTAAATTTATTGAAAATCACCCCAAATGTACTTCATTTGTATTACACAACAAGAGGAAGAGAATGTGCATTAGTGGCATCTTCCAAACCCAAACCCCAGGGGAAGGGGCAAACAAAGTAGCTACCACCTTTATCTTCTTGCACAATTAGTCCTCCTCACAAGTTTGGTTTATATTGGATAATTAACGACTGAATGCATCGGCCGCAGACATGCAGAGACAGACAGGCGCCAAATTGTGTATTTTAGTATGAGAACATGAGCCCCCACTTGGACACTGTTGTGTTTTGCACGGGGCCTCCGAGTGACTAATGCCGCCACTGTCTGGAGTAACTTCAAATTTGGACAACAATTTATCAGCCCTATAAATTTATCTTGTACTCCTACAATCTCAGTGTCTTCCATTTTGCCTCTCTATTCTCACTGTCGAATGCCTTTTCAAACTCAATGAATGATAGGTAAAGGTTTGCATTCCGTTCATTGCATTGTTCTTCATGTGAAGACCTGATCCAATATTGTTCCTTTCTTATGGGACTGTCAACAGCCTCTTACATTCTGTTCAGCATTATCTTGCAAAGCATTTTGCTAGCAATGCACAGTAGGGCCACTCATCTCCAGTTTCCACATTCCAGTATATCCCCTTTATTTGGTAGTTTGATTTTTAGACCACATTTCCAGTCCTCACTCAAGGACTTTCACGTTCTTGTTCTGAAGTTATTCCAGTGTTGCTTTGCCTGTATGCTTGGGGATCATTGTCCTGTTGTTGGAACGTAAATCATCGCCACAGTCAAAGGTCTTTTGCACTCTGAAGCAGGTTCTCCTCGGGAATTTGCCTGTATTTGGCTCCATTCATTATTCCCTCTTTCTTTATACATCTCCCAGTCCCTGCCACTGAAAAGCATCCCCATCGCATGACTGCCACAACCATGTTTCATGGTTGGGATGTTGTTAGATGGGTGATGAGCTTTGCTCGGTTTCTGCCAGACATAGCTTTTTGTATTCAGGACAAGGAGTTCAATATCTTTTGTCTCATACTCTCAGAGTCTTTCACGTGCCTTTTTGTAAACGTCGGGTGTGCTGTCATGTGCCTTTTTCTCAAGAGTGGCTTCTGTCTAGTCACTCACTCATAAATCCTAGATTTTTTAAGTGATGCAGACATTATTGTCCTTCTGGCAGGTTCTCCTGTCTCAGCCAAGGTTCTGTCAGAGTGATCGTTGGGTTCTTGGTCACCTCTCTGACCAAGGTCCTTCTTGCCCAGTTGATTGGTTTGGTCGGATGACCAGCTCTAGGAAGTCTGGGTAGTTTCATATTCTTTCCATTTCCTAATGATGGAGCTCAATGTGCTCTTGGGAACTTCCAACACTCTAGAAATTGTTTTGTACCCTTCCTCAGATCTATGTCTCATCACTATTCTATCTCGGAGTTCTACGGACAGTTCCTTGGATTTCATGGTAAAGTTTCTGCCCTGATATGCACTGTCAACTGTGGAACCATATATAGAAAGGTGTGTTTCTTTCTAAATCATGTCCAATCAATTGAATTGGTCCCAGGTGGACTCAAATCAAGTTGTTGAGACATCTCAAGGATGATCAAAGGAAATTGGATACACCTGAGCTCAATTTGGAGTGTCATAGTAAAGGGGTTGAATACTTATTGATGCTAGACATTTCCGCTTTTCAATTTTAATAAACTTGTAAAATTTTCGAAAAACATGTTTTCACTTTGTCATTTTGACGTGTTTTGTGTAGATCGGTGACAAAAAAATTATAAATTTAATCCATTGTAAATTGTGGCTGTATCACAACAAAATGTGACAACAGTTGAGGGGTGTGAATACTTTCTGAAGGCACTGTAGGTCTTTGTTTGTCTTTTGCTGGCTTGTCCCCTCCAATTCTGTCTGTGGTCAACTGTCCAGAGATCTCATAAATGGTCATGTCTCCAGTCTCCCTTCTCAGGTGTTGTCTGCTTATTCAACCATGTTCTCCATGTAATTAATTTTATCCCTCTGTGCAGATTTCTTCATAGCTTTATTTTGATTCACGTATTTCTTTTGCAGTCCTTCCTTTATCCTCTGTGTTTTGCAACTTTCTAATTTGTGTTTCAGCTTCTTGCTCTCCTCAATAGTTTCCATGTTTTGGTGGAAATCCATGCTTTATTTTGAGTCTTCCTAACTCCAATCACTTTATCTGCAGCTTCTCTGTACACATAATTGATCAATTTACAAACTTCATCTGTCACTTCAAAATCAATGCCATTCCCTTTTTCGAATGATGCAAATCTGTTCTGTGCTTCAATGTATTTCTCACACAATCCCCCATCTCTGAGCATATCGACATCACATATCTTCCACCTTTGGGTGGGTTTCCCTGCTTTCTTCAATTTCAGTTCCAGATGTGCAATCAGTTGTCGATGGTCAATAAAGGCGTCTGCTCCTCTTTTAACTCATGTCTGTGAACGATCTTCCCCACATCCCTCTTATCATGAGATGATCAATCTGGTGATTGTCTACCTACTCGGTCTTGAATCACAGCAACAATTTATATTGTGGTCATTCAACAATAACCCGCTTTATAAACTTTGGCCAAATTTTTTTAAGCAACTGTTATCGTCGTTTCAAACTGAATACTTTTATACCGATCTTACTCAAGTGACTGCAGCATCTGTTATGATGTAGGATCACTGATAACTACTGTTGCATAAATCACAACTGAAAAGGTTAACACCTCAAAATAAGTAAACACTTTCTACCTGCAATTGTTGGAAACGTCAAGATCAAACAGGGGGTCGAAGGAGAGAAGCAAACGGTGCCCCGGCTGTAAAGCACGCAAGACCCAAAGGCAACTCTCGTAAGGTGGGTAGTCTGAGGGGTAGCCCGGAGATGTGAGGAACCCCGGATACTGCACTATGATGTCTCCACCACAAGACACTGGTGAGATTGAAATGAGAGAAGTTAAATAATACATGAATCAGCAAATTGGTTAATCTGCTTAAGCATTCACATCTGAGGCCTATTGCTTGTGAGGCTGCGATCCCAGGTTCTCATCCCATAAAACTGTGTTTGTCCATGTGTACTAATGTCATTGCAATTCCTGTTCTAATTTGTTCAATCATTGTCTACAAATACAACACAAAAAAAACAAAAAAACATTCAGGTCACTTTTATTGCTATTTATGGATGTGAGGTGGCTCAGCCAGGTGTGGTCAGCCAAGCTGTCAACACCGTTGATGGCACACCACAGTCACACCCACAGGTCTTAACCTCCCAAGGACCAAATGACTACTTTTTATTAGGGCTTTTGAGACCTTACCCTCAAATATGTTTGGCGCAGCAGCCAAGCACAATATGTGATGTCATTTAATCAAAAGCCTTGGTGATGTACAAGCAATAGAACAGGGAAACCAAGGAAAAATTTGTTCAAAAACAATTGGATCAACGGTATGCTGTATCATCACGTGAAATCTATTTGTCTGGTTTTTCCACCGGTGAAGGAATCACAAATGAGCACGACTTGGTGTGTTCATGCTCAATGTGTTGTAGTGGAGTGGATGAAAAAAAAAACAGAAAAAAAAAGAGGTGAAATACATGATGATACCAAAACATCTACACCAAACACCTTTTTAGTGGTAATTTGATTTGAATTTGAGACCTCGTATAGTAACTGCACAAGTCTGACTATCCTCCCCCGTTTACATAAATATGAGCAAAAATGGAAAGCATAAAATGCGTCAGTGGGGCAGTCATATCGGTTCATTCCATCTCTGTGCGTGCGGAAGGCTGTGCAGAGCACACACAGGCGGCGATGGCATAGATAACGTGAGCATCATAAAATGGAGGGAGGGTTTTGAAGGGTGAAAAATTACAGAGAGAAAGCACACGCGGTTAGCTTTGCATCTTTTGTGGTTCTTACACAACATAATACATGTGAAATTTGACGTCATAATATGCTCATCAAATAACTCAATAAACTAATCTTTTAACATGAGTTGTATACAAACTAAAATCTCAAATCCATGCAATGCGTAAATTAGATGAGTCATATCTTCACCCTGTTGATACAGTCAATCTCTTGATAATCAAATGCCGATCATTATTCAAAAGAAAAGGCACAGTTCAATAGTCTATCTCGCTGACCACCCGACTGCTCAGATTGCTTCCTTATGGCCCAGTCTTACCTCCTTCCACCAGAACGTGCGTCAAGCAGAGCAAGCTGAAGAGCAGTTTTGTCATCGTCGCAGCAGACATCCCAATCATGGCATCGATCTTCATTGCAGGGCCGCACAGATGTTCTAACGATGATCGCAACAGATATAAACTACCTCTCTTTTTGTTTAGGATTTCTTCTCTGAATGGCTGGACCACAGCCGCGCACCTGGCTTTTCTTCAAACTTTATTTAGCTTGAGTTTTAACTTGCCTTCACTGCCACTCCGAGCTCTTGTAGTACCCCTCCTGCAGTCTATCTTTCGTTCACTTCACTTTTAGTTATAATACAAGCTACGTCTAGTTCCTCTTTCAATTATCTGTAAAATCCAGGTCTATCAAATCTGCATCTTGAGCAGCTCACTTCAGATTCAGTTTCAGCTCCCTCAGACTCTCTGCGACTCCAGCTGTCTCAATGCAGTTCTCGCTCGTTAGCTTTCTTGGACATGGGCTGTGTTCTGAGTCCCAACCCCCCACATCCCTCTCGACCCACTTGTGACGCAAACCCCGCTGAGTTGGCCAACAGCACTGAAGAGAAAGGGGAGGGTGAGGTAGAGGGAGCGTTTGAGGATGCCAAACGTTGCAAATGGAAAGAAAGAAAAAAAAGAAAGGATGAAGAACAGAGATCTAATAAATGGCAACAAAGATAAGTTAAACATACACACCACACAAGGAAATACAAAGGTGAGTTACAGAAAAGGCCATGGTTCACCAATCTGTCATGCACCACATCACCAGACCGATGGAATATAATGTCTGAAAGGTACCTTGAGAGCAAATAACAAGTGTCCAAAACTTCAGAACAGAAAACAATGATCAGATCCTTATGAGGAAAAGGAAGATGTGGAAAGGACCAAAAAAAAAGTAAACAAAAACAAAGGGATGTAGAAAAGCTGATGCACGGCTATTAAGCTATTGATGGACATCTGCCACATCATGCAAAAAAAAAATGTCTGAGGGTGCATTTGGCAGAAATTTGTCTAACGGCTGTGACTCATTTATGCTTCACAGGATCTATCGCTGGCAGGCCAAATTGAGGGCCGGAAGCCCTCCCCAACAGTCCCTGGCTTCCTGGCGGCTGTGGCGGGTTTATTTATCTGACAATGGAAGTTTGCACAGACAGGGGCTTTGCACAGATCGCTTCAGGACAGCATGTCCTGTCTACAGCCATGGCAAAAACACGTGCGACGAAGCTGTAAGCAGCAGCAGTCACAGGAAATGCACGATTTGTTGTAGAAATACAGATTTCTACATGCTCAACAAATTAGGGGATATCATACTCACGGTGGAAGGGTGGGGCTATATTGAGAAAAGCAAAAATTGAAAAAAAAGGAAGAGGATTTGATGAGAAAGAAATCAGCATCAGGAAGTGTGGGTGGGGAGAAAAGATAAAGTAGTGTTGGGAAGAGATAAGAGTAAGTGGAAGGAAACGAAGTTTGGGAAGAGTACGGAGCATACAGGAAAATGGGAGAAAGGGTCAAAAACACCGCCATATTTGCGTACATAATAAATAGATAGCCCATATTTCTTGATGTAACAGGAACATTCACAATCCCTGTCATTTTCTGAACTTGCACACGGTCATCTAGTTCCAAAACTGAAATCCCAGTGCAGGTTCGCTCACATTGAAGAACAAAACTAAAATGTCAAACAGAAGGTCTTATCACTGGAGCCTCATCGAGGGGATACTTACAAGGTGAGAGTGAGCAGTCGAACTCCTGGCCACTGTCCCAGCACTCTGCTGAGTAAACATCATGGTATCATGAAAATCTCAGGGGAGATAGGAACGAGACGGACACACAAAGAAGGCAGTCGCTAAATACCGCATTGCTTAAGCCGATCCGTGGACTGCAGGAATACTTAAAGCACCCGAAAGATCCCAGGATTGTGAGTATGATGTAAATGGAGTCAACTTGCTTTCAAAAGAATTGTCTTTAAACGAATTTTAATTGAAAAAAAATTGACCTCAAGAATAAAATAAATTAAAAAATCAATGTAATTAAGTGATAAGTGAATGAATAAATAACATATGTTGTTTTCACAATTATCTTGTTCAAATTCACACAAAAACCTTTGTTTTAATCAGAGTGCACTCATTGTACTTCATGCTCCATCCTTCAATTCTGTTAACATGCCACTCTGACATGATTAGGAAGTGACGAGGGAAATGATTTTGAACGTCTTTCTTAAAGATGAGGTTAAGCAGACTCGGTGGTGTAATGGTTGGAGCGTCTGCTCTGAGTATGGGAGATCAGTGGTTCAAACCCCGACCGAGTCATACCAGAGACTTAAAAATGGTATTTGCTGCTTACTTGCTTGATGCCTGGCCTTTAAAAGGATATAGCACAGACAAACAACCACCCAGTATGACCCTTGGCAAGAAACTGTTTTGGCAGCACCATATCCTGTAAAGGATATGTCTGAAAGGATATGGTACATGACAAAAAAAAATAATCAAAGATGAGGTTATCTGTTCTAATATGTACTAAATATTCAAAGATGAGGTTATCTGTTCTAATATGTACTAAATAATCAAAAATGAGGATATGTGTTCTAATATGTACTAAATAATGAAAGATGAGGTTATCTGTTCTAATATGTACTAAATAAATGAAATATGAGGTATCTGTTCTAATAGTACTAAATAACCAAAGATGAGGTGATCTGTTCTAATATGTACTAAATAATCAAAAGATGAGGTTATCTGTTCTAATATGTACTAAATAATCAAAAAATGAGGTTTACTGTTCTAATATGTCAAAATAATCAAAGATGAGTTATCTGTTCTAATATGTACTAAATAATCAAAGATGAGGTTATCTGTTCTAATATTGACTAAATAATCAAAGATGAGGTTATCTGTTCTCAATATGTACTAAAATATCAAAGATGAGGTTATCTGTTCAATATGTACTAAATAATCAAAGATGAGGTTATCTATTCTAATATGTACTAAATAATCAAAGATGAGGTTATCTGTTCTCATATGTACTAAATAATAAAAGATGAGGTTATTCTGTTCTAATATGTACTAAATAATCAAGGATGAGGTTATCTGTTCTAATATGTACTAAATAATCAAAGATGAGGCTATCTGTTCTAATATGTACTAAATAATCAAGGATGAGGTTGTCTGTTCTAATATGTAATAAATAATCAAGGATGAGGTTATCTGTTCTAATATGCACTAAATAATCAAAGATGAGGTTGTCTGTTGTAAAGAAATAGAGAGAGATATGATTCCAAATTTTTCTTGAGTCTATCAATGCACCCCTTGCTTTTATATGCCATTGTGTCCAATCTGTGTCTCCCATCGCTGTTTTATGGTAACCATGGACCCCAGAATATGTAAACTTGTCAACCTTCTATTTGTGAATGTTGTACATGACGTTGTTGATGTTGTTTTTTGTTGTACGTGTGGCATGTATGTTATGCTTTCTGTTTTGGCCATGTTAATTTTCAATCCCCTTTACACCCCCAATGTATCCTGTAGCCTATTGACTTTCTCCTGCATGCTATGTAAGGACAGCAAACATCACAGGCAGATTTCATTGCAAAGAGAGTTCCTCAAGGTTCGCCATTCCTTCTCTGCTGCAGTTGTTTTCTGACACCCGATCCAACACCACTAAAAATAGTAGTAATGGGAGACAAGCAACCTGTCTGACCGGCGTGGCAGTTAATGGGCAGCGTCGGGGCCATGCCAACCCCATGCAATTGTATGGGGCCCGAGGCAACAAGGGCCCCCCACACGACCGATTGCAGTACACATTCTTTTGAGATGGGGCCTCTGAGGGTGGTGGTGGTGGTAGGTGGAGGTGGTGGAGGTGATAGGTAGTGGTGGTGATGGTGGGTCTCACTTTGCTGACAAAACACAATCAACTTGTGAGTGGTGTTAAGCACAGTGCAAAAGGAATGCTCCAACTCAAGAACAAATGTCACATGATGAATCGGGTAGAAAAAGGATTTCCCCTTCTTGTTTAACGGACAAGACTATTCACAGAATTATGAGGTGAGTTGAGGAGAGAAAGCAAGTTAAGTGGAATAATAATGATGTTTAATGTATACAAAATGCAACAAGAATGACAATAAATGTGGATAACGCTAATGTTAATACAAATCGTATTGTTGAGCAAATCCACACTCACGATTCATTGTATGGTCAACAAAACAAGCCCTCATTAGTAAATGCACTAACCCACATGCGCACACTGTGGAACACTGGCAGTTTGTTTGTGTTTGTTTTTTATCAGAAGTGTGTTGGAACAGTTGAAGATGAAATGAAATTATCCCAACGGCACTGAAAGCGAAGATAGCTCAACAGAAGGTAAATTTATTGAAAATCACCCCAAATGTACTTCATTTGTATTACACAAAAGAGGAAGAGAATGTGCATTAGTGGCATCTCCAAACCCAAACCCAGGGGAAGGGGCAAACAAAGTAGCTACACCTTTATCTTCTTGCACAATTAGTCCTCCTCACAAGTTTGGTTTATATTGGATAATTAACGACTGAATGCATCGGCCGCAGACATGCAGAGACAGACAGGCGCCAAATTGTGTTTTTAGTATGAGAACATGAGCCCCCACTTGGACACTGTTGTGTTTTGCACGGGGCCTCCGAGTGACTAATGCCGCCACTGTCTGGAGTAACTTCAAATTTGGACAACAATTTATCAGCCTATAAATTTATCTTTACTCCTACAATCTCAGTGTCTTCCATTTTGCCTCTCTATTCTCACTGTCGAATGCCTTTTCAAAACTCAATGAATGATAGGTAAAGGTTTGCATTCCGTTCATTGCATTGTTCTTCATGTGAAGACCTGATCCAATATTGTTCCTTTCTTATGGGACTGTCAACAGCCTCTTACATTCTGTTCAGCATTATCTTGCAAAGCATTTTGCTAGCATGCACAGTAGGGCCACTCATCTCCAGTTTCCACATTCCAGTATATCCCTTTATTTGGTAGTTTGATTTTTTAGACCACATTTCCAGTCCTCAGCTCAAGGACTTTCACGTTCTTGTTCTGAAGTTATTCAGTGTGCTTTGCCTGTATGCTTGGGGATCATTGTCTTGTGTTGTGAACGTAAATCATCGCCACAGTCAAAGGTCTTTTGCACTCTGAAGCAGGTTCTCCTCGGGAATTTGCCTGTATTTGCTCCATTCATTATTCCTCTTTCTTTATACATCTCCCAGTCCCTGCCACTGAAAAGCATCCCATAGCATGACTGCACAACCATGTTTCATGGTTGGGATGTTGTTAGATGGGTGATGAGCTTTGCTCGGTTTCTGCCAAGACATAGCTTTTTGTATTCAGGACAAGGAGTTCAATATCTTTGTCTCATACCTCAGAGTCTTTCACGTGCCTTTTTGTAAACGTCGGGTGTGCTGTCATGTGCCTTTTTCTCAAGAGTGGCTTCTGTCTAGTCACTCACTCATAAATCCTAGATTTTTTAAGTGATGCAGACATTATTGTCCTTCTGGCAGGTTTCTCTGTCTCAGCCAAGGTTCTGTCAGAGTGATCGTTGGGTTCTTGGTCACCTCTCTGACCAAGGTCCTTCTTGCCCAGTTGATTGGTTTGGTCGGATGACCAGCTCTAGGAAGTCTGGGTAGTTTCATATTCTTTCCATTTCCTAATGATGGAGCTCAATGTGCTCTTGGGAACTTCCAACACTCTAGAAATTGTTTTGTACCCTTCCTCAGATCTATGTCTCATCACTATTCTTATCTCGGAGTTTACGGACAGTTCCTTGGATTTCATGGTAAAGTTTTCTGCCCTGAATATGCACTGTCAACTGTGGAACCATATATAGAAAGGTGTGTTCTTTCTAAATCATGTCCAATCAATTGAATTGGTCCCAGGTGGACTCAAATCAAGTTGTTGAGACATCTCAAGGATGATCAAAGGAAATTGGATACACCTGAGCTCAATTTGGAGTGTCATAGTAAAGGGGTTGAATACTTATTGATGCTAGACATTTCCGCTTTTCATTTTAATAAACTTGTAAAATTTTCGAAAAACATGTTTTCACTTGTCATTTTGACGTGTTTTGTGTAGATCGGTGACAAAAAAATTATAAATTAATCCATTGTAAATTGTGGCTGTACACACACAAATGTGACAACAGTTGAGGGGTGTGAATACTTTCTGAAGGCACTGTAGGTCTTTGTTTGTCTTTTGCTGGCTTGTCCCCTCCAATTCTTGTCTGTGGTCAACTGTCCAGAGATCTCATAAATGGTCATGTCTCCAGTCTCCCTTCTCAGGTGTTGTCTGCTTATTCAACCATGTTCTCCATGTAATTAATTTTATCCTCTGTGCAGATTTCTTCATAGCTTTATTTTGATTCACGTATTTCTTTTGCAGTCCTTCCTTTATCCTCTGTGTTTTGCACTTTCTAATTTGTGTTTCAGCTTCTTGCTCTCCTCAATAGTTTCCATGTTTTGGTGGAAATCCATGCTTTATTTTGAGTCTTCCTAACTCCAATCACTTTATCTGCAGCTTCTCTGTACACATAATTGATCAATTTACAAACTTCATCTGTCACTTCAAAATCAATGCCATTCCTTTTTCGAATGATGCAAATCTGTTCTGTGCTTCAATGTATTTCTCCACAATCCCCCATCTCTGAGCATATCGACATCACATATCTTCCACCTTTGGTGGGTTTCCTGCTTTCTTCAATTTCAGTTCCAGATGTGCAATCAGTTGTCGTGGTCAATAAAGGCGTCTGCTCCTCTTTTAACTCATGTCTGTGAACGATCTTCCCCACATCCCTCTTATCATGAGATGATCAATCTGGTGATTGTCTACCTACTCGGTCTTGAATCACAGCAACAATTTAATATTGTGGTCATTCAACAATAACCCGCTTTATAAACTTGGCCAAATTTTTTTAAGCAACTGTTATCGTCGTTTCAAACTGAATACTTTTATACCGATCTTACTCAAGTGACTGCAGCATCTGTTATGATGTAGGATCACTGATAACTACTGTTGCATAAATCACAACTGAAAAGGTTAACACCTCAAAATAAGTAAACACTTTCTACTGCAATTGTTGGAAACGTCAAGATCAAACAGGGGGTCGAAGGAGAGAAGCAAACGGTGCCCCGGCTGTAAAGCACGCAAGACCCAAAGGCAACTCTCGTAAGGTGGGTAGTCTGAGGGGTAGCCCGGAGATGTGAGGAACCCCGGATACTGCACTATGATGTCTCCACCACAAGACACTGGTGAGATTGAAATGAGAGAAGTTAAATAATACATGAATCAGCAAATTGGTTAATCTGCTTAAGCATTCACATCTGAGGCCTATTGCTTGTGAGGCTGCGATCCCAGGTTCTCATCCCATAGAACTGTGTTTGTCCATGTGTACTAATGTCATTGCAATTCCTGTTCTAATTTGTTCAATCATTGTCTACAAATACAACACAAAAAAAACAAAAAAACATTCAGGTCACTTTTATTGCTATTTATGGATGTTGAGGTGGCTCAGCCAGGTGTGGTCAGCCAAGCTGTCAACACCGTTGATGGCACACCACAGTCACACCCACAGGTCTTAACCTCCCAAGGACCAAATGACTACTTTTTATTAAGGGCTTTTGAGACCTTACCCTCAAATATGTTTGGCGCAGCAGCCAAGCACAATATGTGATGTCATTTAATCAAAAGCCTTGGTGATGTACAAGCAATAGAACAGGGAAACCAAGGAAAAATTTGTTCAAAACAATTGGATCAACGGTATGCTGTATCATCACGTGAAATCTATTTGTCTGGTTTTTCCACCGGTGAAGGAATCACAAATGAGCACGACTTGGTGTGTTCATGCTCAATGTGTTGTAGTGGAGTGGATGAAAAAAAAAAAAACAGAAAAAAAGAGGTGAAATGCATGATGATACCAAAACATCTACACAAACACCTTTTTAGTGGTAATTTTATTTGAATTTGAGACCTCGTATAGTAACTGCCAAAGTCTGACTATCCTCCCCCGTTTACATAAATATGAGCAAAAAATGGAAAGCATAAAATGCGTCAGTGGGGCAGTCATATCGGTTCATTCCATCTCTGTGCGTGCGGAAGGCTGTGCAGAGCACACACAGGCGGCGATGGCATAGATAACGTGAGCATCAAATAAAATGGAGGAGGGTTTTGAAGGGTGAAAAATTACAGAGAGAAAGCACACGCGGTTAGCTTTGCATCTTTTGTGTTCTTACACAACATAATACATGTGAAATTTGACGTCATAATATGCTCATCAAATAACTCAATAAACTAATCTTTTAACATGAGTTGTATACAAACTAAAATCTCAAATCCATGCAATGCGTAAATTAGATGAGTCATATCTTCACCCTGTTGATACAGTCAATCTCTTGATAATAAAATGCCGATCATTATTCAAAAGAAAAGGCACAGTTCAATAGTCTATCTCGCTGACCACCCGACTGCTCAGATTGCTTCCTTATGGCCCAGTCTTACCTCCTTCCACCAGAACGTGCGTCAAGCAGAGCAAGCTGAAGAGCAGTTTTGTCATCGTCGCAGCAGACATCCCAATCATGGCATCGATCTTCATTGCAGGGCCGCACAGATGTTTCTAACGATGATCGCAACAGATATAAACTACCTCTCTTTTTGTTTAGGATTTCTTCTCTGAATGGCTGGACCACAGCCGCGCACCTGGCTTTTCTTCAAACTTTATTTAGCTTGAGTTTTAACTTGCCTTCACTGCCACTCCGAGCTCTTGTAGTACCCCTCCTGCAGTCTATCTTTCGTTCACTTCACTTTTAGTTATAATACAAGCTACGTCTAGTTCCTCTTTCAATTATCTGTAAAATCCAGGTCTATCAAATCTGCATCTTGAGCAGCTCACTTCAGATTCAGTTTCAGCTCGCTCAGACTCTCTGCGACTCCAGCTGTCTCAATGCAGTTCTCGCTCGTTAGCTTTCTTGGACATGGGCTGTGTTCTGAGTCCCAACCCCCCACATCCCTCTCGACCCACTTGTGACGCAAACCCCGCTGAGTTGGCCAACAGCACTGAAAGAGAAGGGGAGGGTGAGGTAGAGGGAGCGT
Organism: Eptatretus atami; assembly: GCA_035128595.1. Lineage (NCBI taxonomy): Eukaryota > Metazoa > Chordata > Myxini > Myxiniformes > Myxinidae > Eptatretus > Eptatretus atami. The sequence goes on from CM068958.1 coordinate 135,400,053, forward strand.
TTGAGGATGCCAAACGTTGCAAATGGAAAGAAAGAAAAAAAAGAAAGGATGAAGAACAGAGATCTAATAAATGGCAACAAAGATAAGTTAAACATACACACCACACAAGGAAATACAAAGGTGAGTTACAGAAAAGGCCATGTTGTTCACCAATCTGTCATGCACCAACATCACCAGACCGATGGAATATAATGTCTGAAAGGTACCTTGAGAGCAAATAACAAGTGTCCAAAACTTCAGAACAGAAAACAATGATCAGATCCTTATGAGGAAAAGGAAGATGTGGAAAGGACCAAAAAAAAAGTAAACAAAAACAAAGGATGTAGAAAAGCTGATGCACGGCTATTAAGCTATTGATGGACATCTGCCACATCATGCAAAAAAAAATGTCTGAGGGTGCATTTGGCAGAAATTTGTCTAACGGCTGTGACTCATTTATGCTTCACAGGATCTATCGCTGGCAGGCCAAATTGAGGGCCGGAAGCCCTCCCAACAGTCCCTGGCTTCCTGGCGCTGTGGCGGTTATTTATCTGACAATGGAAGTTTGCACAGACAGGGGCTTTGCACAGATCGCTTCAGGACAGCATGTCCTGTCTACAGCCATGGCAAAAACACGTGCGACGAAGCTGTAAGCAGCAGCAGTCACAGGAAATGCACGATTTGTTGTAGAAATACAGATTTCTACATGCTCACAAATTAGGGGATATCATACTCACGGTGGAAGGGTGGGGCTATATTGAGAAAAGCAAAAATTGAAAAAAAAGGAAGAGGATTTGATGAGAAAGAAATCAGCATCAGGAAGTGTGGGTGGGGAGAAAAGATAAAGTAGTGTTGGGAAGAGATAAGAGTAAGTGGAAGGAAACGAAGTTTGGGAAGAGTACGGAGCATACAGGAAAATGGAAGAAAAGGGTCAAAAACACCGCCATATTTGCGTACATAATAAATAGAATAGCCGCATATTTCTTGATGTAACAGGAACATTCAACAATCCCTGTCATTTTCTGAACCTTGCACACGTCATCTAGTTCCAAACTGAAATCCGCAAGTGCAGGTTCGCTCACATTGAAGAACAAAACTAAAATGTCAAACAGAAGGTCTTATCACTGGAGCCTCATCGAGGGGATTACTTAACAAGGTGAGAGTTGAGCAGTCGAACTCCTGGCCACTGTCCCAGCACTCTGCTGAGTAAACATCATGGTATAATGAAAATCTCAGGTGGAGTAGGAACGAGAGGACACACAAAGAAGGCAGTCGCTAAATACGCGCATTGCTTAAGCCGATCCGTGGACTGCAGGAATACTTAAGCACCCGAAAGATCCCAGGATTTGTAGTATGATGTAAATGGAGTCAACTTGCTTTCAAAAAGAATTGTCTTTAAACGAATTTTAATTGAAAAAAAATTGACCTCAAAGAATAAATAATTAAAAAATCAATGTAATTAAGTGATAAGTGAATGAATAAATAACATATGTTGTTTTCACAAATTATCTTTGTTCAAATTCAAACAAAACTTGTTTAATCAGAGTGCACTCATTGTACTTTCATGCTCCATCCTTCAAATTCTGTTTAACATGCCACTCTGACATTGATTAGGAAGTGACGAAGGGAAATGATTTTGAAACGTCTATTCTTAAAGATGAGGTTAAGCAGACTCGGTGGTGTAATGTTGGAGCGTCTGCTCTGAGTATGGGAGATCAGTGTTCAAACCCGACGAGTCTACCAGAGACTTAAAAATGATGCTGCTTATTCTTATGCCTCTTTAAAAGGATTAGCACAGACAAAAACAACACCAGTATGATTCAAAAACTGTTTTGCAATGACGAAACCTAATCAAATGCCAAAGACTAGATAAGATGAGGTGCTATAGTACGAAATGCCATGCCTAATCAAGGAATTAAAAAGCCTAACACAAAAAAGATAGACAGTAGCGAAACAATCAAAATAGGAATACAAAATCGATAATGCATATGTACAAAAACAAGTCAAAAACAAAAGGTGTCTATGAACTAAATCAGAGATTCTCGGGGACGACCTAGCCTGTGTTGGCAATGACCGCGGGATGACGGCTCATCGGCCAGTGCGAGCCCAGAATGCAGGCCCAACCGGTCCAACTGCAGCCTATATCGTGTAAGATATGTCTAAGATATGCTACATGAAAAAAAATAATCAAAGATGAGGTTATCTGTTCTAATATGTACTAAATATTCAAAGATGAGGTTATCTGTTCTAATATGTACTAAATATCAAAGATGAGGTTATCTGTTCTAATATGTACTAAATAATCAAAATGAGGATATGTGTTCTAATATGTAAAATAATGAAAGATGAGGTTATCTGTTCTAATATGTACTAATAATGAAATATGAGGTTGATCTGTTCTAATAGTACTAAATAACAAGATGAGGTATCTGTTCTAATATGTACTAAAATAATCAAAGATGAGTTATCTGTGTTCTAATATGTACTAAATAATCAAGAATGAGGTTATCTGTTCTAATATGTACTAAATAATCAAAGATGAGGTTATCTGTTCTAATATGTACTAAATAATCAAAGAATGAGGTTATCTGTTCTAATATGTACTAAATAATCAAAGATGAGGTATCTGTTCTCATATGTACTAAATAATCAAAGATGAGGTTATCTGTTCAAATATGTACTAAATAATCAAAGGATGAGGTTATCTATTCTAATATGTACTAAATAATCAAGATGAGGTTATCTGTTCTCATATGTACTAAATAATCAAAGATGAGGTTATCTGTTCTAATATGTACTAAATAATCAAGGATGAGGTTATCTGTTCTAATATGTAAATAATCAAAGATGAGGCTATCTGTTCTAATATGTACTAAATAATCAGATGAGGTTGTCTGTTCTAATATGTAATAAATAATCAAGGATGAGGTTATCTGTTCTAATATGCACTAAATAATCAAAGATGAGGTTGTCTGTTTGTAATATGTAACAAAATATCAAGGATGAGTTATTCTGTTCTAATATGTACTAAATAAATCAAGGATGAGTTATTGTTCTATATGTACTAAATAATCAAAGATGAGGTTATCTGTTCTAATATGTACTAATAATAAAGATGAGGTATGTTCTAATATGAAATAATCAAAGATGAGGTTATCTGTTCTAATATGTACTAATAATCAAAGATGAGGTTATCTGTTCTATATGTACTAAATAATCAAAGATGAGGTTATCTGTTTTCAAATATGTACTAAATAATCAAGGATGAGGTTATCTCTTCTAATATGTACTAAATAATCAAGGATGAGGTTATCTATTCTAATATGTACTAAATAATCAAGATGAGGTTATCTGTTCTCATATGTACTAAATAATCAAAGATGAGGTTATCTGTTCTATATATGTACTAAATAAGCAAGATAGTTATCTGTTCTAATATGTACTAAATAATCAAGATGAGGTTATCTGTTCTAATATGTACTAATAATCAAGGATGAGTTGTCTGTTCTAATATGTACTAAAATATCAAGGATGAGGTTATCTGTTCTAATATGCACTAAATAATCAAAGATGAGGTTTCTTTTGTATATGTACAAAATAATCAAGTGAGGTTATCTGTTCTAATATGTACTAAATAATCAAGGTGAGGTTATCTGTTCTAGATATGTACTAAATAATCAAAGATGAGGTTATCTGTTCTATATGTACTAAATAATCAAAGATGAGGTTATCTGTTCTAATATGTACTAAATAATCAAAGATGAGGTTATCTGTTCTAATATGTACTAAATAATCAAAGATGAGGTTATCTGTTCTTATATGTACGAAATAATCAAAGATGAGGTTATCTGTTCTAATATGTACTAATAATCAAAGTGTAGGTTATCTGTTCTAATACGTACAAATAATCAAGGATGAGGTTATCTGTTCTAATATGTACTAAATATACAAAGAGAGGTTATCTGTTCTAATATGTACGAAATAATCAAGGATGAGGTTATCTGTTCTAATATGTACTAAATAATCAAGGATGAGGTTATCTGTTCTAATATGTACTAAATAATCAAGATGAGGTTATCTGTTCTAATATGTACTAAATAATCAAGCATGAGGTTATCTGTTCTAATATGTACTAAATAATCAAGATGAGTTATCTGTTCTAATATGTACTAAATAATCAAGAAGATGAGGTTATCTGTTCTAATATGTACTAAATAATCAAAGATGAGGTTTCTGTTCTAATATGTACTAAATATCAAGGATGAGGTTCTCTGTTCTAATATGTACTAAATAATCAAGATGAGGTTATCTGTTCTAAATGTACTAAATAATCAAGAATGAGTTATCTGTTCTAATATGTACTAAATATCAAGGATGAGGTATCTATTCTAATATGTACTAAATAATCAAGATGAGGTTATCTGTTCTAATATGTCTAAATAATCAAGGATGAGATTATCTGTTTTCTAGATATGTACTAAAATAATCAAAGATGAGGTTATCTGTTCTAATATGTACTAAATAATCAAAAATGAGGTTATCTGTTCTATATATGTACTAAATAATCAAAGATGAGAGGTTATCTGTTCTAATATGTACTAAATATCAAGGATGAGGTTATCTGTTCTAATATGTACTAAATAATCAAGGATGAGGTTATCTGTTCTAATATGTACAAATAATCAAAGATAGGTTATCTGTTCTAATATGTACTAAATAATCAAGGATGAGGTTATCTGTTCTAATGATGTACTAAATAATCAAAGATGAGGTTTATCTTCTAATATGTACTAAATAATAACAAGGATGAGGTTATCTGTTCTAATATGTACTAAATAATCAAGATGAGGTTATCTGTTTCTAATATGTACTAAATAATCAAAGATGAGTTATCTTTGTTCTAATTGTACTAAATAATCAAGGATGAGGTTATCTGTTCTAATATGTACGAATAATCAAGGATGAGGTTTATTCCATGTTTCTAATGTGTACTAAATAATCAAAGATGAGGTTATCTGTTTCTAATATGTACAAATAATCAAGGATGAGGTTATCTGTTCTATATTACTAAATAATCAAGGATGAGGTTATCTGTTCTAATATGTACTTAAAATATAAAGATGAAGGTTTCTGTCTAATATGTCAATAAATAATCAAAGATGAGGTTATCTGTTCTAATATGTACTAAATAATCAAAGATGAGATATCTGTTCTTATATGTACTAAAATAACTAAATATCAAAGATGACGTTATCTGTTCTAATATGTACTAAATAATCAAAGATGAGGTTATCTGTTCTAATATGTACTAAATAATCAAATAGATGAGTTTCTGTTCTAATATGTACTAAAATAATCACAAAGATGAGGTTATCTGCTTCTAATATGTA
>CM068958.1:135434989-135447462 GCA_035128595.1 Eptatretus atami
AGTATTGCTATTGTTAGGAAAGATTACTTGTCATAATGGGGACAATAGGTCATGATGTCCAGCTAGAGATAACATTACATATGGATTGAGGTTGAGAGTGCATGGAAGTTTTATGAGAGAATGAGAAAGACAAAAAAGACATCATATTATAAAGTTTAATGTAGAAATCAAATTATTTTTGCATGTGCATGTCAAACAAGGTAAGTTCAATCATCTAATACAGAATTAACTCGAAAGTTTGAAAAAGCTACCAATTTCAATCATTATCGCCTTATATTGAAATTATAACAATACCTTTGACATATTTAATAATTTGTTTGGTTCACAATGGATTATTGCCAAAAATTGAATTTGGAATATACCTGTATCACATATAGAATATATTTAAATGATTCATCCACACATCTGACCTAAGATATGAATAAGGAAGCTCATGTTCAAATACATAATCGTAAAAATGAGAATCTATATCACATATACTTCGTTATGTGGCATACATGTATATAGAAGTTAGATATACAAATTAACACTTCATGAGTAGAAAGTAGATCAATCATGAAAATGAAACATGCGGCTAGATGTAAACGTAAGCATAGACTTATTGTCACATATAACTTATATATATAATACTGAAATAATACAGCAAGACATGGTTCTACTGGAATCAACAGTCTTATATGTTGCTCATTCATTCATCAACATCGTCATCTTCGATCTGTGACATATTTGTACACACGCCTCGGCAGTGTCCACAACCCGTGGAGCATTCCAGTCCATTTTGCGACATGTGCACTGTCTGGTACTGCAACCAGATTTACAGTTACATCTCACCACCTCTTGCAATGATGTTGGAGCTGGTTCTTTGTCGTCAGGATGGGCAACAATTTATCACCTTGTTTGTACCAGCCCCAATCTTCTGGTGACATATCAGCTGCTTTACCCATCCACTCCTGAACTTGAAGGTACACACGTTGACTATGGTATGCCGCAGCAGCTGATGTTGGTGCAGCACTTCGGGCTGTACAGGCGAGGTAATGCTGCCTACTTTCTGGTGGAATCGTTGAAATCTAGGACGTTCAATGTGTCATCCGGGAGACCCTTGTAGATTTGCACCAATGCCCTTTCCCCTGCAGCAACTATATCTGCACGTGAATCCATGTTTGTGAAGAGTATCTATGAGGAACTTTGAGCCAAAGTGGTGAAGTAGTTGAACTCCAAGCCCAAGCTGCAGAGGAGCTTGTAAGACACGCGCCGAGTGGCCTGCACCATGGATTGTCCAATTAGGCCATCTTCCTGTCGCTGTCAACACCAGTGAAATAGTCACCAAGAAATAATTGAAGGGACTTTGGTAAGAATGTACAAGCATTTCTACCGAATCCATTTCTGTGCATGTGGGATACATGTCAGACTGTTGTTGAATCATCTTTATGTCATTCTTCAAGAGTTTGGCAGCAGTCTTAATTATGTTGTCCTTTTCTTGTTGAGGGTTGCTGCCTTTGGTTGAGAATGGAAATCCTGAAGAATACTTGTCGCATTGCTCCACATTGTGACCACGTTTGGTTCTCCATTGATCTCTGTGATGATGACTTTATCTCCGAACTTCTTCTGTATTTGGTCTTTCATGTAAGTGTGACCATATGGTGGAACATTGGAGTCTGAAAGGAACTCTGCATATTGTCGATAAGATCTTTTATGGTGGTCTGTTCATCATCATTGTGTTCAAAGTTATGCATTACATCTTTAAATGCTTCAGCTTGCATGACATGATGAGGTCTTCCCCGTTTCATACGTTTCACAGATGTATTATCATCATGTTGTTGAAATTTTACAGGAATATCTTTGTTGGTTCTGAAATTATTGCTGCACGTCTTGTGATATACGGCATCCGCAGCATGTAAATCATGGACAGCTTTGATTCTCCCTGGATGTTTTCGCCCATTCATCATTTCTTTTGTCACATACTTGTAGAACACTCTCCTGGAAATCTAATGTTCTGATGGGTATGAGTTTCAAATGGGATTCCTGCCTTCTCGGGGATCACCCTGGCCACAAAAGAGGCAGTGACTGGCATAATCAAATAAACCACCGATGATCGCAAAGATGGTTTGTCATTGGATGAAGGAAGATCACCAAGTCTCTTACGGTTGGATTGTTCTATGTAATGAAGGTTTGTATAAACTTGGCGACAGTTCTGGTGGACATGTTGTCCAGGTAGAGCATTAATGTTACTGTGTCTGGCTGTACTTGCTCTATTGATGCCATCACAACCCTTTGCAGTGAGTTGGGAGCTTGGTTGGTCTGACGATATGGATTTCTGGCATACAAGATAACTCAGCTCTTCATACATCATGACTCACCTGGAAATAGAGAGGTTCACAATAATACAATGAATATGTGCCTTATCTAGTACATAGCACTGATGGATCACATACATATCATATCCATTAGCCATGTTAGCCTGTTAACATTGCTGGAGCAACTGACATGCAGGGCCACATGCATAGGATCGTCGCATAAAAGTTTCATATTCGTCATAACCCGATATCCATTTTTATACGTACACCATTACAATATCATGCTTAAAAGTGATTACCTATATTTATGATTTTGTATGATGTATTTATCTGAATAAGTAACAGATATCCTGTGTAGGGATATGCATCATCATGTATGACCAGTGTAATTTAATGACAAATGAATGTTCATTATTCATCGATCATACTGTATTTTACAATTTTTCACTTATAATTTAGCCATTTTTATTGATAAAATTAATTTTTTTTTTGCAGATTTCCAAAATTCCATGTATACAGTGCCCAGCTATACACTGGCCTTCTATTTGTGATACCACAACAACAATAGTCAGTTATCACCACGATAATAGCTTAAATAATGGCTGAAACTTCGATTAAACCGGTTTCTGGCGACCATTTTGAATTATGCAAATTAGACACTGTTCCTTCTCTTGATTCAATTACATTTTGGATATGTTATTCAACATATTTCTGAGTTGAATAGTGTTGGAATCATTACTATTGCAATTGTTGTGACGGGTTATTTCCTAATTTGACTGGACTATTGTATTAGTCTTTCTTATTGTTACTGTTAGCTAAGAATGCTGCTTGTGTTGTGGTGGTTGGCATATTATCCTCAAATATGATATCTCTGGATGTACACGTCTGGGCTCTCCGTCTCTGCTCAGCTACCTATGTTGAAGTTGTGCTACCATATCCATCAAACACCACGGTTGATTGAGCTCCATAATGCTTCAGGATGTATGAAATATATGATTGATATACACCAGCATAGGTGGACGATTGTGGCCAAACAACTGATTGAAGTAGGTGGCTACCATCTAAGACAAAGAGGCAATTCTCTGGCAGGTTGGATTGCTGGGTGATTGATTTCAACAGGAGACCCAGGGAACTCTTTGTTGGCTTCCGCATCACACTGCCTTGGAAAAGGGAAGGTGGCTGAGGAGCAAGTTCGTAAGCCAAGAATAATCCCATCTCAGAACTATTATTCAGGACACATGTGATTCTGTTGAATAAGAGACTTGGATTGACTTCTGTGTTTTGTCCCCTGACTTTGACTGTCTTAACTCTGGGCACCAATCGTCTTCACCTTGTCATTGCGTGATGTCTGTGAACTTCTTACCAGCCATTTCTGATGCTGCTGCTCGACCAATTTCTACAGCATCATCACAGTTTACAGATGTATCTTGGGTTTTTAAAACATATAATTAATAATTTCATCAGATTGCTTGGGTTTTCAAACGTATGCATTTCTATCACAAGTGGTTGCTAAGATATGAAATTGAGAACAGCGGCCATGTTTACTGCCATATTGGCCGCCATCTTGGTTTTGGACATTTTAAAAAATGTTTTAGTCATATACTTAATGATTTAAATGGATTTCCTGTGTTTGAAAACCTATATTTAGACACTTTATTTGCATTTCTACCATATCTGGTTGCTAAGATATGATGAAATAGAGAACGGTGGCCATATTTGGGGTCATACTGGCCGCCATCTTGGTTTTGGATATTTTGAGTGTTTTAATACATGTAATTAATGATTTTATAGACTTGCTTATGTTTGAAAACCTATGTTTCGACACTTTGTTTGCATTTCTAACATTTCTACTTGTTAAGATATGATAAAAAAAAACAAAATGGTGGCCATCTTGGCAGCCCATCTTGAAAAGCACAAGGAGATTTTCGGGGACTTTTTATATGTTATTTATCATACCATAGGCATCTTTCCTGAAATTTTCAGCTGTTATAATTTTTTTTCCAGGTTTGGGCCTATATACACTATTATCTTGGCCTACAACACCGACTGCACATGAAACATTCCTTCTTTACCCTCACTCGTTTTTGTTCTTTCCCTCAGAACCTTTTCTCAGTCTTTTCGTATTATGATCATGCGAGCTTGTCCGTTCGTTTCTCGTTTCTGCTTTCTGAGCTGTCTGCAACAGAAGCCTCTTCATCCCTGCTTGCACGAGTCGTCACGAGTCTTCATTTGCCCTTCTGCTTCTTCTTCTTCACATTCGCCGTCTCCCCTCCTCCCACAAGCCTTCTCGCCCTCCATTGGTCCGCAGTCGATGGGGGTAGGTGCATGACGTCACGTGTGGAAATTTCCACGCCATTCTGAGGGACTTTCAACGAAGCCCCGCTCCGCCTTTTCGCGCCAAAAACCACAACGAGAGACCCCAGCCCTCACTCCTTCGTGCACAAACACCCATTCGCCCTGTTTTTTCCACTGTACCATGCCCACGAGAAGCGGGGATGACTGAACACGAGAGATGACCGAATGGCCGTGGGATTGAAGGTAGGGACGATGGGCTGAAGGAGGGACTGTTAAAGGATGTTTGATGGAGGGGAGATGATTAGTGGACTGCAATGGGCCAATGGGGGTAATGGAGGGATGATTGAAAGTAACGGAGGAGGAGGTGTGGAGAATTACACAGAAAAAATACAGTCGAGCCAACACATGCCCCCCCCCCAAACAGCCCTTTGGTAAGGGACCAAGGACTATCTCTACAAAGACTAATGAAACTAGGGCACTCGGTAGAGCGCATATCTTGCCATGTAATGCCTGATCTACGAGAACATATCAGACACAATAACTTTTTGAGATATCATGCTACGTGATCATTTTTGAGCCCCATCTCTCAATTGTGAAGAATCACTTTAAAAATTAAATAATTCTCATATCCAGATCTGGATTCAGATTCTTCACCAAAATCGAATCAATTTGTCGTGGTCACACACCCAACATGCCCACCGAGTTTCATCCGAATCCGTGCATAACTTTTGGAGATATCGTGCTATATATGAGTTTAACACCGTCAATGGTGAAGAATCACTTTTTAAATTCTTGGAATTGGATCCGGATATGGATCTTCACCAAAATCTAATCAGTTCGTCCTTGTCGCACACCAACCTGTCCACAAAATTTCATCTCCATCCGTCCGCAACTTTTTGAGATATCCTGTACACAGACAGACAAACTAGAAAAGACGTCGTGCGGAGCACGATACTTGCAAAACACATAAAACAAATTTGGCCTCAAAAATTATTGGCTGGTTGAATTCAATGACCTGAAATAAATCCTCTTAAATTTCAAGCAAATTGCATGAAAATTTAGATTTTAGAACTGACCTACGTGTCCATGTATGCTCCCCGGGGTAAATCTTCCAAAACCATAACGATATATATATATATATATATATATCACACAGTCGTGGCCAAAAGTATTTGACACCCTTGAGCACTTTTTTCAAAGAACACAATTTCTCGAAAAATAAGTTGAAATTGATGAAACTATTTGATGTCCACAGTTCTTTATTCACTCTTAATATGACAGAACTTTGTTTTAGATTCAGAACTTAATATATCCTTTAAATCAGAGAATAAAAAGAAATGGCATTGACAAAATTATTGACACCCCAGACTTGATATCTGGTATCACAGCCTTTGGACAAAATAACTGCAGTCAAGCACTTCCTATAGCCATGAATGAGCTTCCTTCACCTCTCCACTGGCAGTTTAGCTCACTCTTCTTGTACAAACTGCTCCAGTCTCCCAGATTTGAAGGTTCCTTCTCCCAACCGCTGTTTTCAGATCTCCCCACAGGTGTTCAATTGGATTTAGATCTGGACTCATTGCTGGTCACTTCAGAACATTCCAGCGTTTTGACTTGAACCATTCCTGGATGCTTTTTGAAGTGTGTTTGGGGTCATTGTCCTGCTGCAAGACCATGACCTTCGACGGAGACCAGCTTTCTGACACTGGGTTGAACATTGCACTCCAAATGCCTCGTAATCTCCTGATTTCATGATGCCATGCACACATTAAAGGCACCCAGTGCAGAGGCAGCACAGAAACCCAAACATCACTGAACCTCCTCCATGTTTGACTGTAGGGAAGGTGTTCTTTTCTTTGAAGGCTTCATTTTGTTTTCTGGAAACAGAGATGCTCCCACATGTACTTTACTTTACCAAAAGTAAAGTACAGGGGGGGGGGGTGGGTGGGGGAGAGATGTACTTTACCAAAAAGCTCTAATTTGGTCTCATCTGTCCAAAGGACATTCTCCCAGAAGGATTTTGGCTTGTTCAGGTGTGTTTGGCAAACTCCAGTCAAGCTTTCTTTTATTTATATATATGTAATATATATAATGTCTATATCTCTCTGTCCTTTCACTGAGTTGGCGATGGATGGTGCAATTTGAAACTGTCGTACCTTGTGTTTGAAGGTCAGCTTGAATCTGTTTGGCAGTTGTTCGAGGTGCTTTCTCCACCATTCGAACAATCCTTCGCTGCAATCTTCGATCAAATTTTCTCTTGCGGCCACGTCAGGAGGTGGGCTGCAGTGCCATGGGCCTTAAACTTCCTGATACATTGTGTACGGTGGACACAGGAACATCAAGGTCTCTGAGATGGACATGTAGCCTTGAGATTGTCCATGCTTGGCTACAATCTTGTATCTGACCTCAGGCAATTCCTGTTATCTTTCTTTCTTTTCTCCATGCTCATTGTGTACACACAGTGAAACAAAACAGCAGAATGACTCTTTTCTCCATTCAAACTGGGTGAATGAGTGATTTTTATATTGCAGGCACCTGCAACTCACCACAGGTGAGCTCAATCCCAAAGTAAAGAGAAATCACCTGTTGAAATCGAATTATTTCAACAACTTCGAGAAGGTGCCAATAATATTGTCCAGGTCATTTTAGGATTTCTGTGTGGAATAAGCTAAGAGTTGGTATTTTTTTTTCAGCTTTTTTGTTTTGTTCCACTGCAAATCAAAGAAATACATACAGTATGTGGATACCAAAAGATTTTTTTTATTTCAACAATTTCTCGAATAAATCGTGCATTCTTTGAAAAACGTGCAAGTGGCAATATTTTTGCTCACGACTGTATATTAGTCGATTTTGTTATTCTGTCTGTTTGTCTCTTCATTGCCTACAGGTCACAATTTTAAACCGATCTTCACGAAACTTCACCACATGGTAGAGTTTGTCATAAGAAAGAGCCTATTGTTTTGAGGTCAAAGGTCAACATAGGTCAAAACTCAACAACCAAGGTGTATTTCTAAAATCCTCAATTTTCTTCCGATTGAATTGAAATTTGAAGAGGATTTATATTTTCAGGTCACTGAATTAAACTAGCAATTATTTTTTCGGCCAACACGGCCCAAAAGGTCAACATCTTAGGTGAGTTTGTTAAGGTGGTGTAAAAGACGGATCATCAACGACGGTACCCTTCGAATTTTTTTTTCTACAACCTTTAAAATCTTTATTTTATTTAAATTGATTATATACTTGAACACTGTCGGACCAAAATCACCTGTTTGGCATTTTCAAAAGCTTCAGTTTCGCAGTACTTGGACAAAGTATGACGCCATCTCGCCTAATCAAATTTGTGGCTCACCCTCTCAGCATTCGCTGTCTTCTCAAGTCCTTTTGGACTCAAGACTGCATGGGGTAAAGCGTTCTAGGAACTCTCTAGTTATTTCAGTGGTCGTGAAATGAGTTCAGAGAGTTCTGTACCCAAATGCCCTTGACTCTCAAGGACTCCATGGATTGGCCAATAATATCCACGTGAGTTTCTTTCTTATCAGACCTTATTAACGTGATTAGCAAATGTAATAAAAACAAGGTCAAATGAGCTAAGATCCTCGTCCTCTTAATGATGACGTCATAAAAACGAATATGATGTCATTGTGATGTATCAGGTTTGCGATAAATTATCTGTGCTAATGCCCGGCTTGATTCCCGCAAACAAAATTCAAACAGCTTGCCCAGTTCGGAGATAATGGTATAGGAGATTTCCATTAGCGGCGATATTATGACGTCAACTTTTTTTCTCGGAAGAATTTCCAAAATCGGAGATGGTTAACTGCCTGCGCGTGGGCTTTCTGCATATACATGGCAAGTTTCACGAAGATCCGATGAAAACTCTGGTTGTGAAACAAAAAATGTCAAAAAATAGGAATGACGTCATAAAAATTGATATGACGTCATAGTGATGTATCATATGTCGGTAATTCGTCTCTGCTAATGCCTGTTCGATTCCCGCAAGCAGAATTCAAAAAGCTTGCCTAGTTTCGGAGATAATTTTTAGGCGATTTCCATTAGCGGAGATATTTTGACGTCATAACTTTTTTTCTAGGAGGAATTTTCAAAATCCGAGATGGTTACTGTCTGCGCAGGGTATTTTTACATATGTGCCAAGTTTCAGGAAGTTTCGATGAAAACTGCAGCTGTGAAAAAAAAAGTCCACAAGAACAACAACGTGAGTAAGACTTAGAGATCCTCCACGAGGATCTAAAAATTAAGAGTTACTGCACTTTGTATGGTTCTATACCCTGTAATAGCTGGAAATCTCTCACAATCCTGGTGATCTCTCTCAAGGTTATTAAAGACCAACTCCAACATTATAAGTTGTTACCCTTTCACACAAAGAAAATCACCTTAATCTCAACAAATATTACACATTAATTTATTATAAACAATACATTGTGCATAAACATTTTAGTCGTACAGCATGAACCTCACACCATACCAACACACCACCTACCGGGAATTGTGACAGGCATTTGACATTGTGGCATCCTGGTGTGCTTGCAAGCTGTTTGGCTGTGGCATACAAGGCCACCTTCTTCCCTGGTTTTCCTATTCCTCCAAGCAGGCTCTCAGCGCACAACTCTCAACGGAATCCGCTCTTGTCTCAAGTCGAGGATAGAATCCCTCAAGGTTGCATCGTGGCCCAGTCTTGATCCACAAATACATAAATGACCCTCCCTGTTACTCTGGAGAATCCTCTTTTCCTTGCCATACAACAATCCCACCAGCAGCTGCTTCCTCTCTGCTGTGGAATAATCAGAGGCTAATTGACATTATCACCAGGCAGATGTACATTTTCACAATGTCTCTGGCAGAATTGTCTCATGAACATATTCTCTCTTGGGTAATTATTGTTTCTGTAAATGTCGTTCTTATATTATATGGCTCTTTTTCTTGATAACTCAATGAACGAGTTGAAAACAAAGGCCATGCTATAATTACTGGTACTTGTTTAAAATGAACTTCAATTTCTTAGAAGTTACTATCTATTCGGTTTTCGTCATCGCATCTTTATATCGAGTCGAGCCGAGAAACACGGATGTCTTGGCATAATTTATGTGCAGGCTGTTCATCGAGTGCAACAACCCTAACTGCAGTGTTGGCACCCTGACCCTGCATTAGAGGATCTCAGCACATGAACCCTGCATTGAGGTGGATCGCAATACTATGAACACTGCATTGAAATGGATGTCAGCACCATGAACCCTGCATCGAGATGGATCAAAGTACCATGAACTCTTCATTGAGATGGATCTCAGTACCTTCAGTCACACATTGAGGTGGATCTCAATACTATGAACGCTGATTAGATGGATCTCCACCCTGAACCTGCATTGAGATGGATCTCAGCACCATGAACCCTACATTGAGATGGATCTCAGCCACATGAACTCTGCCATTGAGATGGATCTCAGCACCATGAACCCTGCATTGAGATGGATCTCAGCACCATGAACCCTACATTGAAATGGATCTCAGCACCATGAACCCTGCATCGAGATGGATCTCAGTACCAGACACAATCTCATCGAGATGGATCCAGTACCTTCAGTCCCAATTTGAGATGGATTCAATCTATGAACACTGCATTGAAATGGATCTCTGCACCATGAACCCTACATTGAGATGGATCTCAGTACCATGAACCCTACATTGAGATGGATCTCAGCACCATGTGCCCTGCATTGAAATGGATCTCTGCACCAGTGCCCTACATTGAGATGGATCTCAGCACCATGAACTCTTCATTGAGATGGATCTCAGTACCTCAGTCCCACATTGAGATGGATCTCAATACTATGAACACTGCATTGAAATGGATCTCTGCACCATGAACCCTACATTGAGATGGATCTCAGTACCATGAACCCTGCATCGAGATGGATCTCAGCACCATGAACCCTGCATCGAGATGGATCTCAGTACCATGAACTCTTCATTGAGATGGATCTCAGTACCTTCAGTCCCACATTGAGATGGATCTCAATACTAGAACACTGCATTGAATGGATCTCTGCACCATGAACCCTACAATTGAGATGGATCTCAGTACATAAACCCTGCATCGAGATGGATCTCAGTCCCATGAATTCTTCATGAGATGGATCTCAGTACCTTCAGTCCCACATTGAGATGGATCTCAGCACCATGAACATCGAGATGGATCTCAGTCCATGAACTCTTCATTGAGATGATTTCAGTACCTTCAGTCCAGATTGAGGTGGATGTCAATACTATGAACGCTGCATTGAAATGGATCTCTGCACCATGAACCTACATGAGATGGATCTCAGTACCAGAGCCTACATTGAGATGGATCTCAGCACCATGTGCCCTGCATGAAATGGATCTCTGCACCATGTGCCCTACATTGAAGTCGATCTCAGTCGCGGTGATGCGAGGCTTCGAGGCACCCTTGGGCTCCTGTAGCTTACCGTCCATTGGATCTGCACCAGGAATAATGTCCAGTATCTGGAACTGGCTTCCCCCAGGGAAAGACAGTGTAGTGTGAAAGCTCCAAATTTGCATAGGTAGCAGTGGGGTCGATTCGGAAATACCTTCAAGTTACCTCCGAAATTTTGCCGTATAAAAGGGGAACATTTTCCCTGGGTGCCTCGAACCTTTGTGTCACCACTGCTCCCATCAACTTGTTTACTTCTCCTCAACCTTTTTGTCGTGTTCCTGTGATGACTCGTTCACACAACACGATGTTACTTTTACACTCGAGCATATAAATTGGGGAGTGGGGTGGTAAGGGGGGCAGAATGCCCCCCCACCTCTGACAGCATTTTGGGCAAAAAGTATGGGTATTTTTTTGTATGCATAGTTGAGGCTAGTGGAAGAGCAAATACACTGAACTGATTGGATGCAACAGGACAAAGGGAACAGCGGAAGGAGAAACACCAAACCAGTGTAATTGAATGAAAAAATAGAGGGACACTAGGCCAAAACAATGGGTGTGGGGAGGATTGGGGGGCAGGAGAGAATGTATGGGTGGACAAGATGAATACAGAAGGAAACTCTCAGGAGTGAAACTGGAAATTTGGAAGGAGAAGGGACTTGGGTCGTGTGGGGAGAGGGGTACGAGCGAAGAAAAGATCATGGTTTGGATTGGGGCGATCTGAGATGGTGGTGTAACAGCTGTGTTGAATAACTGGAGGGAAGAATGAGATAAGAGGATGTGGAAGTTGTTCTACAAGTGGGAAAAAAAGGGAAAAAAAATGAAGGTGTAGGTGAGCAGTGATCCTGGATTTAGGTAGTTTCACCAGAAGAGGGTTGATGGTGGACCATGTGAGCCCTGTAGAACCTGGGGGAACATATCATGGAAAGAGCAGAGGTGCAAGACCAGAAAGTAGGCGGTAGAGGACAGAGGGACATCAACCTGTCTGTGATGGCAAAGTGATAAGACCATAGACTCAGCTTCATCACGGGAGATCTACATAATCTTAAGGCCTTGTGGTTACCATGGCATCAAGCTGAGCAAGAAGTGAGGCAGGGGATCCAGCCAGAGCAGAGAGCTCTACTCCATCAAGCTGCAGATGAAAGCCTTGAAGGTGGATATGAGTTCAAGTGTGCCAAGGAAGGATTTGTACGACGGAGGATGCCCAGTCGCGGCTGGCTTTGGAGGCCAACTTTGAATGTGGTTTGCCCAATAAAGATCATGGCTGATCGTGAGACCCAGGACTTGGAATAACTGAACTTCCTCAAGAGGATGTTAAGAATGTAGATGTGATGGCAAGTGCTACGCTAACTGACCACACCCCAGTTGTGACACCCCTGTTAACCATAACAATGGACGTTTCTACGTTTAAAATAAGATGTATGACAAAAACAGAATAG
>CM068958.1:135447487-135457991 GCA_035128595.1 Eptatretus atami
TTCGGGGACTTTTTATATGTTATTTATCATACCCATAGGCATCTTTCCTGAAATTTTCAGCTTGTTATAATTTTTTTTCCAGGTTTGGGCCTATATACACTATTACTCTTGGCCTACAACACCGACTGCACATGAAACATTCCCTTCTTTACCCTCACTCGTTTTTGTTCTTTCCCTCACGAACCTTTTCTCAGTCTTTTCGTATTATGATCATGCGAGCTTGTCCCGTTCGTTTCTCGTTTCTGCTTTCTGAGCTGTCTGCACAGAAGCCTCTTCATCCCTGCTTGCACGACACGAGTCCTTCATTTGCCCTTCTGCTTCTTCTTCTTCACATTCGCCGTCTCCCCCTCTCCCACAAGCCTTCTCGCCCTCCCATTGGTCTCCGCAGGATGGGGGTAGGTGCATGACGTCACGTGTGGAAATTTCCACGCCATTCTGAGGGAACTTTCAACGAAGCCCCCGCTCCGCCCTTTTCGCGCCAAAAACCACAACGAGAGACCCCAGCCCTCACTCCTTCGTGCACAAAACACCCATTCGCCCTGTTTTTTCCACTGTACCATGCCCACGAGAAGCGGGGATGACTGAACCCACCGCAGAGATGACGAATGGCCGTGGGATTGAAGGTAGGGACCATGGGCTGAAGGAGGGACTGTTAAAGGATGTTTGATGGAGGGGAGATGATTAGTGGACTGCAATGGGCCAATGGGGGTAATGGAGGGATGATTGAAAGTAACGGAGGAGGAGGTGTGGAGACATTACACAGAAAAAATACAGTCGAGCCAACACATGCCCCCCCCCCAAACAGCCCTTTGGTAAGGGACCAAGGACTATCTCTACAAAGACTAATGAAACTAGGGCACTCGGTAGAGCGCATATCTTGCCATGTAATGCCTGATCTACGAGAACATATCAGACACAATAACTTTTTGAAAATATCATGCTACGTGATCATTTTTGAGCCCCATCTCTCAATTGTGAAGAATCACTTTAAAAATTAAATAATTCTCATATCCAGATCTGGATTCAGATTCTTCACCAAAATCGAATCAATTTGTCGTGGTCACACACCCAACATGCCCACCGAGTTTCATCCGAATCCGTGCATAACTTTTGGAGATATCGTGCTATATATGAGTTTAACACCGTCAATGGTGAAGAATCACTTTTTAAATTCTTGGAATTGGATCCGGATATGGATCTTCACCAAAATCTAATCAGTTCGTCCTTGTCGCACACCCAACCTGTCCACAAAATTTCATCTCCATCCGTCCGCAACTTTTTGAGATATCCTGTACACAGACAGACAAACTAGAAGAAGACGTCGTGCGGAGCACGATACTTGCAAAACACATAAAACAAATTTGGCCTCAAAAATTATTGGCTGGTTGAATTCAATGACCTGAAATATAAATCCTCTTAAATTTCAAGCAAATTGCATGAAAATTTAGGATTTTAGAACTGACCTACGTGTCCATGTATGCTCCCCCGGGGTAAATCTTCCAAAACCATAACGATATATATATATATATATACACACACAGTCGTGGCCAAAAGTATTTGACACCCTTGAGCACTTTTTTCAAAGAACACAATTTTCTCGAAAAAATAAGTTGAAATTGATGAAACTATTTGATGTCCACAGTTCTTTATTTCACTCTTAATATGACAGAACCTTTGTTTTAGATTCAGAACTTAATATATCCTTTAAATCAGAGAATAAAAAGAAATGGCATTGACAAAATTATTGACACCCCAGACTTGATATCTGGTATCACAGCCTTTGGACAAAATAACTGCAGTCAAGCACTTCCTATAGCCATGAATGAGCTTCCTTCACCTCTCCACTGGCAGTTTAGCTCACTCTTCTTGTACAAACTGCTCCAGTTCTCCCAGATTTGAAGGTTCCTTCTCCCAACCGCTGTTTTCAGATCTCCCCACAGGTGTTCAATTGGATTTAGATCTGGACTCATTGCTGGTCACTTCAGAACATTCCAGCGTTTTGACTTGAACCATTCCTGGATGCTTTTTGAAGTGTGTTTGGGGTCATTGTCCTGCTGCAAGACCCATGACCTTCGACGGAGACCCAGCTTTCTGACACTGGGTTGAACATTGCACTCCAAAATGCCTCGGTAATCTCCTGATTTCATGATGCCATGCACACATTAAAGGCACCCAGTGCCAGAGGCAGCACAGAAACCCCAAAACATCACTGAACCTCCTCCATGTTTGACTGTAGGGAAGGTGTTCTTTTCTTTGAAGGCTTCATTTTGTTTTCTGGAAACAGAGATGCTCCCCCAATGTACTTTACTTTACCAAAAGTAAAGTACAGGGGGGGGGGTGGGTGGGGGGGAGAGATGTACTTTACCAAAAAGCTCTAATTTGGTCTCATCTGTCCAAAGGACATTCTCCCAGAAGGATTTTGGCTTGTTCAGGTGTGTTTTGGCAAACTCCAGTCAAGCTTTCTTTTATTTATATATATATGTATATATATATATATGTCTATATCTCTCTGTCCCTTTCACTGAGTTGGCGATGGATGGTGCAATTTGAAACTGTCGTACCTTGTGTTTGAAGGTCAGCTTGAATCTGTTTGGCAGTTGTTCGAGGTGCTTTCTCCACCATTCGAACAATCCTTCGCTGCAATCTTCGATCAAATTTTCTCTTGCGGCCACGTCCAGGGAGGTGGGCTGCAGTGCCATGGGCCTTAAACTTCCTGATAACATTGTGCACGGTGGACACAGGAACATCAAGGTCTCTGGAGATGGACATGTAGCCTTGAGATTGTCCATGCTTGGCTACAATCTTGTATCTGACCTCAGGCAATTCTCTGGTTATCTTTCTTTCTTTTCTCCATGCTCATTGTGTACACACAGTGAAACAAAACAGCAGAATGACTCCTTTTCTCCATTCAAACTGGGTGAATGAGTGATTTTTATATTGCAGGCACCTGCAACTCACCACAGGTGAGCTCAATTCCAAAGTAAAGGAGAATCACCTGCTTGAAATCGAATTATTTCGAACAACTTCGAGAAGGTGCCAATAATATTGTCCAGGTCATTTTAGGATTTCTGTGTGGAATAAGCTAAGAGTTGGTAATTTTTTTTTTCAGCTTTTTTTGTTTTGTTCCACTGCAAATCAAAGAAATACATACAGTATGTGGATACCAAAAGATTTTTTTATTTCAACAATTTTCTCGAATAAATCGTGCATTCTTTGAAAAACGTGCAAGTGGCCAATATTTTTGCTCACGACTGTATATTAGTCGATTTTGTTATTCTGTCTGTTTGTCTCTTCATTGCCTACAGGTCACAATTTTAAACCGATCTTCACGAAACTTCACCACATGGTAGAGTTTGTCATAAGAAAGAAGCCTATTGTTTTTGAGGTCAAAAGGTCAACATAGGTCAAAACTCAACAACCAAGGTGGTATTTCTAAAATCCTCAATTTTCTTCCGATTGAATTGAAATTTGAAGAGGATTTATATTTCAGGTCACTGAATTAAACTAGCCAATTATTTTTTCGGCCAACACGGACCAAAAGGTCAACATCTTAGGTGAGTTTGTTAAGGTGGTGTAAAAGACGGATCATCAACGACGGTACCCTTCTGAATTTTTTTTTTCTACAACCTTTAAAATCTTTATTTTATTTAAATTGAATTATATACTTGAACACTGTCGGACACAAAATCACCTGTTTGGCATTTTCAAAAAGCTTCAGTTTCGCAGTACTTGGACAAAGTATGACGCCATCTCGCCTAATCAAATTTGTGGCTCACCCTCTCAGCATTCGCTGTCTTCTCAAGTCCTTTTTGACTCAAGACTGCATGGGGTAAAGCGTTCTAGGAACTCTCTAGTTATTTCAGTGGTCGTGAAATGAGTTCAGAGAGTTCTGTATCCCAAATGCCCTTGACTCTCAAGGACTCCATGGATTGGCCAATAATATCCACGTGAGTTTCTTTCTTATCAGACCTTATTAACGTGATTAGCAAATGTAAATAAAAACAAGGTCAAATGAGCTAAGATCCTCGTCCTCTTAATGATGTCGTCATAAAAACGAATATGATGTCATTGTGATGTATCAGGTTTGCGATAAATTATCTGTGCTAATGCCCGGCTTGATTCCCGCAAACAAAATTCAAACAGCTTGCCCAGTTTCGGAGATAATGGTATAGGAGATTTCCATTAGCGGCGATATTATGACGTCAACTTTTTTTCTCGGAAGAATTTCCAAAATCGGAGATGGTTACTGCCTGCGCGTGGGCTTTCTGCATATACATGGCAAGTTTCACGAAGATCCGATGAAAACTCTGGGTTGTGAAACAAAAAATGTCAAAAAATAGGAATGACGTCATAAAAATTGATATGACGTCATAGTGATGTATCATATGTGCGGTAATTCATCTCTGCTAATGCCCTGTTCGATTCCCGCAAGCAGAATTCAAAAAGCTTGCCTAGTTTCGGAGATAATTTTTTAGGCGATTTCCATTAGCGGAGATATTTTGACGTCATAACTTTTTTTCTAGGAGGAATTTTCAAAATCCGAGATGGTTACTGTCTGCGCAGGGTATTTTTACATATATGTGCCAAGTTTCAGGAAGTTTCGATGAAAACTGTATGCTGTGAAACAAAAAAGTCCACAAGAACAACAACGTGAGTAAGACTTAGAGATCCTCCACGAGGATCTAAAAATTAATGAGTTACTGCACTTTGTATGGTTCTATACCCTGTAATAGCTGGAAATCTCTCACAATCCTGGTGATCTCTCTCCACAGGTTATTAAAGACCAACTCCAACATTATAAGTTGTTACCCTTTCACACAAAAAGAAAATCACCTTAATCTCAACAAATATTACACATTAATTTATTATAAACAATACATTGTGCATCAAATTTTAGTCGTACAAGCATGAACCTCACACCATACCAACACACCACCTACCAGGGAATTGTGACAGGCATTTGACATTGTGGCATCCTGGTGTGCTTGCCAAGCTGTTTGGCTGTGGCATACAAGGCCACCTTCTTCCCTGGTTTTCCTATTTCCTCCAAGCAGGCTCTCAGCGCACAACTCTCAACGGAATCCGCTCTTGTCTCACAGTCGAGGATAGAATCCCTCAAGGTTGCATCGTGGGCCCAGTCTTGATCCACAAATACATAAATGACCTCCCTGTTACTCTGGAGAATCCTCTTTTCCTTTGCCATACAACAATCCCACCAGCAGCTGCTTCCCTCTCTGCTGTTGGAATAATCAGAGGCTAATTTGACATTATCACCAAGGCAGATGTTACATTTTCACAATGTCTCTGGCAGAATTGTCTCATGAACATATCTCTCTTGGGTAATTATGTTTCTGTAAATGTCTTCTTATATTATATTGGCTCTTTTTCTTGATAACTCAATGAACGAGTTGAAAACAAGAGGCCATGCTATAATTACTGGTACTTGTTTAAAATGAACTTCAAGTTTCTTAGAAGTTACTATCTATTTCGGTTTTCGTCATCACATCTTTATATCGAGTCGAGCCGAGAAACACGGATGTCTTGGCATAATTTATGTGCAGGCTGTTCATGAGTGCAACAACCCTAACTGCAGTGTTGGCACCGTGAACCCTGCATTGAGATGGATCTCAGCACTATGAACCCTGCATTGAGGTGGATCGCAATACTATGAACACTGCATTGAAATGGATGTCAGCACCATGAACCCTGCATCGAGATGGATCACAGTACCATGAACTCTTCATTGAGATGGATCTCAGTACCTTCAGTCACACATTGAGGTGGATCTCAATACTATGAACGCTGCATTGAGATGGATCTCAGCACCATGAACCCTGCATTGAGATGGATCTCAGCACCATGAACTCTGCATTTTTTTGAAAGGGATGGGGATTTTTTCTCAGCACCATGAACCCTGCATTGAGATGGATCTCAGCACCATGAACCCTACATTGAAGATGGATCTCAGCACCATGAACCCTGCATCGAGATGGATCTCAGTACCATGAACTCTTCATCGAGATGGATCTCAGTACCTTCAGTCCCACATTGAGATGGATCTCAATACTATGAACACTGCATTGAAATGGATCTCTGCACCATGAACCCTACATTGAGATGGATCTCAGTACCATGAACCCTACATTGAGATGGATCTCAGCACCATGTGCCCTGCATTGAAATGGATCTCTGCACCATGTGCCCTACATTGAATGGATCTCAGCACCATGAACTCTTCATTGAGATGGATCTCAGTACCTTCAGTCCCACATTGAGATGGATTCAATACTATTGAACACTTGCATTTGAAATGGATCTCTGCACCATGAACCCTACATTGAGATGGATCTCAGTACCATGAACCCTGCATCGAGATGGATCTCAGCACCATGAACCCTGCATCGAGATGGATCTCAGTACCATGAACTCTTCATTGAGATGGATCTCAGTACCTTCAGTCCCACATTGAGATGGATCTCAATACTATGAACACTGCATTGAAATGGATCTCTGCACCATGAACCCTACATTGAGATGGATCTCAGTACCATAAACCCTGCATCGAGATGGATCTCAGTCCCATGAATTCTTCATTGAGATGGATCTCAGTACCTTCAGTCCCACATTGAGATGGATCTCAGCACCATGAACATCGAGATGGATCTCAGTCCCATGAACTCTTCATTGAGATGGATTTCAGTACCTTCAGTCCCAGATTGAGGTGGATGTCAATACTATGAACGCTGCATTGAAATGGATCTCTGCACCATGAACCCTACATTGAGATGGATCTCAGTACCATGAGCCCTACATTGAGATGGATCTCAGCACCATGTGCCCTGCATGGAAATGGATCTCTGCACCATGTGCCCTACATTGAAGTCGATCTCAGTCGCGGTGATGCGAGGCTTCGAGGCACCCTTGGGCTCCTGTAGCTTACCGTCCATTGGATCTGCACCAGGAATAATGTCCAGTATCTGGAACTGGCTTCCCCCAGGGGAAGACAGTGTAGTGTGAAAGCTCCAAATTTGCATAGGTAGCAGTGGGGTCGATTCGGAAATACCTTCAAGTTACCTCCGAAATTTTGCCGTATAAAAGGGGAACATTTTCCCTGGGTGCCTCGAACCTTTGTGTCACCACTGTCCCATCAACTTGTTGTACTTCTCCTCCACCTTTTTGTCGTGTTCCTGTGATGACTCGTTCACACAACACGATGTTACTTTTACACTCGAGCATATAAATTGGGGAGTGGGGTGGTAAGGGGGGCAGAATGCCCCCCCCCACCTCTGACAGCATTTTGGGCAAAAAAGTATGGGTATTTTTTTGTATGCATAGTTGAGGCTAGTGGAAGAGCAAATACACTGAACTGATTAGGATGCAACAGGACAAAGGGAACAGCGGAGAGGAGAAAACACCACCAGTGTAATTGAATGACAAAATAGAGGGACACTAGGCCAAACAATGGGTGTGGGGAGGATTGGGGGGCAGGAGAGAATGTATGGGGTGGACAAGATGAATACAGAAGGAAACTCTCAGGAGTGAAAACTGGAAATTTGGAAGGAGAAGGGACTTGG
The DNA here is from genome assembly GCA_035128595.1 of Eptatretus atami. Taxonomy (NCBI): domain Eukaryota; kingdom Metazoa; phylum Chordata; class Myxini; order Myxiniformes; family Myxinidae; genus Eptatretus; species Eptatretus atami. Next base: position 135,455,062 of record CM068958.1, read on the forward strand.
GTCGTGTGGGGGAGAGGGGGTACGAGCGAAGAAAAGATCATGGGTTTGGATTGGGGACGATCTGAGATGGTGGTGTACAGCTGTGTTGAATAACTGGAGGGAAGAATGAGATTGAAGAGGATGTGGAAGTTGGTTCTACAAGTGGGAAAAAAAGAGGAAAAAAATGAAGGTGTAGGTGAGCAGTGATCCTGGATTTAGGTAGTTTCACCAGAAGAGGGTTGATGGTGGACCATGTGAGCCCTGTAGAAACCTGGGGGAACATATCATGGAAAGAGCAGAGGGTGCAAGACCAGAAAGTAGGCGGTAGAGGACAGAGGGACCATCAACCTGTCTGTGATGGCAAAGTGATAAGACCATAGACTCAGCTTCATCACGGGAGATCCTAATAATCTTAAAGGCCTTGTGGTTACCATGGCATCAAGCTGAGCAAGAAGTGAGGCAGGGGATCCAGCCCAGAGCAGAGAGCTCTACTCCATCAAGCTGCAGATGAAAGCCTTGAAGGTGGATATGAGTTCAAGTGTGCCAAGGAAGGACTTTGTACGACGGAGGATGCCCAGTCGCGGGCTGGCTTTGGAGGCCAACTTTGAAATGTGGTTTGCCCAATAAAGATCATGGCTGATCGTGAGACCCAGGACTTGGAATAACTGAACTTCCTCAAGAGGATTGTTAAGAATGTAGATGTGATGGCAAGCTGCTAGCTAACTGACCACACCCCAGTTGTGACACCCCCTGTTAACCAATAACAATGGACGTTTTCTACGTTTAAATAAAGATGTAATGACAAAAACAGAATAGATGGCAACTTACTCCCTTTAAAAACCCGACTCAAAATGGGTGCCCTAGTTAATTCAGATTTTTACCCTGTGTTAAGTGTAACTCAGGTTTTTTTAGAAATTTCTTTTGAAGACTATATAAATGGTTGTTTTCCCCATCACAATATTTTGTATTGATTTAGACATGGTAGTTTGAATACTGCACTCACACTCATCTCTAAGCTGTCTGTCCTGGGTTTGAATCCCGACCTTGCTGTAAACTGTCATCCCGGTGTTTCACAGGCATGGCAATTCATCATTGTGTATTCATACATCGGACGTTAAACCGGGCATCCTGTTTGCTGGCATTAGTTAGCTGACAAAGATCCCACTGTGTCCTTCGTGAGGAGTAGTCGAGGTATCACCAGAACCCTGGCCTAATGTCAGGCCTGGCCAGCCTGTGAGTGAAAGACTGGAGCCAAGCTTCCCCCGGCCAACCCCACAAGAAAGTGGGAATAATTGTGGCCATTAAATAAGAAGTTGGAATACTGCAATAACACATGTTGTTGTTGTTGTTGTTGTTGGTTCGTATACAGCCGAAGGCTGCTGGTTACATCATTTCTGGAAGCGTGGCTGTGCCACTGATGCAGTGCCCGTTACCAGTAAATTGGTACTCATTTTGGCAACCTTGGAAGGATGACACACTGAGTCAACCCACTGGTATTATTTCAACGGAACGACAGGGGCTCAAACCCAAGACTCCAAGATCTTAAGCCAACCAGCCACCTTAACCGTTCAGCCAACACCAGACTTCAATAACACATCATAATTGGGATAAGCTTTAATAAATTATTGGATAATTTTTTCACTATTTAAAGCAACTATTTCTTATTTTTGAAGGAAACGAGAAAGGAGCAGAAAGATATGGTCAGCACAGAACAAGAATGATCACACTGTGCTCATAACCTGTGACAAAATCCGGTAATGGGCCAATTGGGAAACAAACATTTAATGTGTTATTAAAAGATTAACTCAACACCTCTCATCCATGTCACCCTCCACCACAGTTATATCAGAACGAGCTGATTGGTCACACTCGCACATTGTTTAACAAAATATGGGGCCGTTCAACAATTACGTAATGCTACTTTTTTTTAGGGAGCAACATACCATGCATGCTCACGGGCTTGATTAAGCCTTACTAAGTTTTATTCAACATGGATTAGATTTTTTTGGGTTCCCTCATCATGAGTAACCTCAACCCAAACAAAGCCAATGGAAATCTGATGAAAAAGCCCAGGGCAGTGCATATAATCAGCACAGGCCTCCAGGCCTAATGTGTTAGGCCTCCCAGAAAAACAAGATGGCGACCATATTATTTTGTCTGGGTGCCATTGTGGGTGGAGTCAAGCGACAAATGTGGGTGGGATCCAGAAGCTGTCCGACCAATGGGTGCATATTTCAAAAATCGCCCCCTCCCCCCCCACACAGAACCATAACAACAACAACCACGCAGAGGTCGTAAAAATGTGTTTCAGATATCACTGTCTCGCACAATCCTCACATGTGGAAAGGTCTTTTCCATCTTGTCACCTCTTTCCTGTTTTGAGTCTGTTTGCCAATCAGCCTAAAGTAACAATTTAGTTGTCGGAATTAAGCGAGGGATGCGTGGGATTTAATTCAGTTGCTTGTAGTATTTCTATTTCTCTGTTTCCCACGATCCCTATAATTACCTCCACCACCGAAGGTGGATGGCAATTGTTTTCACCACTGTCTGTCTGTTTGTGAAAAGGATATCTCAGAAAGTTGTGGACGGATTCGGACGAAATTTGGTGAAGAGGTTTGCTATGTGACAAAGATGAACGATTAGATTTTGGTGAAGATCTGGATCCAGATACCAGAATTTTTAAAATGACTTCACCATTGAGAGATCGGGCCAAAAATGATATATACCACAATATCTCAAAAAGTTATGAACGGATTTGGCCGAAACTTGGTGGACAAGTTGGATGTGTGACAAGAACGAATTGATTAGATTTTGGTGAAGATCTGAATCCAGATACGAGAATTTTTTTATTTTTTAGGTGATTCTTATCCATCGAGAGATACGGCCATAAACGATATTGTTGTGGGGCCGGGTATCGGCACCGAGCACGACCACTAGGGGGAGCAGTAGAG
>CM068958.1:135469072-135487358 GCA_035128595.1 Eptatretus atami
TTACACTCTCTCGATATCTCTACACTCGAATCCTCGATCCAGGTTCCTACCTCTGGACTTGCTTCGAAGTGGGGGTGCGGTGGCGTGAGTGACGGGTTAGGGGAGAAAAGAATAAGGAGTAAGGGTGAAAGATGAGGCGGAAGGAGGAAGTGAAATAAAATTAAGTGTGCAGGGGCTTATTGGTCTTTTTGCGAAAACTGGGTCATTACAAGAGATTTTGTAATAAGATAAACATGAAAAAAAAAATAACAAGTGCAAGCTGCTCATATTTCAAAATAATGCAAATAACATGACATACAGCATATGCTCATTCAGTTAAAAAGGGAAACGATTAAAGCTATTATATTTACTTGGTTAAGCTCCTGGAGGAGATGAAGAGAGTGAGAGAGAGAGAGAGAGAGAGAGGAGAGAGAGAGAGAGAGGGAGAAGAGAGAGAGAGAGAAGAGAGAGAGAAGAGACAGACAGACGGAAGAGACGGAAGAGAGAGACAGACGTGAGGAGAACGGAGAAGAGAGTAGAGAGAGAAGGAGAGAGAGGAGAGAGAGAGAGAGAGAGAAGAGAAGAAGAGAGAGAGAGAGACGAGAGGAGAAGGAGAGAGGAGACAGAGAGCACGAGACAGCACGAGAGAGAAGCACGAAATACAGAGGGAGAGCAGAGAGAGACGAGAGACGAAGAGAGCACGAGAGAGAGAGCATAGAGAGAGAGAGAGCACGAGAGAGAGAGGAGCACGAGAGAGAGAGAGACGAGATGAGAGAGAGCACGAGAGAAGAGAGAGAGAGAGAAGGAGAGAGAGCACAGAGAGAGCACGAGAGGAGAGAGAGAGAAGAGACGAGAGAGAGAAGAAGAGAGAGGAGAGAGAGAGAGAGAGAGAGAGAGAGAAGAGAGAGAGAGAGAGAGAGAGAGAGAAGAAAGAAAGACGAGAAAGAGAGAGAAGAGAGAGACGAGAGAGAGAGCAGAGAGAGAGAGAGAGAGAGAGAGAGCACGAGAGAGAGAGAAGAGAGAGAGAGCAGAGAGAAGAAAGAGAGAGGGAGACAGAGAGAGACGAAGAGACACAGAGAGAGAGAGAGAGAGAGAGAGAAGGACAGACAGAGACAGACGACAGAGACACACTATATATACTGTATGTGGTGTGTGTGTGTGTGTGTGTGACCATTAAAAACAACAAAAAAGCATTTGTTGTAAATGAAAATTAGGAAATATGTAATTGCAGGAGAAGACTTGCTCTGGTTAAGAGATGGACGTAAACTTTGTCTCTGACCTGTGAACACACAAGTCAATGTCGTTACATACAGCAGAATATTGACAGGATAAGCAGAACACTTGTAACAGCCCTAGCAAAACCCCACTTACAACCACATTGAAGGAAGACCATCCTTAGTTGGTTTGTAATACCATCCATCGTTGGTTTTGGGCTTAAATAACGAGGCTTCTTCAGATATAGGGCCATTCATGATGCCGAAAAGTTTATTTTTTTGCATCTCTTACTGTTGACTACTCTGTACCGTTTCGATTCAAGTTGCACATTCCGCACCATTTATGGAACCATTCACTGCAGCGAGCTACCCATGCTTGAAATGTCGTTGTAATTAATACAAAATATTTGCACAGCATCCTCCTTCATTAGCAGCAACAAGGATTCGTACAAGAACTCGAAAGGCCAATGCCTGGTCCCATTATAATGAAATGATGGCCTATACATAACTCTGATGGAACTTACCGATTATGACCTAAATACTCATTATCTAGGGGTGTGACGCTCATGATCTGTTTTTGTCTTCATTATTAATACCAGCTCTTCCACGAGCCTCGACTATGTATACAAAAAAACAGCAATTGTGTGACATGAATAAACAGATCCAAGGAACGAAGGCCCAATTTTAAGTAAACCTTTCCCCTCACACAGCAGCAGTCTGTCCCCAATGAAAGCCTCTGCGCTTTGGTAAGGAACGAGACCGAGTTGGTCCTGGCATGTTTGGAGCCGCAGGAAAACGAGGAATCCGGCTTGGTGGGGCAGGTGGTGGCTCAGCTGGTCTGTTGGGGCCATGGGCTGGGCGATGTCGACCGGCAGGGACTGGAAGTGAGCGACGTGGACCTGGAACTGATGTAGAAGGTGGTGGAGCACGGCCTTGTGGATGTGAAATCGCGTGACCCACATCTCGCCTCTCAGCAACGCGCAATGACTTCCCAGGTGTCCTATGGTGCAAACAACCGTATACAAGCTTTTACATATCTAAGCAACACAAGCAGATCTCAATAACCATAATGTGATGGTGTACATCTCACTGCTAGGGGCAAAACTCTTAATGCTTTGTCTGGTAATTGACCCAAGAGTCAAAAGCCCAAGGCATCAGCAACTGTCATCGTGAAGGAGTAGAAACAAAGCCTGAAGCATTCCGCTTGGTTGATGGCTTATGCATCGTGACTTACATTCACTTCGGTCTTTCTGCACCTGTCCCATGTTAGAGCTGTTAGGTGTCCTATGGTACAATGCAGGGTGTACCTGCATTGTTAGGTGTACCTAACAGCTAACCCTAACCCTAACAGCTAACCCTAACCCTAACCCTAACAGCTAACCCTAACTCATGTCTGTATTCTCACCAGTTCCACCAATTAAAACACCTAAATCAACAAGCTATCTTAACCTATTTTTTTTTTAATGGTTCCGCTGACGTAGTCACCGGTGGCATTATGTTTTCGGGTTGTCCATCCGTCCGTATGTACGTCCGTCCATGCTCATTTTCTCCGTTTTCTCTGCAACCACTTATCCAATTGACACAAAATTTTCAACATAGGTGCGACTTCTCATGTAGAATGTGTTTTAATGATAATTATGATGTCATAGGTCATGTGGTGTGGCAGCCATGTTGGAAAAAACAGAAACACTTTTGGACCTCTGTATCTCCAAATTCATTCCATGCAAAAAATTGAAACTTGGCAAATGTGAAGTACTCCCCATGGGAAGCAAGTGTGAGTTTTTCATGACGTCATAGGTGGCTTCGTTATGATGTCACAATTGCATATGTAGAACTCTACATCCGATCAGTATGAAAAAATTTGAGGGTCATCTCGGGCATAACTGTACAGGGAAAAATATATAATATTGATGATGTCATCCGTCACGTGGTTTGGCAGCCATATTGTTTTTAACATAAGTACCTTCAAAAATCTTCTTCTCCGAAACGGTGGAACAGATTGAGGTGAAACTTTCCAGGTATGATGGCCTATCCATGACGAACAAGAAGTTTTCCAACTATGACATCATAGGTCACTTGGTTTGGCAGCCATGTTAGATTTTCCCCTGAATCCTTTAAAAAATAACTTCTGAACGGCTTCACAGATCGAGGGGAAACTTCACCCACATGTTCCGCAAGACTTGGGGATACCAGAGTGTTTATGAATAATTCGAATTAACAGGTCACATGGTCTGGCAGCCATATTGGATTGACTGAAAATTTTTGAAAAACTATTTCTCTTGAGCTGCTTCATCAATCAACATGAAACGTCACAATTATGATCTAGTAGTCATGGGGAATACGTGTTTTAAATGTCAACCTAATCGGACGCATGGTCTGGCAGCCAGAATTATTTAATATTTTGAATCTCGGTTCACGGATTTAAATAAAACTTGGTACAAATACGTATAATGATGTAGTAATGTGCGCAGAGGCATATCTGGCAACGTTAACGTCTAGTTTTCCATGTTATACAGTGCCTTCAGAAAGTATTCACACCCTTTGACGTTTGTTATATTTTGTTGTGATACAGCCTGAATTTAAAATGGATAAAATTCAAACTTTTTGTCACCGATCTACATAAAATACCCCTTAATGACAAAGTGAAAACATGTTTTTAGAAATTTTTACAAGTTTATTAAAAATAAAAAGCTGAAATGTCTTGCATCAATAAGTATTCAACCCCCTGAGTCAATACTTTGTCGAAGTGCCTTGGGAAGCGATTACAACTTCAAGTCTTCTTGGGTATGTCCATATCAGCTTTGCACATCTGGATTTGGGGATTTTCTCCCATTCTTCCTTGAAGATTTGCTCAAGCTCTGTCAAGTTGAATGGGGAGCATCGGTGAACTGCAAAAACAAGTCTTTCCACAGATTCACAATGGGATTCAAGTCTGGTGTTTGGCTGGGCCACTCAAGTAATTTCACGTTGTTCTGAAGCCATTCCAGTGTTGCTTTGGCTGCATACTTGTGGTCATTGTCCTGTTGGAAAGTAAATCTTTGCCGCAGACTAAGGTCTTTTGTACTCTGAAGCAGGTTCTCCTTAACGATTTGTCTGTATTTGGCTCCATTAATTGGTCCCTCTATCCTTACAAGTCTCCCAGGCCCTGTTGCTAAAAAGCATCCCCATAGCATGATGTTGCCACCACCATGCTGCACGGTAGGGATGGTGTTAGATGGGTGATGAGCTGTGCTTGGTTTCCACCAGACGTAGTGCTTTGCATTCAGGCTAAAGAGTTCAATTTTCATCTCATCAGACCACATGATGTTTTGCCTCATGCTCTCAGTCTTTCAGGTGCCTTTTTGCAAATTCCAGGTGTGTTGTGATGTGCCTTTTTCTCTTACTACTTATTAGACATACTCACGTTGCAGTATGTAATTAATAGACGTACTCGCATTGTAGTTTGTAATTGATAGATGTACTCATAATGTAGTACGTAATAGATAGATGTACTCATGTTGTAGTATGTAATTGATAGATGTACTCATGTTGTAGTTTGTAATTGATAGATGTACTCACGTTGTAGTATGTAATGAATAGACGTACTCACGTAGTATGTAATGAATAGACGTACTCACGTTGTAGTTTGTAATTGATAGATGTACTCACGCTGTATACGTAATTAATAGAATACTACCCATGTGTAGTTTTAATTGATAGATGTAACGCATGTGTGTAGTACGTAATTAATAGATGTATTCTCATTTTAGTTTGTAATATAGATGTATCATAGTGTAGTTATGTAATTAAATAGAGTACTCATGTTGTAGTTTGTAATTAATATATAGATGTTCAGTTATAGTTACTATGTTGTAGTTGTAATGTAGATGTACTCATGTTTAGTTTGTATTAATAATTACTCATGTGTAGTTGAATTAATAATTACTCATGTTGTAGTTATTGTATGATATACTATGTTGTAGTTTGTATTAATAGATGTACTCATTTGTAGTTTGTATTATAATTATCATTTAGTTTGTAATATGAATACTCCATGTTGAGGTAAGGTAATCATAGATTACTCAGTTTGAAGTTTTCGTAATGTAGATCGTATTTGTATTATAATGTTTAGTTTGTATTAAGATTACTCAGTTAGTTGTAATTAATAGATGTACTCATTTGTAGTTTGTAATTAATAGATGTACTCATGTTGTAGTTGTAATTAATAGATGTACTCTATGTTGTAGTGAATTGATAGATGTAACTCTAGTGTAGTTTGTAATTGAATAGATTAATCATGTTGTAGTTTAGTAAATTATTTTGTTTGTTGTAATTAATAGATGTACTCATGTTGTAGTTTGTAATTAATAGATGTACTCATGTTGTAGTATGTAATTAATAGATGTACTCATGTTGTAGTTTGTAATTAACTATTTTCAACATTTTTTTGCGTGCAATTTCTGAACAGACAAAACAGCATACAGAGGAAGGTGCATTTTCAGGCTGGTGCATTATAACCGCACTCACCACAACAATTAATCAAAAGTAGTTGTGTGACTGGGACGCAATTCTGAATTAAGCCCACTGGTTGGATCGTTGTTGAGACGTAACTATGCTGCTGATGCAGTGCCCCCTGTACGTTAGGGCAGGAATTTAGAATTTGTTTCGGGTGCCAGCGATAATTTTGTTTCCTCTTTATGAAAGAGGGCTTCCTTTATGATAATTCAGAATGTGATCACACCAACACTTTGTCTCATATTACTCTATTGCATACCTGTACCTTGGGTCACATTCCAAATTCATATTTGCATGCAGTGTGTGGTTCTTTACACTCTGATATAAAAGGTTTGTGTCTACTTTGGCACTTATCTACAGTAAAGTCTTGTTTTAAGGTAAGGTATGGTATTGTCATGTTCAGGGGGGATTAAGACCGACCTGCGCAGATAGCCGAATGGTTCTACCTTGGAGTTTATAGCACTCGGGGGATAGGAGGCTGCGAAGCACGCACCAAACACATTCACTCGGACGGAGAACAAGGGTTTATACTCGAACCCACAACAAATAGACAGACACAAGCAATCTTAATAAATAGTGCTTTAATGAAAATAAATCAAAGCATGAGGTAATGAAACATGAGGTCATCTATAGTCTAAAGTCGAGGCACCTTGACGCACAGTTACAAAGACGGACAAGGGGAAAGGTAAAACAAAAGAAAAATCTCTTTATTCTGGCACTTAGCTTTGTCCAGAGATGGTCTTTTAGAACTTGATGATCTTGTCGTTTGATTCAAAATTCATGATACCAGAACACCCCCATCTCGAGCTTCTCTCCCTACACCCCCAATTAATTTCTACATTTCACCTTCTACAGTTTGACATGTAGTTCACAAATGACAACAATAGTAATTAACAAACTTGCTACAAAGACTTTTACTAAATTTCTTCATAATGGCTTAAAACGTTTGAATATTTTTTTGAAATGTTATAAATAGTGATCCTGGTTATGGGACTGACTGCAATTCATCATTTCAATTTGTCACTTAATTGAGGAATATAATGATATCCAGGAGGCCGAGGAAGGAAATACCGAGAGGCCGATGCCGATGACCTGGGAGTTCGGTTGTGTCCCACAGGCAAGGCTCGTGCAGATCCGCTCTCTCGGACACGAGACAGAGGCCACGCAGCTCGCACCTCAGAAGCAGACCGAGACTAGGAAGAGAAATTTACACGAACAATGTTTAAAATTACAAATATTACATGTATTACACTAAGTATAGTAACGTTCAAAATATTCAGAGACTGGAATATATGATGTTTTTCAGCAAGAAAAAGCGCTATTTTAAAATACTACATGTACAAATGTTACCCTATTTTCTTTATCTTCTGGGACCTTTCATTTCAAGGGTACAGCCTCAAAAGCGTGCAAAAGCCTGAAGCCTCGACCTAGCGTCAGGTGTGCTTATATCTTCTTTATTTATGAGACATTGTACGAATGTAAATATACACGTTTTACTCTGTGCCTCACACATCACGTGCAGTGAATTTCAACTCCCTGTACCTTGTATTTATTGTTATTTTTGGAAATGCTTCTGTACACCACCATTGTGGCACGCTTGCAAGTCACCGTCTACAATTCCAAAAGGAGAGACGTAAATACTTTTCAATGGAAAATGTTTTTAGAGTTTTTTTTAATCCTGAAAAAACAAAATAGACCGCAGTGAACACACAGTCATGTAAAAAGATTGGCATTAAAAACCCTTCTTAAATCATTATTTTGAAGGGGGACAAACATCACACAAACAAATACACAAACACACATTGTGTTATATATGGTGGAAGATACATACACATATACATATACACATATACATATATACATATATATATATATATTTCTATATACATATACACTGATGAGCCAAAACATGATGACCACTGACAGGATAATCAATGTTATTCACTTCACCTGTTACAATGGCACCTGTCAAGGGGTGGGATATATTAGGCAGCAAGTGAACAGTCAGTTCCTGAAGTTGACGTGTTGGATGCAGGAGAAATGGGCAGGAGTAAAGACCTAAGCAACTTTAACAAGGGCCAAATTGTTATGGCCAGACGACTGGGTCAGAGCATCTCTGAAACGGCAAGGCTTGTGGGGTGCTCCCAGTCAGCAGTGGTGAGTACCTTCCGACAGTGGTCCGAGGAGGGACAAACCACAAACCGGCGACAGGGTGTCGGGCGCCTAAGGCTCATCGATGTGCGAGGGCAACGAAGGCTATCCCGTCTGGTCCGAACCAACAGAAGGTCTACTGTGGCACAAGTCACAGAAAAAGGAAATTACAAGGTGTCAGCGGGAGGAAATAGAGTATATCTAAACAGTGCAGTCGGCACCCTGCTGGGTATGGGCTGTTGGGGAGCCGCCACAGTCAGAGTGCTATGATGACCCTGTCCAGCCGTCAGAAGCACCTACAATGGGCACGGTGGCGTCGGAACTGGACTTGGAGCAGTGAAAGAGGTCAGCTGGGGTCGTGAGTCCGTTTGTCTTTAAGTCACGTGGATGGCTGGGTGATACGTGTGTGCCATTTAACAGGGAAGTGATAGCACAGGAATCACTTGGAAGACGGCAAGCCGGTGAATAGAGTGTGATGCTATGGCAATGTTCGCTGGGAACCCATGACCAGACAATTCCATGGAGACGTCAATTTAACCGTGTCAAGCGCCTACCAAACAACCGTGCAAGACCCAGTACATTCCCTTCATGGGCATGGTATTTCCCTGATGGCAGTGCTCTTTATAAGGATAATATGCCCTGCCACAACTGCACACACTCGCATTCGAGAATGGTTGGAGGAACTGATGAAGTGTTACAGGTTACCCCCCCCCCTGCGCTCTCCTCTATATATCGAGAATCCGCCCCAGATACAACCACAAGAGTCTTAAGAGAACGAGTTGGGTGGAGAATTAGAGGAAGATTAAAAAAGGGAGGTGTTTTTGATAGCGAATCATAACGTTAGAAACATCTGGCGGCCACTAAACAGATGAGATGATGCAAGATGATTGGAGTCTGCTGCGACGATGACAAAACAAGCTCTCAGCTTGACTCTGACTTGCAAGCACTTCTGGTGGAAGGAGGTAAGACGGGAACGATAAGGCACTCCCACACCACACACACGCCCGCCCGCTCCCGCCTCGCCCCCAGATTGCTTCCTTTATGGCCCAAGTCCTTACTCCTCTCCACGGCAGATACGTGCGTCAAGCAGAGCAAGCTGAAGAGCAGTTTTGTCATCTGTCGCAGCAGACATCCAATGCATTTGGCATCGATCTTCATTGCAGGGCCGCACAGATGTTCTAACGATGATTCGAATAATAAAACAGAATATAGCACATACAGAGAAAATAAGGAATAAAGGACTACTCTAATGATTGGAGGGGCAATGCTTGGGGGGAATTGGTTGGGACCGGAAGATCGATGCATGGGGGCTCCACTCTGCAACTTTAAAAGGACTGAAGATCGTGCTGGCATAATGTGTTGCCGGATTAGATATCCTACGGACATCCTTCAGTCGGTCTTGTAGAGTCCATGCCTCGGCTGGGTTCTCAGGCGGCTGTTTATAGTTGCGGCACACGGAGGAACAATCAAGCATATTAAGGCCAAGGTTATCGTGCAAAATGTTTATATGGACTTCTATCGGTTACTATAAGGAATGAAATTAAGATTTATAGAGAGTATATATAATAGTATACTTACAGTATATTATAATCTAATATAATATATACATTAGCATATGGGTTACCGGTTTGGAAAATCGCAGAGAACCATAGGAGGGTCCTTAGAATTCTAGTTATTTTTGCGAGTAAGTTGTGTTTTCAGATTAGATTTCCAACCGTTGTCTAATTGGGATATATTCGTAGGAAGTCACCCGGTGCTGTGATCTTTGTGAGGTAGCCGTATTTCATTAATCTATCAAGTTATGTGGACCACAACCACATTGCGACACACACAAACCACACCACATACATCGCTAACACCAACACCAATCCACTTCTCCACGGGCACGCAACACACACCACATTTCCAGACCACCACCTTCATCCCACACCCAACGTCACCCACCACCATTCCACTAAGCGCAACTCACCCCACCTGGACCTCTCACAACAGCTTCACAAACATACGACATCCTCCTCACATCTCCTAAAGCCACATCTCCCAACGATAAAAATCAAACCACGAAACAATGTCGCCTCACCTCATTTGTCCGGAAGTGACTGCCATGCTTTGCTGCCAGCGCAACCGGCTGAGTCCGGCAGTGGAAGCGAGCGTGCAATGGCAGACGGGGGGTTTCGCGCCAGTGATCGTTTTTCCGCGCACGGTTACACGCCAGCTACGAGCCATGTATCGACAGCAGCATTTTGGCTAGCTGCTTCGCCGGGCACGTACCCAGAGTAAGAAAAGTGACGTGGAGTCAAGGATGATCCAGGCTCTGTGCAGGCTTCACTCTCGAATTCGATAAAGAGAGCGAAGGGGCGTTAGCAAAGTGGAGGTCAAAGGTGAGATTCGAGATCAGATCTCAGCTCACAGACCCCAAGTAATAAGCGGAGGCGCGGAGCGCGGCAAGGCGCGGTTGGAGTGGATCGCGAGGTTCGGAGCGCTGCGCATGAGCGTGCGTCTGGAGAAGCTAGGAGAGCCGGAGGAGACCGAGCTAGGAAAGGAAAGCACAGGCCAAGCTGCTGTGCAGCCGCGCAGCTGCGTGTTCGTGGCAGGGAGCGTGAGAGATGCCGGAAAGAGCGTTTCGGCACACACGAACGGATCGAGGGATCGGGGAAAATGCCTTCGAACAGTCCTGAGGGCATGTGCGCTGATGGACGGAACCAGCACGGGTTCTAAAGAGGATGATGCAATCGAAAGAGCAAAAGACACACGATCTGGTTAATTTCTCTCGGAGGCGTGACGGCTGGGGCCGCGGAAAATCAACCAAGAAGCGCGGCAAGAGCCAGCGGGTTACACTAGTCATTTGTGGGGACGAGAACGCTTGCGGGTGGCCGAGCGAAGGACAGGTAACTGCGCGGCCATTCTGAGCATTCGAGGTCCTCAAAGCTCCCATGTCATATAAGCCAATACACGAGAGGTACAGTCTACCCCTTTCTTTGAGGGGTTTTTCCTTGCTTTCTTTTATGAACAGTTGTGGCGCCGAGTCCGTTAACGGTGGAACTGATAAGTGTGTAAGATGAATAAATAAGAAGAGTATCGTCGTAGTACTGAGCTTGCATTGTTATGTTGGTTGATATAATATGCATATGTGCATTCAGGTCTGGCAATTAGACTGTGCCTTTACTATAGCTTAGGAGGAAGACGATGATAGCACACTTGTATAAGCGTAGTGGAAATAAATGTGTGTGCCTAAATGAATGAACCTGGCTTGTATACGGTTTTCCCTTAATTGAGTTCGTGCGCATCTGTGCGTCTCGTTACCGGGAATATTATGTTGGGTTCTAAATAAGGCGGGAAGGGTGATCAGATCCAAGCGGGACTCTCCGCACAGAATAGACTTACAGAGATGCGACAACCGCTTCGTTTATTCCATAAGGAAGCGCGCTGCCTTAAGCGCCTCGTTTCCAAGACGGGTCCCGTTGAGGTACAATCTTCCGGAAGGCTATATCCCAGCCGATATAATTAGGTAAGTCCAGAAGATTTGCGAGTAATGAACCCGTAGCGCATAGAGTGCGGACACAGGTTGTATGTGTAAGAACACAGCCTCGTGGATTTTTTCAGGAACGGGCTATAGGACCGGAAAGCCGCGACTGGAATTGAATCGTCGATACCGGTGGGCGTAGACGGCTGGCGATTCGCTGAGAAAAGCGGCTGTCCGCGGAAAACGCGGCGGGCGAATTATACTACACAAATATATATATATATATATATTAAATTTACCATACATGTAGCATAATACATCATACATCACATGGAACCTCTTTTATCTGGAATGGTGTGGAATAAGGTGTTCGCGATACAAGCCATTTCCGATAATGGCAAATTTTTGATTGAATTAAATTAATTAATTGATTCATTGTGTTTCCAAAGTCCAATTCATCCCAAAATAAGATTAATAAAAGAGGTGTTATACACATGTTGTGTGATTAAAAACAAGTAAAAGTGGATGCCAGGCACAACAAATCCCGAGCCTCATTAAGGCATGAAAGGTTATTTGGGAATCAAATTTTTAAATTTGATATATCTTAACCTGAAATGTGAATGAATAGAGAAAATAGATAAGAGATATATTTTAGTCTAATTTTGAAGTCAGATTAAACCATTTTTGACGAAGTTATGAAGACAAAAAGAAGTTTTAGACGCTTTTCGTGACATGACCATTTGACCCTTGACTAATTGGGACCCCAAAAGTTATGGGTCGTCCGTAGGTTCAATATAACCGCACCTTGTACAATTTGGGAACAGTGTTTGATGCAGCCGTTTTCCCGTAAGAAGCTGTATTTTCGTAACATGGTTTCCAGTTTTAAATGGAAAATTTGTAATTTGACCGAAGACCATGACCCAAACTTCGGACCCTACCGGATTCACAAAATAATGCATTTTTCACATAAAGAATGGGTAAGGATTATAAGTGAAAAATGAAGAAATGAAGGTTCACTATAAGCTTAAGTGAAGTAAAAGTCAGATCATTTTTTGACGAAAGTATAATGAGCGGAACGATTTTGAAATCTTTCGTAGTTGAAAATTCGACCTAATTGATCCAATTGGAATCCCAAAAGTGAAGTAGGGGTCGATCCAAGGTCATTTCCACCTGTGGATTAAATTTGATAGTGTTTTGCTTAACGCCGTTTTGCTCGTAGAAGTGCTAAGCTTCAGATAGACAGCAACAAAGACCAGAGAAAAAACGGAGATTACAGATATCCCACTCCCCATCACCTCCGGGAGGGTGGCGGGATAAATAATAATACTGTAAGTATAGATAAGCATTGTAGTGTAAAATAGGCATGGTAATTCGTTAGGAAGAATGCTAGTGTTGGCTTAATGGCCAGGGTGGTGGTCATTGGGAACTCCTCGGTCCCGAGTTCAAATCCCGCTCAGCTGTTTGAATAGTACAGGTGGGTATAACTCGGCTCTGACATCTTCGAGGTCGGGCAAAAGTGAAGTAACCAGCATGTGTAATAAAACGATATCACGTGTCCGTTCGGAAATGCTACTGCATTCCAGGATGTGCCAATAGCCAGGAGAACGTTGTGCAAGCACACACAATCTGCTGTGCACCAGAGTATGGTTGCGCCAACATTGAGTGTGGATACGATAAATACGTTAACCACAAAGATTAAAATGGAGATGTTATGAGTTTTGTGCTGCACACTGTCACAATGAAAATCCACATGTCACTCCTCCATAATACGAAGAGTCCGATTTAGTGAGAGTGAAAAAGACCAGTGATGAGATTAATGTTTGTTTCAATTACGGCATATGTTTGCTGGTTGCTGAGACACAATTTCGCACCTTGGCTCAATGACAAAGACATTTGATACAAAAGCTCAGAATGGTTGTTGAAGAAAAGACTGCTCAGAAAAAGCCATCTTAAATAAAAACGTTTATGGCCGTGATGAGACGGGAAACAAACTACACAGCACACACTACACACACACATCGACTACACACACAACGACCCACACAACACACCCAGTCTCCTGCAGAGAAAAGAGGATGGACGGGCGTATAAAATCAGGTCAGCTGCATTATTACGCTTTTTCAGGGTAAAAATCTGGACTCGATCCTGCAGAGTTATCTTGGTCTTTTTTCAGGATAAAAAATCCTAGAAATGAAAATGGATTACACTACCAAAGAACAAGCTGAATCTGGTCCTCTTATATGCCATGAGTTTTAAGGCAGAATTAAACTTCTCAGAATTCCAGTCGCCAGAACTATTCAACAAAGCCCTGCTCAACAAGGAAGCAGTGCCAAAAGTTAATGAAACAGATTTTGTGAAAGTGGAGATGTGGCAGATAAATGAAGACGTGGTCAACCGTGCTCACTAGATCTGATCACACAACGATGTTTTGCAAATGTATGCTGTGACCCCATAAGATACAACACGAAAAAATTGGTCAAGAATGGAATGTCACATGTCTGCTTGGCAACGCGATGTCGAAAGAGAAACAAAACCATCCTTACAGAAATCCAATACATGCAAGAGCTCACGGGGATGATTGCGGATGTGAAGATGTTGTGACTGAGATGAGACAAGAAAGTAGGTGAACCACTCAATTTATTTTGATATCATAGTGAGTGATGAGTGCCTATTTCATACTAGTGAATGGTACAGTAATTTCTGGCAGTTAAATTACAGAGGCGAATGAAACCACCATGGGATGGAAGACTTCTGGGTGGGACAGTCGCCATGGAACATTACGCAACTTAGGACCATGACGAATATTTATTGAAAAGCGAGAACTGTGACTGACAAAAACATAGATTGCATTGATAGAAGAAGTCTTACGGCCTTAACTTGAAACAATATACACAACAGCTTGCAAATCTACTGTACGTTTTGGTCCTTCGCAGGATGGGCACCGTTCAAATTTGCCTTGTAATCGCACCAGGTTATATGCGATGATACCGACACGATAGAATATCGGAAATCGAAACATGGACCAGTAAAATGGTCCCCTCGATCACCAAACTGACTCATCTCGTCTTTTTCTTATGGGGGCCTTTGGAAATCTGTTGTGTCATGTCCAACCGTCAATGAAACTGCAGAGGCATTGAAAGACGATTCGAGAGGAATGTAACAAAATCAGGAATGTATACACTAGCATGCAGTCGTTTGAAAACACAAAATGCCGAGCTGAATAATGCAAAAGCACAATCCACGGATTACATTTGAACATAATTGCATGAAGAAAAGCCTCTGAATTCCGAATTTTGTTAACACTAAATAAACAAAAATAACTACAATAACCTATGGACTGCAGATTTGTTAACCACAACAAAACACAAAAACAAACAAAAAGCAAGTAACAATCAACGTCTGACCAAATTTCGTACACTCTGTCATAAATGTACGAAAACAGGGCCAGCAGGATAGCCAGGAGAAGTCAATCACACTCACCTCTGAGCTGTCTCGTGCTGGTTTCAAAACTCGGCCAGCTGCAGACTATCCTGGTGTTTCACAGGCAGGTGAGTCAAATGTACATTATACCGTCCCTCAGAAAGAACGTGAAGCTGTAAGAACCATTGCCAACCCTATCCTGGTAAACCACGCAGACATAGATATTTGCCCCGGAACGCCTCTCAGGCGCAAATGAGCTTACCAAGAGTAAATGAGATAAAAATGGTGGGTTTCATTTGCATGATAGTGTATTTGGGTGGTTGTTGTTTAATAACTTAGTCGCTACCCTGGGCAATCAAATCAACGTTAACAAACGGCTAAAATTTGCAACAAGCGTCGGATCATCATTATCATTTTTATACGGCTTCTTTGGATGGATCAGACTGTGAACTGTACACCAACTCGCCTTTGAAGCGAGTTCTACCACAAAATGCAATGATCACTGGCCTACCCGCACCGCTTAACACCTGCTTCAGTCATCCCATTTAACTCTAACATTAAAACAATTCTAACAAAGAATATGTGGAGCATTACACATCTGCAAAGCGGGAAGAGTCGAAGAAGTTCTGCAAACGCACAAATGCAGTCAATCCTCCTCACAGGAAACCATAGCAACATAGATATAAATTAAATTAAACTGTACAGTTACAATCTTGCTGATAAAAGTCTCGATATGCACACGGCATCGCAGCACGTCGTAAGACTGGCCTCAAAGCTTCAAACACACGAAAAACAAACAACATGGTTTCCAACCAGACTCGAAACCAAATGCCTCGTCACCGAATCGTGTAATATAACATTGTCACACAACATCACGGAATCACCTGCTACTCTGACAACTACACAAAAGCTTCCTATTTATCCACAGCGTGTATTTATGCTGATGATTTAATTGGCCATAATACACGGTGGGGATATGAGACTGAATTGACTCTAATGGCACTCCAATCTCTCTGACTGGGCATCTGCCAATGACCTTAACTCTTCACATGTGACCAAGAAACTGCCAGCTGTTAATATCTAAACAAATGGAATCATTGGACACAGAACCCTGATATGTCCTTTCTTTCTGCACAAAACATTTTGATACTTAACGCAACTTCGGCCGAGGTTTGAACCACTTTATTTCCGGCGTTCTCAACATCAACCATCCTCATACTCGCTGCCTCAGGTTGATTTACACCTAATGCAAAACAAGCAGAAAGTCCGAACTGAGAAAAATTCATGAAAAACTAATGGGAAGTTGTTCACAAGTTAAGCAAATTGTTGTCATTGTCCTTCCTGATTCCGTCACCTGATGTAGACTACTCATACAAATAATTTTAGCCGTGCCTACAATAAAAAAAAAATTCTGCAAAGCAAGGCATCCGCCAGCTAACAGAAGTGTGCATGTACAGGCCTGGGAAGGAAGTCAAATCCTGGGCTCCATGAAATAAGAATTACAATAACGCAACAATCCGAGTCTCGGCGAGCTTTCCGCTGAGCGTCTTATGAACGCACCTTCACGAAATGCAAGAAAGATGGTTAGAGACTGTTGAGAACATTGAAATCTCGTCAAGCTTGTCCATGGAGGTGGGGGAACGATGAAACGCCTCACCGGTCGGGGAGCAGACGACTAGTAGACAGATGCCAGGGAACTGAAGCAAACAAAATTGCCAAGCAGCTTGTTGAACAGCCAAAACTTCTGCCGATACGATACTGAAGCGACCCAACGTACGCCTTGCAAGCCTTTCTGTGAGAAATTGCATGAACTGTCCTTTGATGGCAAAATCTGACTATCCATTTACACAAAAGAGGAAGATGGATCGTTTCCATTGGTCAACTTAAACTCAATAAAAGCCACCCATGCTCTGATGGTAAAAAACCACTAATGAATGTTTCTGCACTGTGGTCGCTTATGATACTCACTTGGCTGGTGTAAATTTTTCTCGTTCTGTATGACACAAATCGCATTCTGAAACTGGCGAAGTGCCACTGTTATTGCCATCCTGAAACAGGATAAAAAAAAAAAAGGACCCCCACCCCCCCGGCTGGATACCAAATCATACAACCTAATTATAAGCTGCGAATGCAACATATATAAACTTTGGAAAGGCTTTCCTGGAACAAATTCTATAAGTAGGATGAGAGCAATTCCCACGTGAACCAGGCAGGTTTCGGTGAAGCTATTTTGCCTGAAAAAGTGGTACTCGCTTAACGTGGGATAATGGGAATAGCTTGACTGACAACAAAAGTGGGAGCCGCTCACTTGGACCTTATGGCAAGTACAATATCGTTATGGCATAATGATCTCTGCCACAATACTGTCGAAGTATTCTTATCATAGAATCATGTGAATGGGTTAATTTAATCATGGAACATCTATATCGTCGCTCAAAACTGTTTTTGAAAACTGTGCATCAAAGGCCAACCATACACTTGAAAAATGTTGTTACCGCAGGGTCTGTGCTGCGCTGACTCTCTACATGCATACACCACAGGTCAAGGTCAGGTCAGGTATGGGAGCAGGCCGCCGAGCAGCGCGAATCGCTGCGTCCACTTCCCGCCGGTACTTGCCAAGAGCCTCTGTCTGGCCATCCCCAGGCAGATCCTGGCCCATCCCATCTCTTGAGATGTTGATAAATCGCTGCAGCCACAGGCAAGTGGTGGCCCATTGGCCCTCTCCACTCATGAGGCTCTCTCGCTGAGAGAATAATGGAAGAGCAGGATCAGCATCAGGAAACTGACCTTCCGTACAGCCGAGCCTGACGCTCCTGACTATGCAGGAACAATCTCATTCGAGTTTCTTCAGCATAGGCCACTCGTTGGTCAAAGTTCGACTACCAAAGGAATGAAGTCCTCCAGCCTAGACTCCCTGTAACGTCAGAGTCTCACAATCCATAGAGCAGCTGGAAGCACCAAGGACCTGAGTACACTCGGACTTTCGTCTCAAGACCGCACAAGTACGGAGCGCACAACCCCATGATTCCAGTGAATCCATGACCCCCAGGCCCGACCCAGACGTCTATTGACTCTGGTCACAGCCAATACAGAGACATGAAATAACTGCCAAGGTAAGTGAATATCTCACTCCACGACCTCACATCTGTCAACCACATAAAACAGGTACAGACAGATAAGCAACATCAAGATGTCATTTGAAAAAGCCTGGATAATTAGTTATTGACCCATGGAAACCGGTATCAACGGCTCTGCCTCCTACTCAGCACTCAAGGGTCCCACAAAGAAGATATCCAGTCTCTGCAAGAGAATGACTAGCATCATCTGTGAAATCAAGGTCAGTGATCTTGACATTAACCCTAAACGGTGCAACCGCAACTTGATCTCTCCGAACATCCCTCCAGAATGCAGTCATACAAGTTCTGAAAGTGGTGCAGGCCAGTAACAACACTGACGACTCCAGTAACAACTGGAAATAAGATAGAGTGGATATCACATGCATCTCGACCGGACTAAACATCAAATACAGAGTATAGTTACAAAACAATAAAAAAAAGGAAAGAAA
>CM068958.1:135490849-135518455 GCA_035128595.1 Eptatretus atami
GTCGGCAAAATGAGTGCCAGCATGCTGGTATACCGTGTCGGAATGGCGACTCATCCAGGATTGTGCCCAATAGCCAAGGAGGCTGCTTAGGCAGCACCATCGCTGTGCACAGAGTATGGTCCCAATTGATGGATGTAATTGTTAAGAAAATAAATAAATAAAGTTTGTGCTGTACTTCACAATAAATCCTCCATGTATCCACTTCCAAAATGAAGGTCCGTGTGTGATGTGAAGAAGAGACCGTGATAGAGTTTGTTTGTTTTCAATTACCCCATATTTTGCTGGTTGCTTAGCACATTCCACTGCCAATCACAAACATTTGATGACAAAAGCTCAAATGGTTGTTGAAAAAAAAACTGTCAAAAAAGCCACTTAAAAACGTTATGGCCCGGATGGACGGAAACCACACCACACACACACACACACACACACACACACACACACACACACACACACACACACCCCAGTCTCCTGCAGAGAGAGGGATGGACGGGCTAAAAATAGGTGGTCAACTGCCATTTTATTGCTTTTTCAGGGTGTAACAAAATCTGGAATCATCCTGCAGGTTCTTTTTTCAGGATAACAACTGCTATCTGAGAAATGGGATTACACTACACAAGACAAAGCTGAACTGGTCCTCTTATATGCCAGAGGTTTAAGCCAGAATTAAACTTCTCAAGAATTCCATCGCCAACATTCAACAAAGCCCATGCCTCAACAAGGAACAGTGTCAAAGTTAATGAAACGATTTTGTGAAAGTGGAGATGTGGCAGATAAATGAAGACGTGGTCAACCGTGCTCAAGTACGGATCCTGATCACACCAAAGATGTTTTTGCAAATGTTGCTGTGAGCCCCCATAGATCAACACGAAAAATTGGTCAAGAATTGGGAATGTCACATGTCTGTTGCACGCATTCGAAAGAGAAACAAATACCATCCTTACAGAATCCAATACATGCAAGAGCTTCACGGGGATGATTGCGAGATGTGAAGAATGTTGTGACTGGATGAGAACAGAAATTAGGGAACCCTTCAATTTATTTTGATATCATGTTGAGTGATGAGGCTATTTTCCATCTCAGTGGAATGTAAACCGTAATTTCTGCCGTTACTGGGCGAATGAGAACCCCCATGGGATGGAAGACTCTGGTGTGGCATCCATGGAACAACCTCACTTGGACCATACGTTTTTTGAAGCGACTGTGACTGCAGAAACATATGTTGCATTGATGAATGAAGTCTTCGAGCCTTACTTGGACAATATACCGCTTGCAACATTCTGTCGTTTCTGGTTTCAGCAGGATGGGGCACCTTCACATTTTGCCTTGGTAACTCGGCACCGGTTATATGCGATGATACCACGACGATGGATCGGTCGACATGGACCAGTAGAATGGTCCCCTAGATCACCAGACTTGACTCATCTCGTCTTTTTCTTATGGGGCCATTTGAAATCTGTTGTGTATGCCAACCGTCCATGAACTGCAGAGGCATTGAAAGAACGTATTCGAGAGGAATGTAACAAAATCAGGATGTATACACTGCATGCAGTCGTTGAAAACACAAAATGCAGAGCTTATAACTGCAAAGCACACCACGGATTACAATTTGAACATTTGCTGGAAGAAAAGCCTTTGATTCCGAATTTTGTTACACAAAAACAAAAATACACAATTAACCTATGACTGCAGAATTTTGTTACACACACAAAAAAAACAAAACAAAAGCAAGTAACAATCAACCTCTGATTCCAGAATTTCGTTACACTCTGTATAGTACGAAACAGGGCCAGCAGGATAGCCAGGAGGTATGCACACTCACCTCTGAGCTGTCTCGTGTGGGTTCAAAACTCGGCCCAGCTGCAGACTTATCCTGGTGTTTCACAGGCAAGGTGAGGTACAAATGTACATTCCGTCCCTCAGAACAGCGTGAAGCTGTAAGACCCATCTGCCAACCCTAGTCCTTGGTAAACCACCCAGCATAATATTTTGCCCAGGAACGACCTCAGCAGCACTGATGCTCCAAGAGTATGGTATATTGGTGGTTTCATTTGCAATGATAGTGTATGTTGGGGTGGTTGTTGCTTTATGTCCTTGTCGTCTACCCTGGGCAACATCAACGTTAACAACGGCTAAATTTGCAACAAGCGTCGGATCATCCATTATCATTTTTACGGCTTCTTTGGATCGGTCGGCTGTGAGCTGTACACCAACCGCCTTTATGAGGCGAGTGTCTACCACCGGCAATGATCACTGGCCTTACCCGCACCTTACACCTGCTTCATATCCCACTTTACCTCTAACATTAAACATTCTACAATGAAATGTGGAGCATTACACATCTGCAAAGCGGGAAGAGGTCGAAGAGTTCTGCAAAACGCACAAATTGCAGTCATCCTCCTCCAGGAAACCCATGCAACTGATATGAATTAAATTAAACTGTACAGTTACAATCTTGCTGATAAAAGTCTCGATATGCACCACGGCATCGCAACGTTCGTCAAGACTGGCCTCGCCTTCAAACACACCAACTGTTCCAAACCAGACTCTGAAACCAAATGGCTCGTCACCGAAATCGTTGGTATAAACATTGTCAACGAACATCACCCATCACCTGCTACTCTGCACACACAAGAGCTTCCTATTTATCCTACAGCGTGTATTTATGCTGGTGATTTTAATTGCCATAATACCGAGTGGGGATATGAGACTAATGACTCTAATGGCACTCATCTCTCTGACTGGGCATCTGCCAATGACCTTACTCTTCCATGTGACCCAAAAGAAGCTGCCAGCTGTTATTCTCAACAATGGAATATGGACACAAACCCTGATCTGTCTTTCTTTCTGCACAAAACATTTTGATACTTTACCAACTCGGCGAGTTCTGAACCAGTTTTCCGCGTTCTCAACATCAACCATCCCTCATCTCGCTGCCTCAGGTTGTTACACCTATGCCAACCAAGCAGAGTCCGAGATGGAAATTCATGAAAGCTAATGGGAAGTTGTTCAACAAGTTAAGCAAAAATGTTGTCATTGTCCTTCCTGATCCGTCACCTGATGTAGACTATTCATACAAATATTTTAGCCGTGCCCTAAATAAAAAAAATACTGCAAAGAAGGCCATTCCGCGCAGCTACAGGAAGTGTGCTATGTACCAGGCTGGGAAGGAGTGCAATCGGCTCCATGATGACTTAAAAATCAACGCAAACAATCCTGAGTCCTCGGCAGCTTCCGCTGAGGCTTTTATGAACCACCTTCACCGGAAATGCCAAGAAAGATGGTTAGAGACTGTTGAGAACATTGATTTCGTACAAGCTTGTCATGGAGGTTGGGGAACGATGAACCGCCTCACCGGTCGAGCAGCGACTAGTAGACAGTGCCAGGCTGAAGCAAACAAAATTGCCAAGCAGCTTGTGAACAGCCACAATTACTCTGCCGATACGATAAGAAGGCCCAACGTACGCTCTTGCAGCCTTTCTGTGAGAAATTGCATGAACTGTCTGTTGATGGCAATCTGACTTATCCTTTTACCAACGAGGAAATGATCGTTTCCATTGGTCAACTTAAACTCAATAAAAGCACCCTGCTCTGATGGTATACACAATGAATGTTTCTGACACTGTGGTCCTTTGATGCTCACTTGGCTGTGTAAATTTTTCTCGTTCTGTATGACAACAAATCGCATTCTGAAAACCTGGCGAAGTGCCACTGTTATTGCCATCCTGAAACAGGATAAGCCGCTGGATAACCCAAAATCATACAGACCTATTTCACTGCGAAGTGCAACATATAAACTTTTGGAAAGGCTTATCCTGGAACAAATGTACT
This sequence comes from Eptatretus atami, assembly GCA_035128595.1. Taxonomy (NCBI): domain Eukaryota; kingdom Metazoa; phylum Chordata; class Myxini; order Myxiniformes; family Myxinidae; genus Eptatretus; species Eptatretus atami. The sequence continues at coordinate 135,494,681 of CM068958.1, forward strand.
ATGTAGTTGATGAGCAATTCCCACGTGAACAGGCCAGGTTTCGTAAGCTATGTTTGCTGATAAAGTGGTACTGCTAACGTGGGATATTGAATATGCCTTTGATGACAAACAAATAGTGGGAGCCGTCTTCCTTGACCTTATGGCAGAGTACAATATCGTTTGGCATAATGATCTCTGCCACAAACTGTCGTGTATCTTATCCAATGATCATGTGATGGTTAATTTAATCATGGAACATCTATATCGTCGCTCATTTGTTTTGAAAACTGTGCATACAAGCCAACCATACACTTTGAAAAATGTTGTTACCCAAGGGTCTGTGCTTGCGCTGACTCTCTACAATGCATACACTCACAGGTCAGGTCAGGTCAGGTATGGGAGCATGCGCCGGAGCAGCGCGTCGCTGCGTCCACTTTCCGCCGGTACTCCAAGAGCCTCTGTCTGGCCATCCCCCAGGCAGATGCCTGGCCCATCCCCATCTCCTTGAGATGTTGATAAATCTGCTGCAGCCACGAGGCACGTGGTCGGCCCATTGGCCTCCTCCACTCATGAGGCTCTCTCGCTGAGAGAATATGATGAGCAGGATCAGCATCAGGAAAACGAGCCACATGTCCGTACAGCCGCAGCTGACGCTCACGGACTATGCAGGAAACAAATCTCATTCGAGTTTCTTTCAGCAACCACTCGTTGGTCACAAAGTTCGACTACCAAAGGAATTAAGTCTCCACCTCAGATCCCTGGTCAGTCCAAGTCTCACATCCATAGAGCAAGACTGGAAGCACCAAGGAACTGAGTACTCGGACTTCCTCCCGCACAGGTACCGGCAGCGCCACACCCATGATCCAGTGAATCCATGACTTTCCCCAGCCCAGACGTCTATTGACCTCTGGCTCACAGCCAACAGAGACATGAATATCACTGCCAAGGTAAGTGAATTTCTCCACGACCTCAACATCGTCACCACAAACAGGTACAGACAGGATAGCAACATCCAAGATGTCATTGAAAGCCTGGATCTTAGTTTTGACCCAGGAAACCCGTAATCCCAACGGCTCTGACTCCTCACTCAGCACCTCAAGGGTCCACAAAAGGATATCCAGTCTCTGCAAAGATGACTGCATCATCTGTGAAATCAAGGTCAGTGATCTTGACATTCCCAAACGGTGCACCGCAACTTGATCTCTCCGACATCCTCCCCAGAATGCAGTCCATACAAGTTCTGAAAAGTGTGCAGGCCAGTACACAACACTGACGGACTCCAGTAACAACTGGAAATAAGTCAGAGATGGAATCACCGCATCTCACAGCACTCTCAATACCAGAGTATAGTTCAGACATCAGATCAATCAGTTTTGGTGGCATCCCACGAAGACCAAGAATTCTCCAGAGGGCATCCCGATTCACTGAATCAAGTGCTTTACAGAGATCAACAAAGGCTGCAGGCAGCCCCTGCCTAAACTCTCATCTGTGTTTGGTAAGGACCCGAAGAGCAAGGATACGGTCAATCGTTGACCTCTTTGGTGTAAAGCCTGACTGCTCTGGACGCTGGTGCTCAAGCAGATGGTGGCGAACCCTCTCAAGAATTATCCGAGCAAAGAACTTGTTGGCACTGAGAGCAGCGTCACCCCCTCGGTAGTTGTTGCAGTCTTGGCGATCACCCTTCCCTTTCCAGAGAGGGACAACAAGGCCCCTCTTCTAGTCAGTTGGGATGATGCCTGTGCTCCAGGCAGAGCACAGAACTGCATGCAACGACACGAGTGCAGCATTTCCACCAGCCTTGACAAGTTCAGCATGGATGCCACAAATCCGTGGAGCTTTACCCGATTTCAACCGGTTCACCACAGTCTGTGTTTCCACAAATGAAGGTGGACCACAGTTGATTGGAGGGTCAGCAATAGGGATAGTAACACCCCTGACATCTAACTCGGCAGCTGGTGGATCAGCCAGGTACAGCCGCTCAAAGTAACCGGCCCAGTGGGCCTTCACTTCGGATTCCTCTGTCAAGAGCCCACCACTCTCTACTCTAACTGCAGCACACCAAGGGATGGGCTTGGATGAACGCAATGAGTGAATTCCCCAGTAAGCAGGACGAGAATCACCTGACCACAGGTGATGCTCTACCCCCTCACAGATTACTTGCACATAGGCCTCCTTGTCCACCCTTAGTGTATGTACAGTTTTACGTCTCAGCTCCCTGAACAGCTCAGTTCTGCCATTCAGCCTGGACCTGCAACTCTGGTCAATGGCATCCAGTGTCCCTGGGAGACAAAATTATCTTCGCCCTGTGGTGAATTCCAAGACATACACTGGTAACATCAAGGATGGTGGTCTTGAAGACACTCCACAACTCTTCAGGATCCCCAAAAGCACCCAGACCCCCACCAAATCTCCACTCAGCCTGTTCACAAACTCCTCAGCTACCCTTTCATCCTTGAGTTTGCCAACATCCAGCCTAGGCTGGGGTGGTACCATTCTCTTGGATTTAAGCTGCAACTTCAGAGTTGCAATAACAAGCCTGTGGTCAGTATTGAGGAACTGAGCACTCCGGTAGACCCTGCAGCTCTGGATCATCCTCCAGGGACCATCAACGAGCACAAGGTCAATCTCCTTTGCCACACCACCAGTGTTGGAATACCAAGTCCAGCGATGAGCCTGTGGGCGCTGAAACCATTAACCAGCCACCCTAAGTCCGTGACTTCTTGCAAAGTAAAGGAACTTGGTGCTATTCTGGTTCACAGTTCCAGACCCATGGAGACCAACACACGTCTCATAACCATCCATATCAGTTCCAGTTGATGCATTGAAATCCCCCAAGACTTGAAGAGTATCTTGCCTGGGGCACTGATGAACCACAGACTCGAGCGTGACATAGAATGCGTCCTTCACGGTGAGATCACTCGCCTCACTCGGAGCATAAACAGAGACCAGGGAAATGACAACTAAGGAGTGACAAATCCTTACTCTCATAATACGCTCGTTGACCGTTGTTACCTCAATTATCATTTGAGTCAACTTATTGGACGCAGCTAAAGCAACTCCTTGGGCATGGTAACCATCAGAGCGACCAGACCAATCGTATGTGGAACCACCCACCATGATCTCACCGCAATCCGGTCTCCGATCCTCAGAGAGCGCTGTAACACCGATGTTCAAACGCTTGAGCTTAGAGGATAACAGAGGCAGGTGATCATCCTCTCTTCAGGATCGGACATTCCAGGCACCCACCTGAAGGGGACTGCCTCAGGTTAACCCAAGGTGACTGCCGTCTGGTGGATTACACCTCAGCACCACCCTGACACACATGACCACACTCATAACCTGGAAGGTTATCCCATGGTTTCCCTCCTGTCATCAAAGATTGGGGGTCATGAAGACTTTACCCCAATATCGTCATTCGCTGAGCTGCCCTGCGAAGGACAGCTCCACAGGAGGTACTCCCACTGAGTGGGTTTTCAGATTTATTTTTGCTTTTGGTATGTTTTGCGGAATGAAGGGTTTTACAGCGGCCGGAGTGCAAATCTTGGCACCAACCTCCTAATACAACAATTTGTTTTATCCATCCAGGCAAAAAATACACTCATGATATCCCTCAAACTAATGTGAATCGCGACATGTACGCTGATGATATCGCCTTGGTGGCTCTGGGCTTTTCTTTTGAGCAAGTCAAGAACTTGTTGACTAACAACATGGATATTATGATGAACGACCATGAAACCTGACGTCTAAAGCTCAGCATTGGCAAGTTCCGTTTTTCAATTACAAAATTGTGACGCCAAGCACAAATTGGCCATATCTGCTGATATTGGTGAACTGATAAAGTTTGAACCTAATCCCACCTTCCTCGGAGTGTACTTTGACAGGAGCCTGACGTTCTAGCCGCACCTGACTAAGCTCAGCAAGAAAATCAACTCGAGAAATGCTCTCATACCTCGGCTGGCAGGTACGAATTGGGGTGCATCACCCCATGTTTTACGCACCTCTGTGCTAGCCCTTGCTTATGCTCCTGCTGATTACTGCTCAGTCGTTTGGGGAAGAAGTGGACATTGCACTCAACGAGTTCATGCAAATTGTATGAGGCTGCATAAAAGCTACCCTAACATCCGGTGTTGAACCGCCTGACATCCGTCGCCGAGGCCATGTGTTCATCATTGTACAAAAATCAGTCGACGCATCTTTTACATGATTGCAGTCACGAGAGGAGATTGCCTCCACGTGCGTTTCAAATCTCGTCATCCCCTGGCAAATGCAACACAACGTCTGATCAATTCCGATTTTCTTCCTGATGATCGCTCCAAGCACAGCCTTTGGACCAAACGATTTGCCACAGATCAATCTCTCCTAGCGAATTGTATCGATGAACCCACAGCTTAGCCACCCGAGCTGGGACTTAACGCGATCGCCTTGGGTTTGCTTCGCTGAAGATCAGAGAGATTTGCCTACAACATGCACAAAATGGGATTTGGTACTTTCCCCCCTGTGTGATTGCGGAGCAACACAGACCACCGACCACATTATAAATCACTGCACCTTCTACAAACCACCAAATTGTTTACAAATCACTTTGCAACATTGATCAACAAACAAGAGACTATTTAGTACATCAAAATTGGTGATTTGCCATGTACGAATGATGATAATGGTGTATGTTGATAGTTTCCATGAATTAATTTGACCAGTGAAATATGAAACAATTCATCTGGTGTTTGTGATGATTTGCAGTCTTCAAAAGAGAGAGAGAGAGAGAGAGAGAGAGAGAGAGGAGAGAGAGAGAGAGAGAGAGAGAGAGAGGTATTGTGTCATTTGCAGTCACAAGTATCTATCTATAATTCCAGCAATCTCTGTGTGTGTGTCTGTCTGTGTCTGTCTGTCTGTCTGTCTGTCTGCGACCGCCGTTTCTCGACAACCGCCGGTCCGATCGATTGAAACTTGCCAGGAATATTGCCGGGGACCCGCGGATGTGCCTTTTCAAGGTTGATATTAATCGGACGAGCGGATCACAAGTTACGGCCATTTTATTGCTTTTTTCAGTGTTGGAAAGGTGTATATATCGCAGCTGAAGTGTCGTTCCACCTTATCACTATCTGCCATTTTTTCCCAAAGATATCTCAGAATAATAACAGCATATTATAATAATAATAGAATAATTGGCAGTAATAAAAAGAATAACGTGATACAATGACCAATGTCTGTCAACCAATAACGACCTATATATTGTCTGTCAACCAATAATGACCAATAACGTCTGTCAACCAATGACAGGACACGGTGCTATGACGTCACGCAATGACGTCACAATGCTTCTCTTTTTTTTTTTTTGATATGATGTCACAATTGACTCTGGGACCTGAGTATGTGCCTTTTCAAGTTTGATATCGTTCTTCTTCTTCCATTTCAGCTGCTTCCCAAGTGTTCTTAAGGTTTGAAAGCTGTTTTTTCCCAAGGTTTGAATTAATTGTTGTGCTTGGTAGACATTTGTGAATACATTTACAGAGGGACGAGAGAGGAGGGGCAGAGAGGAGGGGGGAGAGAGAGGAGAGACGAGAGAGGAGGGCGAGAGAGGGGGGAGGGGGGAGAGAGGGGGCGAGAGAGGAGGGGGGAGAGAGGAGGGCGAGACTGGTGGAGAGAGGGGGGGGGAGAGAGGAGGGCGAGACTAGGGGGGGAGGAGAGAGAGAGGTGGGGGAGAGAGGAGGGGCGAGACGAGGGGTGAGAGAGGGTGAGAAGGGGGGAGGAGAGAGGGGGGGAGAGAGAGGGAGCGTCACAATTCTTCTTATTCTTCGTTTGATATGACGTCACAATTGACACTGGGGACCTGAGTATGTTTCCCAAGTTATGGCCATTTATGATACGGTTGGTCCGATCTAATTGAAACAATGCCCAATCCAGTCGTCGTTTACGAGAGCGAAGGAACGAAGCTGCACATACTGGCACGCACCTACCGCCCGCACTAGTTTTTCAAATAAACATATGGGGATGCTTCCACTTGATAATTTGTGACCGTCCCAACCTTTTTGACATACTTTTTGGCACACCATCCCGACATCCTTTCGCATTTTGACCTCCACCACCGAAGGTGGAAGGAGGTTATGTTTTCACCCCTGTCTCTGTCTGTCTGTTTGTTATTTGTGAAAATCTAAGATTTTTCAAATATATTGGTTGGTTGTATGCGTTATTCTGTCTCTCTGTTTTTATGTTTATCGCCTAGAGGTCACAATATTTAAGCGATCTTCATGAAACTTCACCACATGGTAGAGTTCATCATAAGCAAGAAGCCTATTGTTCTTGAGGTAAAAAAAAGGGTCAACATCAGCCAAAGGTCAACATCTGTCAAATGTCTGAAATCCTCAATTTTCATCCGATTGATGCGAAATTTGAACAGGATTTGCATATCAGGTCACTGAATTCAAGCACCACTTTTTTTTTTTAGGTCAACAAAGACCAAAAGGTCAACCAACATAGGCCATGTTTCTAAAATTGTAAATTTTCATCCAATCGACTTGAAATTTGAAGAGGAGTTGCATATTTGGTCATTCAATTCAACCACCTATTATTTTTGAAGTCAAATTTGTTTTATGGCTTTTGCAAGCATCGTGCTCTGCACGACGTCTTCTTGTTGTTATTCTATCTGTCTGTTTGTTTATCGCCTACATGTCACAATTCGAAACCAATAGTGATGAAACTTTACCAAGTTGTCGAGGTTGTCTCAACTGAGAAGCCTATTGATTTTGAGGTCAAAGTTCATCTTGCGGTCATATTTCTAAAATCGTCATTTTTCATCCGATTGACTTGAAAGTTGAACAGGATTTGCATATTGTTTCACTGAATTGGGAAACCAACTATTTTTGAAGTCAAAAGGTCAAAGGTCAAATCAAGGTCAAACTTCTAAAATCATCAAATTTCATTTGAAAGATCATCAATTTCCATCTGATTAACCTGAATATTAAGCAGCAATTGCATAATGCATCATTGAATTGAAAACCCAACGATCTTTGAAGTCAAAAGGTCAAAGGTAAAACTTCTAAAATCATCAATTTCAATCTGAAAAAATCAATTTTCATCCGATTGGCCTGAGCTTTGAATAAGATTGTCAATTTTAATCTTAATGAAATGGACAATTTGATGTATCCATGGCAACCTTTGGAGAGGGGTGTGGGGGGGGGGGGTGGATATTGCAAGTATCGTGCTCTGCACGATGTCTTTTTCTTGTTTTTATATTGAAAAGCATATGTATGACGGTCGATAAACGGAACAAACAAAGCGAGTCAAAAGACACAGAGGAGAATGGGAATATGCAAACTTATATACAATGAATGAGAAACAAAAGCTCAAATCCTAACCCACTAGGCGCCACAGATCACACTTTTACAACACGACAATAATGCAGGCGAGACTTCCCTTTTCTCTGATGCACAGGGTGGATGCAGTTCAACACAATACAGCCAGTTTTAGAGACCAGGTGCACGACGAGAGCCAGTAACAATGGTGCCCAGATGAGGTAAAACCGCTACAAGAAGGGCCAGCGATGAGTAGCTCCTCAATCAGGCCATGTGTTCCCCTTTGTCATTTTTAGACAGAGGCCTCCTGGTCTGCTCTCCATCTTCTTCCTCCAGATATTTCAAAAACACAGGGTGATCCCAGCTTGGGTTGATTCCCACATGGGGCTTCTCTTTCAAGCGAGGTCTCAGTCCTCCTTTCCACGAGCCTCTCTGTTCTCTCCTAGTTAACTCAGTTCTTACACGAGCATCTCCTGTTCCTCTCTTTGTGGACTCAACAGATCAACTCCAGTCCTCCTCGTGGACCTAGTTATCTTACAAGCCTCTCCTTGTCCTCTTCTCATGGCCCCTCCGGCAGGCTCTTGAGTCTCAACTCAAGTACTCTCCTGAGCCTCTCTCGTCGACTCTCATGTATCTCTTCCTCCTGGGTGGAGTCTCCTTCTTGGGTGCTGCCCAGAGGGGAGGCCACTATTAAAGTACATCTTTTCTTCTGGGATCTACAGCCCACTGTGCCATGTGCCATCATGGCTGGCATATGCTGGCCAGAGAGATTGTAATCAGCCTAAGTGTCTCTGCGATGGGAAGTTCTCACCTAGCCCTGCCAAGAAGAGTTTTTTTTACACGTTTTACATAATTAATCCGTCTACGCTGTCTATAAATTACATACGCTGCCTCTTCAGCATCACGTGTAACAAATGACTTGCTCTGACAGATGCCTGTTACATGGAAATCTAACCTGCTGGAAACACATGGACCATACTACACTTACCACAGTTTCGCTATGGTTGGACCTTTGGAATACATCTCGGCTCTCTCTACTTCGTCACTTCAGAGGGAAGGATCACCAAGAGACGCAGACTCCATCTCTGAAGCATGGCACCGTCCCACTCCATCCCACCCCGAGCCGCACTTCGCCACGGCAGCCTGCATTACATCATCGCTCTGCAGCTATGACCAGCTTGTGCTTGCAGAAGTCCTCACCTGTTCTGCTCCCCTTCATGGTCTGAATCTCATATTGTTGGCAACTTTAGCAGGGTTCTTTCTCACATACAAATTTGTGTGCTTCCCCTTTCATCCCTATCTGTTTCTGTCGACCGTCAGATGTTCCGTTTATTTATAGTCTTGTCCATCCTTATCCACATTTACATTTTAATAAATCCTATATTTCCAAGAAACATATTCCTGCCTTCACGTGCACAAACAACCACCTTCTTGTGGCCGGCTGAATTTGAAAGGTCCTTGGGAGATCGCAACTTGCAAAATATTTTAAATAATGCAACGAGTTCAAACATTGTTTCGGTCATTCGCAGAGGTCGTTAGACCACTGGCGCAGTGTCTGCGTTAGCTGGGACTCTGACGTGACAATATATATATTGGGGTACAAAAGCATGAGTCCACTTAAATGAATGCCAAGCTTTCTCAATCACGATTTCAAACACTAATTTGGCATAACATTGAAGATATGTGTCCATATTCTTTAACTTAGAGTTATTATTGATGGACACTTTGTCTTAACAGAATAAATGAAGGGTGAATACATTTTAGATAGAGATAGAAGTTATGTGTCTGACGATGTTCTGGAGTGCATTACAACACTGTTGGGAAAAGATTGACTCAAACATAATCCATAAACTAATTAAATTAATCCCAAATGGAGTGGAGGCAATTCTCAAGTCAAAAGGTCACACTGATTATTTATTATACGTAGACAGATTTGATTTTTCTTTATTTTATCAGCATTGTTATATCCTTAAGAGTTCATGGAAATCCCTTGAATGATTTTGCTTTCATTTTGCAATTATTTATTGTCATCACATCTCAATTAATAAATTTCCTACTGGACTCATACTTTTGCACCCCACTGTATATATTATCTCAGTGTGTGTGTGTGTGTGTGTGTGTGTGTGTGTGTGTGTTGTATTTTTTTTGCTTAACACAATTTCATATCCCTGGGCAAAATACCCGAAATTTGCTGCACCACACCACATTATTTTCAAACGTGGAAAGTCAACTTCATAATTAAAACTTTGAATCCTTCATCAAATCGAAGTTAAATAATGAAATAATGGCATTTTGGAAAAAATTAATTGCAAATTTTGTTGGAGATTGACTCATCAGTTTTTTTTTCCCCGATGATTTTCAGATGTACAGACACATACATGCAAAAATATTTCATTGCCGGAATGGGGGGGGAGGGTGAGGGGATTTGGATACCTCCTGACCTGGGTACCTCCAACACATGTGCAAAACGAACTGTACATTATCGACTGGAAGGCGCTCGGTAAGTGACTTAAGCACTCAAGAAGCACTCCCAAGAAATGATTGATCAAGACAGCTGGCTTGGCAAGTGATAGCTTTAGGGTTTGGGGCTCTTAAAAGGTCTTCAAAGGTCTAAGCAGTCTCAACAGTCGAAAGGTTTAAAAGATACATTCCAATATTACGTAATTAATAGATGTCCATGTAGTCAGGGTGCAACTGATGTTGAAGCAGTGCCAAATTAATACATATAGACACACACACGGCTTCATGGATGGATTGAGTCTTTAGCATCTTTGGGGTCTTAGAGGTCTAAAGGGGTCTTCAGGGGTCTTTGGGGTCTCTGAAGGCTGAGGTGGTGGATAAAAGGTAGTAGATCCCTGGGTCGGACTTGGTCTGTGTGCCAAATTTGGTGGTTGTCGGCTCAGCAGTCTTTGCAAAAAACACGAACAGCCAAACAGACAACAAATTTTATTTATTACTAGACGACCCGTGAACCCGTTGGGTTCCCGTTGTGACAGCCGCTGACAAATAAATCATTTCAAGAAAAAAAAAACTAAGATAGCTCCAGCGAACTATACCGCTGAGGTTGTTTGCATTGATCAAATACTCCCGAAGAGTACTTGACTGAATCGGGAATTGATTTTTAAATAATTTTTTCATTGCCCGATTTAAACGAAACTTGATACTGCACACCGCAGGAGAATTGTGAGTAAGGTGGGCCAAAAATTTTTGCACTATCGTGTACCGTTTTGGCTGTATTTTGGGAACATACATACATATATACAAGATGAGAGTTTTAATAATATATAGATCGATAGATACGAGCTGGGGTACCCGACGTTGCCTGGTGCTGTTCAAATCCTGTTGGCATTTTGAAGAAATCAAATGTTGCTTATATATTTTTTTATGGTGGTCTTAAACATTTCCCTACATCCACTAAGGAATGGGTTCAGGGATCATTTAATATTACCTTTCACATAGCTACAAAGGCTGAGGCAGGACGGAGTGATAAAAAAAATTCCACCCACAAAAACACCGACAGAATAGAGACAACAGACTGCTTGCATAAATGAGACCGAGGAGTAACCGACATCAACAAGGAAATGAGGGAATTTGGCCCAACAATGCCATGGTGCACTCCCAGGTGAATTTTTGCTGCAGCTTTCAACATCAACTTATACATACACATATCCATAATCTGAATGCTGAAAGGTGGTCCTATCCTGAAGGAAAATTAGGTACAAATAATAAAACATGAAGTAGTAAAAATTTCAAGTTTTTGACCCACAAATTACAGGTTTGTAGCATATCGTTATGTTTATGGGGTAGATGGAGGAATTTAATAATAAAGGTAGGATTGTAGAGAGTATCATGGTCCATGGATGTGTAGGAGACATTTTGATGCAACTTAAGTAGGGAAACTGTCAGCTTAAGTTGTTATGTGACACCACACAGGGGGCGGTGCTGTGTTAATTCGGTTGGGTTTAAGGATAATTTCTCCCAGTATGTGAGTGCCCCGTGAACTTTTCCTATGTTTTTGCATTTACAAGACCGGAGATAAAAAGGAATCACATCCTTAAAACAACAACCGAGCTGAACGTGCCATGCAGATGAAAAGCCTGCCTCCAGCAATAACGAGCAAACCACGCCCCTGGGGTGGATGATGGATGGGCGTGAGGTCAGAAGGTTTGGGGGAGAAGAGAGGTGCGAGGTACACGATCAGAGGTAAAAAGGATCTGCCTTGCTGGCTTCCCCTTGACACAGTGAAGAAGGCTGCACGATTCTCGTGTTCGTACTGAGGCAAATTTGTTCGCGCACTGGAGAGAAACGCTAGCCATGACTGTTCGGCTGAGTCACAAACATGTACGTTTCTGGGAAGAGAAGAAGAGCCTGTGTCTCAGCAATAACTCGGCGTGAGCCCGCTGTGTGTTTGAGGAGGAAGGCGAGCCATTGTGGTGAGCGGACGTGGTATAGAGACGAGGATTGAGGCAGAATCGGCAGTCGGCACACAAACAGGAAGGAGTGTGAAGGGAGGTTCTGTGAAGAAAGCGATGGAGACAAAGGCCCTGGCTGGCCACCCTCGACACGACAGAAAAGACAGCGCGAATCTTGTTCGTTTGTGTGAATTTGTACATGTGATGGAGCAAGACGCGAGCCATTGACTGTTCGGCTGGGTCGTGTGAGACCGCGCCTCGGAGCCTAGTGTTTTGCCATCGGGGAAGAAGGTGGCGCCATTTTGCAGAGGAGCGGCATTGGCAAGTGCGATCGTGAAAAGAAGCTGCATGGCGGTTTCTGAGCCCTGGTGTTGAATATCACCGCCCAAATTGACTCCTGCACATTTCCCACACAGAGAGCGGCTTGGCGCCATTTTGCGGGCTTCCCAAGCAGAATGACACGGGCTCGATCGTCAAGCTGAAAAAGATCACTTCTGGACCCGAAGCTGAGTGCCAGCATAAAGGATGGATTTTACTTTGGTTTTATCTTCTCCCCTTGTCCATTTTTAGCAGTGTCTCGCATAGCGAACGCTGCTCATAGAGAGCTCGGCGTTGTTCTTCTTCTTCTTCTTGTTCTTCTTCTTGTTCTTCTTGTGAAGACAAAACCTTAATCTCTAGGACTCGGCTCTTGTATATACAAGATCCGGATCTCCTTAAATACTGAGCACATGTACACATCCTCACATAGACGGTGCCTTTTGAGAGCGTCTATCATGAAGTTTTAAATATATTCGGACATTTGCTTTAAAGTTTCGAAAAGTTCACGTTACTATTTAAAGATTATTCCATTTATCGTATTGTAATTTCGTAAATACATTATTTATTTCGTAAATACACGATATATCGTAAATACGTAAATATATTACGACGCGTTTTGCTATTGGCTTAATCAAGGCACGTGACAAAATATCGGAAGTTGTTGTTTTTTAAAAAAAAAAAACATTTTGTTTTTTTAGCCGACAAAATCTTTAGGACGCTGCTCGTGGACACATTTGTCCTTGTTATAACTGTGAGTGGAGGCGCCTCAACTAGGAATTTAGGTCTCCACACGTTTCATTATTTCCATGATAAATATTTGATCTTATGTTCATTAAACCCCTATTTATTAAGATTGTTTGTGTCTGTCTATTCGTTGTGGATTCGAGTATAAACTCTCATCCTCAGTCCGGGTGAACGCGTCTTTGCCACCCTCCCACCCTGCGCGCGCTCCAATCTCCAGTGTCAGAAAGTGCCAGTAATAAATAGGGTACTCAAGCATGATGAAGTGTTCACACCATGGGCAGTTGAGAATGAAGAATAAAACAATTAAATAAAATTGAACTTCATATAATAAATAAATTAGACATTTCTTCATATATTAAAATCAGTTTATTGAAGGTAAAAAATAAAATCCTTGACCAACAATGCAAAAAAAAGGAAGGTAGCTGTACATTATCCCACAGAAAAAAAATAGTTTCATTCATTTACGCATATCAAATGAACCTTCATGAGCAGGTCAAAATATATGGGGTGTACATCCAAGTCATTCACTTAAAGAAAATTAGTTAAATGGTGTAGAAAACCACTATAAGGCACTGCGGGGATTCCACTCGATTTCTCCTCCTCAAAACCAATTTTTGCTTTCTTTGAAAAGTTTGGGTCGCAATGAGTACCACCACAATATTCGTGAAAACCGGAGTGGCAGGATAGTCATGAGGGATGTCAACTCTCCTTTGAAGCGTCTTTCCTGGGTTTGAATGTCGACCATGCTATAAACTGTCATCGTGGTGTTTCACAGGCAGGGTGATATACAATTCAGGCGTGCGCCGTCGGAAGGACGTCAAACCGGATGACCCATCTGCCAGCAATGGTCGTTGGTGGATGTTAAAGATCCCATGGTGTCTTTCAGAAAGAGAAGGTGAGTTATCGCCCGTACTCAAGAAATTTCCATTTTCTGAACCTTCGGTCGAATGTCAGACCTGGCCAGCTGGTTCATGAAAGTATTGGGCCAAAGATGTGTGCCCCAGCCAATCCCACAAGAAGCTGGGAATAATTGGCGCCGTTAAAGGAGTGAAAACTGACACGATGAGCTATACATTACGTGAACAGAAATATACGGAATAATTCCTTTCAAACAAATGCATTAGAAATAGATCCCATTCTGTTGCTGGATGAAGTCAATATTTAACTCCATATGCCAAGAACGCTTTCACCGAGATAATCAAAGAGGTGTTGAAGATAACAGATGGGCTACACCCTCCACATCTTCTCTTTATGACTTGCATCTCTTTATAGCCGTTTTCTCTCTACTATTCACAATTCATGCCATGAATAAGAAGCAAGTTCTGCCAGCATATTTGGAGCTCAATAAATCATGTCATCTATTTCTGTCGTGCCCTTGTAAAACCAACCTCAAAAACGTTGCCGAGAAGTTAATCTTAGTAAATTTAAACGCTTCAATTTAAAGAAGTAAACTTTTCCATCATGAAGGATTAAATTTGTGCCACCTCACCATTACGATCCTCACCCATGTACATAATACAAAGATGACCACTATCATGTTAACAATTTATTCATCAAGTCATTTCACTGGCTTGTAAATGCGTGGAACAAACATGCAACTTTAGGATCACAAGGTATTCACTCTGATATGTGCAATAATGAGGAAACAATATGACAACACATACAGGTAGTGGACAAAAAACATGGAAGCACCAATGGGAAGTCACATAATAGGGCGTTGGGCCACCATGTGCGGGCAGTACAGCCTGTATGTGCCATGGCATAGAATCCACCAATGTCTGGAATTCTGCAGGAGGTATGCAGAACCATTCTTCCATGAGAAAATCAATCAACTCACACCCGTTTGATGGAGGTGGAAAATGCTGTCGAAAAGGCGTCGTTCTCGAATATCCCATGAATGCTCAATTGGGTTCAGATCTGGTGACTGAGAAGGCGATGAGTATGGATAAATCAGTGTCATGCTCATCAAAACATTGGGTAATCACACATGCTCTGTTTGTTGGGGCACTGGGGGGGGGGGGTGAGTCACCTCTCGCAGTCATGCTAGCCCGAATTATTGGCAACCAGGCATGTGCAGCATTTTTATACATGACCCTAAGCATGCTGGGATGTTATTTGCTCAATTAACACATGGGCACTGTGTGGAAGCTATTCTTGGTGTTCCCCATTTACCCAGGTGTTTCCATTTTCTTGTCCACTACCTGAAATACATATATAATCTATTATGTAATATACACACACGATGTCTGACAATAAAGTTCCAGGACTGATGTTTTTTTTTCTCAACAGGTAGCAGCACTAGCTTGGGTTTCATAATTGGACATGCATCGTTATTGTCCTGTCAGTACTGTGTTAGGTTGTGTTTTGTAGCCAAACTGGAGTTTTGTTGAAATTATAAGTGTTGCAATCATGTTCTGAAGATGAATGACAAACTTATGGAACAGAGAATCATCAAGTTGTTGGTAAAACTAAACGAAAATGGCACGGACATTTTCGACAGGTTGAAGAAGCTGGTGTACGGGGAAGATGCAATGTCAAGATTACGTGTGTTTGAGTGGGCCAAGAGGCTTGCAGAAGGGAGAATGGAGATGAATGATGACGCGCGATCGGAACGCCCATCGATTGGCAAAACGGACGAAAACGTCGAAAGGCTGAGAATGTTGGTCCAATTTGGCAGACTTCTGAAATTCCAATGAAAGGAACTCATTTTGCATCAATAGAAGAGAGCCGTGACCAATGAGCTGAATGGACTTTCAGCCAAAGACTTCCAAGGGTGCTTTGAAGCATGGCAGAAACATTAGCAAGCATTACAGAGTCCCAGGGAGATTACTTCGAAGGTGACCAATAAACACAATTGGTACGTTTACAATAAATTTTCTATCGCGCGCGCGCACGTACACACGTCTGCCCGTCTGGCTCAATACTATTTGAATTTGTATAAAAGTTTTTGCTTTAGTATTTGCATTGTACAGTAGCGAGGTATTGACTACAGCTGGCTCCATTGAAGTAGCAAGACATTCATCATTGGCACATCAAAAATCCCATGCAAATCATTATCTATAACACATACAACCAGAGACTGAGGTTAGGGGGAAGGTGGGGCCTTGATGACAATTTTAGATAACAGTCTGATAATTTGGGCACCAGATATACTTTGTGTCATGTAATGGGTAGAGAGACTGAAAACTTGCCTTGAACTTTTTTAAACGACATGACAACAGTGACCTTCACAGACACGAATAATTGTGGAAGAGAATGTACATCCAATCACATAAAGGATAAGGACCTTGCTTAAAAACCGACACGTTTCATGGTTTGAAGCCGGTGCGAAAAGCATCAGCCGATTCGTACAGCTTCAAATGATAATTGAGGTAAAATAACAGCACAAGGTGAGGAAGTGGTTTTATAAGCATGAAGTCCACATTGCCTGCAATTTCTAACCATGGCCGAATGATCAATTTCTGGCTGATGTCAACCGGCAGAGTCAGGAACACGTTCAGTTCAATACCTCATAGAACTCAAACATCAATCAATGCCGTGGCATAGTTCTCTTCAACTTCCACATTTAAAAAAAATAAATAATTACAAAGAACAAATGCCACGCAAGTTCACAGGACAGATTTACAGTGAAAATGCCGAAGTGGTGTTGCTGATATTTAGAAGAAGAGATCAGATCTGGTTGTGGGAGGAATGGCAAAGTGACTTACTCAGAAGCTTCATCTCAAACCTGGTTCACCGATCTGAACTTGGTCAGGAACTCTACACATTGCTCGAACATAAGGCGATTTGTGCTTGTAACCGTCATTTGCACTACAGAACTTTAAGGCCACCATAGTTATTGTAGCTAAGTGCAAAATGAGGCGGAGGAGGTGAGTGACATCACAGAGTCTGGCGAGTTCTGGTAGGTTAGTCCATGTGAGTCGCTTGCTGTGCACAACTCTCGGCAGGAGTTAGGCCTTTCCAAAAGGCGACGTGTAGGAAGGCAGAGCATGCGGGTGAGGAGATAAAGTTAAAAATTAGTTTGAGAGATTACTTCTCAGGATGTGGCAGGATGTGGTGAATAGCAGAAGTGTTTAAATAAAGAGAAGGAACATTGGATGAAAGAAAAACAAAAACAGTTAGAGGAAAAGAATGTGGGCTGGTATGGAGGTAAGGCATGCAGAAACGATATAGGGACCAAGGGTTAATTCAATAAGTAATAGTGAATTGCATGAAACTTTGAAGAGGTTCAGTCAAAGTAGTGCTTGTAAGTAAGCATGAATTAATCTGACATATTAGTCATCAATGAAAAAAGTTCTGAGTTATAGTGAAAGCTACTTGAACATCTCAAACTGCTTCATTGCCACCACCATACCATCATGCGTAGACATATGTTATTGTTGTTTTACCATACTCATTACAGAGTGTTGGTGCTGCTGAAGGAAGTTTCTTGGCAAGAGTTACACTGGGTAGTTTTCCGTTGCCTTCCCAGCATTGCTTGTCAGTGCTCTATCCTTTTAAATGCTGACCGTCAAGCAAAGAAGCAGCACATTCCATTTTTAAAGTCTTTGGTATGACTCAGCTGGGGTTTGAACCACAGTCTGGTATTATGATCTACATTAAGGTTATATTATTATGAGCCATGCAAAGAAAAATAATTCATGGCGATTCCAAATAAACGAGGCATGCATCGAAATGGGAATAAAGGGGGAAATAAAGAAGCAAAATTAAAATAAAAAAAAATCTGCACAAACGCACAATATAGCATTTTTTTTTAAAAAAGGCTTTATAACTTGGCCTGTTCTGGAAGCCACTGCTATACTTCCCCATGTGACACTGTGATGGCAATGAGGATCAGGGGGAAATTCCAATCCATGTATTAACGAAATGGGGGGAAAAAAAGAAAGAAAGAAAGAAAGCAGAAATCTGATAATTTGCGAAAGTTGGAATAAATCTGACCTACCCGTGAGTGATCCACTGGCAAGACAGGTCGTTTTCTATCTGGAGGATCTCGGCCATTCCCGGCAATGTTTCTTCGCACCCATTCATAACCATTTGGGTTCCTCGGGGAAAACAATAATATATATATATATAGTTACAACATCACAGAAGTATATCATGTGCATGTGTTTTGTTGTTTAAGGCTTGATTGTGATCGAATTAAAAATGGCTCAGTAGTGTTCAAAACGGAAACTTAAGTTGGTGATCGAAAAATAGTTTTCTTCTTTTATTAAAGGGCACCACACTTTTCCCCCATAATTCAAACACTGACTGTCTGTCTCAAGGTCATCATGCTCAAGAAGGTAAAGTCTGTATTCTGTGAACTTTTTCAATAATCAACATGCAAGATGCAAGTAAAATTGCCATGCAGTTTTGCTCATGTGGTTGTGGCTAAAGACACAAGTCTATTCCAAAGGCACAGCCTGGTGTTGGCTTAGCGGTTAGGGTGGTGGCTTGGGATCCTCGGGTCCCGAGTTCGAGCCCCGTTTGCCACTGAATTAACACCAGGGGGTTGACTCAGCCTGTCATCCTTCCGAGGTCGGCAAAATGAGCACCAGTATACTGGTAATAGGGGCACTGCATCAGCGGCATAGCTGCGCCCCGAACCAATGATGCAACCAGCAGCCAAAAAGTCAGCACACGATGGGAACTCCAAAGGCCGTGAGTAAGTACCATGAGGGTTGTTTGTATGTTGCAGTCAGCATCTGTACTTGGGTCTGCAAATTAATTAATGCAGCTCTGCAAACCTACCAGACTTCCTGACCTCAATGACAACTATAAATCAGGGATGGCTAAACTGGGTGGGGTGAGGCAGTGCAAAAGCAAGTAATAAGTCGCATTATTGGCCAAGTGTACACATCAGATAATGATGCTATACAGTACATAACTGGAATGGCACTTGGAAGAGCACATACCTCCGCCAGGTTGAACAGTTTACGTTTTGCATCCCACTGATCGGCCGGATCTGGATCCGGACCTGAAGCAAAATCGAATCGGCTTGTTCTTGTCGCCGAACCAACTCATCCACCTCGTTTTGTCATAACTCGTCCACAACTATTTGAGATACAGTGTCGTGCCATATATTGTTTTTAGCCCCATTTCTCAATGGTGACGAATCACTATAAAAAAAATTATTGTATCTGGATCTGGAGTCGGATCTTCACCAGAATTGAATCGATTCATCCTCATCACACAACCAACCTGTCAACCAAGTTTCTCCATATGTGGGTTTCAGAAGGTGGAACGAAGTCCTCCCAGGGTTCAAAGTATCCTTTTGGGTAAGGTATGAGGATTCAGGGACCACACTGTGAAGTTTTCTTGATTTAAAGTTTCGTGCCAAGGGCTCTCTTCAGGATCGTCACAGAGCCCCGGACACCTTCCAACTGTAGTTCGTTTGTCGCAATAGTCCCAGGGATGGTTTTTAAGCTCTGCATAAGGTTCTTCTTTCCCATTGCTCCCATCCCATTCTCATCATTCCTATTGCTCCAATTATCACTGGTAAAAATTCAGTGCTTTTCAGCTTTCAAGATATTTTCACTTCATTTTAGAGATCCTGGTAGTTGGTCATTTTCTAGATTTCTGCATGGTTTAGGCCAAATCACTGGGTACTGACACCTCAATTAGCAATGCTTTCTTTTCTTTTTTTGTAGCGAAGTATGATATCCAGTCGGAATGCTTTGCTTTCTATGTTCATGGCCGATGGAATCATCGGGTTCATGGTTCCAGGAGTTTTCTGAAATTAGGATATTGAAATCTTTGCAGAAATGCCAATGGATTACTCTACATTCTTTGTGCAGTTGTTCTGACAAGAGTTTTTTAACATCTCGAAAAGAGGGGACTTGTGCTTTCTCTTTCTACCTTGCACAACCTGCACCTGTCTGACTGAGGCAGTCCTACCATTTTCTTAAACTTAACGCCGTTGGTGTGGTGTCCTTTGTCTTGGCATCTATTGTGATTAGTTCTCCATCCCAGTTGAGCTGACCTCTTCTTAGCCATTCCAATGAACCCAGATTCAAAAAAAAAATGTTGACCTTTTCGTAGACATTCTTTGTCCAAGCCCAATCTATCCAACTCTTTCTTAAACAACTACCGGGAATGCCTCTTCACAGTGGTTGTACCCCCAATACATGTCGTGGGCCAAATTTTCCCCATTCTTCCCTGCTGGCATGATTCATCAGGGCAGGTGGTCACAATCAAAGTGCTGATCGGTCCATTCCCTCTCGTCTCTGTCTCCTCTCTCTGTTGTGGCCCTGACTTTGTGACGGTGGAGGTACACCATCATGGATGTGGGTGATCTCTGGGTCGCTCCTAGGAGATCGATCGGCCACCTCCATCCCGAAGGCTTGTTCGAGAGAACTGCCCGAGGCTATGCAACAACTTTTTTATTTTATTTTATTTTTTTTAAAATATACTTCCCTGCTCTTTCATCACCCTCCCAGTTGTCGCTGCATAGTTGTTGATATTTCATTTTATATTTTTATTTTTTCCAATCATTGGGGATATATTCATTGCAGATTTAGTTTCATGCGTGACATCTTCTTTTCGTACTTGTCTCTGGGAAAAAAAAAATTGCAAGGTGGGTTAGGGGATACCTTTTCTGGCTTGGTGTCTTCATGCTTGTGTACAAATTGGATTCGGTAGTGCCTTTTAAACGTTTCACGTACTCAGCCAATCCTACAGTTGTCACTGTGCACTTGGTTGAGCTCCATCAGGCCGTTGCCTCCTTCTCGCCTTGGCAGGGTATATTCTCAAGATGCATTGATTTTCGTAGAACATTTTGTGGATAGTGAGGGGTTTCCTCGTTTTGATACCGCACTTTACTTCGAGCAACCTTTTAATTACAAACTATTGGACTGGCGAGTACGTCTGCTAATTACGTATTATTGCACTGTGACTTCAGCAAGACCTTTTAATTTGACCTTTAGCCCATTCAGACCATTAACCTTCGACCTTTATGGTGGGGGGGGGGGGTGTGCAGTGTGCTTGAACATGGATGTGCAGCTAGTCTAGATATTTCAAAATTTTCAGCTTTCTTGCACAAATTAATACACGTACACCAGAGACAAACAAATCAACTCGCATCTTAAAGTCTAATAACCTTTGTAACAACTGCCTGCTAATTATCAAGTGTTCTAATAAACCAATAGTCAGAATGGAGCCAGCCAGTTTTGCTAGCTAACAAGTGTTATAATTATACATGGTATTAAATGTGAGGATGGTGTTGGTAAATGTGAGAATGGGGTGAGGATGGTGTTGGACTGCCTGTGTAGGGATGGCACAGACACTACATACTGCTGCACATGTCTTTATTGACGCCCATTATACAATAGTAAGACTATTTCATGAGAAATGTTTTCACACATATTTGACAAGATAATTCATCGTGCAAGGAAAAGAAAACTCTCCAGCATGAGCACAGAAACGAGAAATAAAACATTATTTTTTAAAAAATGTAATAGGATGTAGCAATGGTATGCCAAAAGGTCTGTAAACAAGGTACCTACAAAAGACATTATACATCTCTCTGCTTCGATATAATGCATCACATCACAGAGTGGAAGAGTCCAACAACTGTCGAGAAGATCGGAAACGATGATGGATTGCAGGGTGCAGCAGGAATTGGATAACATTACATCCATTGACAAGGAGGTTTGTTGCAAAAATAGATTTTTCAACTGCAGACCAGGAAGCCTACTTTAATTTAAAAGCAAAGTAATGGAATCCATCATCGTTTCCAATGCCAATTTAAACAACCTGATCCCTGACATTCGGTTTGAATACTGTCACAATCACTCAGCTATAACACGATGCTGCTTCTCGACTCAACAACGGTCGGAGGCCCCGAGTCTCAAACAAGATGTCAGAAGCAATTCGACACAGGTTTGTTTGTATGCCACAAGCAGAATCTTGGCAGGCAAAGCAGGATGCCAAACTGTCTTTATTCCTGGATTAATGACCTCCTCCACTCATGCGGTCAACAGAGGCTGGAGTGCCCCAAGGAAGTGTGTTGGGTCTAAGTCTTGCTCCTCAACTTAATAAACGACCTCTCTGATGCGCTAGAAAACCCTCTCTTCCTTTTTCCAGATGACTCCATATTGTGTCATACAGTACCCCCATCCCACTGATAGGGACACTGCAGCTGCATCGCTCTCTGCTGATGCGGAACTGATTAGGTGCTAGTCCGACAAATGGAGCATGTCCTTCAATTCCAGGAAAATCACTGTCTCACCCCGTTGCTACAGAAGGATCTTCAAACAAACCACCGATAAATTTTCATGCAAGTGGTTCAGTCGCTTGAACCTCTCGACTTCACCATCGGCCACAATCTATCCTGGGCTGATCAGAAATCAAAACTGGCCTCCAAAGCCACCAGTAGACTGGACAACCTCTGTCATTCCAAGTCATCTCAACCTGCAAGGCATTTTTCTGTAGCAAAATAGAGTACTGCTCTCTCCAATGAACTGGTGCCATGCTTCACATCTGTCTGTCCTGGATTCTATAGAATATACATCTCTCAACAGTGACCTCTTCCACAATGAGGCAGAAAGCACAAGCCATGTTTCTCTCACATCATACAGCTTGGGCAGACTCTGTTTTCTACCACCTCTCCTCTGGGCTTGCTCCCTTTGATCTCTTAGCAATTTAACCCTCACCAGCAACTCGAGGATGCACACGTTTCTCACTCCTGATAAACTCCTAAAATGCAGCCGTATTTGTCAAACACCATTCTTTTGGAACCACCTTAATGAGGCTGTTGAACAACACTCTTCCCTCCAGGGCCTCAAGTCGGTGGTGCACCACCATCCTTACCCATGACATTTTATACTGCCATTAACCCAACTTCACCAAACCCTCTTGCATGTTTCCTTCCCTTCTGAATTATTCTTCATTCCTTTCATTGTTGCATACACCTGCTGCCACACTGCCCCACTGTCAGAATTCCCCAGGCAAAAATGCTAGTTAGAACTATAGTATATGAGAGTATAACTCTCATATACTATAGTTGGTAACAAGTACAACTACAGTAGTCTGCAGAGAATTACGACAGGAAAGGAGTGATATTTTTCCCTGCGTGTTGTCTTTTTGCCCCGTCTCCTCGCTCTTCCGTGCACCTCAGTGTTGAAGGCAAAAAAACTAGGACACTTAGTTATTTTGAGTTGAAGAGATCTATGCAGCCAGGTCTAAGAGCCTGCCTCTATGGAGGGCCGTGGTTATATCACAGGCCAAGATGCCGAACAGCTTGGTTTATCACTATCACCGTCTCCCCAACTGAATACGTTCAATATTGGCAGTCACAGTTTTATGGTTTCCGCTCAAATTTAATTGCATATCAAACTCAACTTGCATAAGACCTGAATATTCTTGGTCATTTTCATACAACTACAGAAATGAATGATATCTGTTCAAGCCTTTGGTAGTTGAGAGTGGAACAGCCCACTCGAAACGTCCCCTATTGTATTGGTGCTTACCTTTAAACACACCACAAGCCTTTAGATGTTGCATATATAGTGCAAACCCCAGCACTCGCAGAATCCTTAACAGCAAGTGTAAAGGTAACCACTGAAGTTGCCTCACCTGTCAGGCCTTGGTAGGCTGCTTGTGTTTCCAATTCTGCTGTATAATTCGTGGTCTGCAGGCAGGTCCCTAATGGCAGAACCGGACGTTTCTCTGTCATGAGCGCTGCGGTGCATTTTTGGCCTCTCTCTTGATGTGTTCCTGAAATAAAAAAAATCAGCAGTAGAAGTATGCAGAGGAACACACACACAAGCCAACAGAGAAAAAGAGAGGAAACAAGTTTTCGAGATAGCAAAATGAGTACCCATAAAACGTTCACCAAGATTCAGAACAATTAAGATTTTAAACTCTAATTACCTGCACCGCCGGAGGAGTCACATGACCAAGTTT
The DNA here is from genome assembly GCA_035128595.1 of Eptatretus atami. Taxonomy (NCBI): domain Eukaryota; kingdom Metazoa; phylum Chordata; class Myxini; order Myxiniformes; family Myxinidae; genus Eptatretus; species Eptatretus atami. Next base: position 135,518,310 of record CM068958.1, read on the forward strand.
AAATTCCAATCAAAACTAAATGTTACTCTCCAACTTAATGGTTAACAATAAATATTCGGGGTTTACCACTTAAAGAGCAATCGGAATATCATGCAAGAGGGATCAAGCTGGTGTGAACATGGTACACACAATCAAAGGTGTGGAAA